>CM063601.1:5727567-6201267 GCA_032356905.1 Salix exigua
GAAATTACTTTTAAGTCCTTCCCTTTCCGAAATTGTGGTCATTATAGGAATTTCGCTTTCATAGGATACATTCTATTTTCTACATTATCGGTTTTAATTAAGGAGTTATATTCCATATCAATCACTACCTTGATGGATCGGTTGAGATTGAATTAAAGAAAACCCTAATTGGTTTTCGGTCCTCTCTCCACCTATAAATATAGACTTTTGTCCATCACAAAAGCAGTCATGATTTCAACACATTAGGGTTTATAGGCGAGAGAGAGAAACCAAACCCTTCACTAAAGCCTTTCTTCAACCAAAGTTCAACACCGATCAAGCATCGAGATTCGGCAGCAGGATCAAGAATCTCCTCGTGCAAAGATGAACGGAGGTAATCCTTAATCCTTCTCAAATCAAAATCTTATTGTGATTATCATGCGGTTCAAGATCTTAGGGTTTATGTGAAAACGAATTAACATGTGGTATCGGAGCATGATTTATGAACGCATGATTGTCCATGAAGTAGAATAACCTTATATCGCCATAATCGGTAGATACCTATATCCTAACTCGCTTTTGCAGATACTTAATGATCCAACTATTATGGCCTGAATGAATGTTATTTATTTTCCGCATTATTTTTATTTTTATTATTATTTTTTTGGGGCACGATTGTTTGATCGTGATTTATTTAAAGTTTAAATTTTCATTACGCATAAAGCTCCTGCGTGAGTATTATTCGAAAATATTCGATGTAATAGATGTCAATAAGTTCGCCGTAACGAAAGTGGTGGCGGACTAATTGGTGGTCTGGTTCGACCTAAAACGAGTCGTTTTGAGGCTTGAAGATGAAGACAGAACAAGGCCATATAGTTGGATCTAATTTTCCCGATTATGTTTCGATGTTGCTTTCTATTTTTTTTTATTATTATGTTTCTTGATGCATTATGTCGCATGACTCGACCTCAATTAAGAGGGCTCGCTCGCTCGCCCTCATTTGTAATTACACTCACCTAAAATATAATCGATTTTAGATGGTCTAATGTATTAAAACTCTGTGACTGCCTACAGGAGCACCTAAGTTTCATTTTATTGCCCATCTTTGTAATTACACTCACCTAAAAATACTTCACTTTAAATGGTATAATGTATTAAAAACTCTGGTGACTACCCACAGGAGCACCTAAGTTTCATTTTATTACTCATGTGTTGTCTTTTAAGTTAAAGCCTTATTAAATTATTGTATCTCTATTTATATTGCAGTTAGCCTACCCACTCACCTCAACTCGCATGCTTCTTTTGTCCCTATACTTACTGGAACCAACTTCTCGAATGGAAGGAGCAAGTTGAGTTCACCTTAGAGTACTTGATTTGGATCCGGCCCTCCTCAAAGATAAGCCGGATCCACTTACTCGACAAAAGTACCCTTGAGGAAAAGACTCTCCTTAATGCTTGGGAGAGATCCGACAGACTAAGCATCATGTTCCTGCGAATGACCATAGCCGACAACATCAAAACCTCCCTTCCTAAACCCGAGAATGCTAAGGATTACATGAAAGCCATAGAGGAAAGGTTTAAGACTGCAGACAAGTCCCTTGCTGGGAAACTAATGGCAGATCTTACAACCATAAAGTTTGATGGTACTCGCTCAATGCATGAACATGTTATTGAGATGACCAACCTCGCAGCTAAGTTGAGAAATTTGGGAATGACTGTGGATGATTCTTTTCTCGTCCAATTTATCCTGAACAATTTACCTCCTCGGTACGGGTCATTCCAAATTCACTACAACACTATTAAGGACAAGTGGACAGTGAATGAATTGGTTAATAAGTTGGTTCAAGAAGAGGCACGATTGACTCAACAAGGCATTAAAGTGGCTCATTTTGTTCAAGGAGTTGGACATAAAGTTGGGACAAAACACAATTCAGGCTAGAAAAGGGCACCACCCAGATCTAATGAGGCCAATCAACCACCCAAGAAGAAAAAGAAGGAAGACTTGTGCAAATTTTGCAAGAAACCTGGACATTTTGCAAAAGACTGCACTAAACGACGAGAATGGTTCGAAAAGAAAGGTAACCCTATGGGTTTCGTAAGTTATTTCGAATCAAATCTTACTTATGTTTCTCCCAATACTTGGTGGATTGACACTGGTGCTAACGTTCATGTTTCTAACATAATGCAGGGATTCCTTACGACCCAAACCATAAACCCAAGTGAGAACTTCTTATTTATGGGAAATCAAGACAAAGCTCCAGTTGAAGCTATTGGAACCTTTCGTCTTGTTTTAGATAGCGGTTTTCAGTTAGACTTATGTCAAACTCTTTATGTTCCGTCTATTTCCCGTAATTTAGTTTCCGTAAGTGCACTTGATAAAATTGGTTATTCGTTTCAAGTTGGAAATGGTAAATTCAGTTTGTTTAAGAATTTTGAACCTATTGGTTCGGGGATTTTAATTGATGGTTTATACAAGTTCCATCTTAAACAATTTGCTGAAACCCATCTTACCCTGCATTCTAATGTAGAAGCAAAGCGTAAGTCGTCTAAAAACGACTCCTATTTCTTGTGGCATAAAAGGCTGGGTCACATATCCAGTGAAAGGATCAAAAGATTAGTAAAAGATGGTGTCCTTCCGGATCTAGATTTTACTAATCATAAAGCTTGTGTGGATTGTATTAAAGGAAAATCAACAAAACACACAAAGAAAGGAGCCACAAGAAGTACCCGACTTCTTGAAATAATACATACTGGATATTTGCGGACCTTTTGACGTTTCAACTTTTGGGGAGAGAAGTATTTCATTACCTTTATTGATGATTACTCACGTTATCATTATCTATACTTGTTGCATGATAAATCTCGATCGATGGATGCTTGTACAAGTGTTCATTCATCGAAGTCGAAAGACAACTAGATAGAAAAGTGAAAATCATAAGGTCGGATAGAGGTGGTGAATTTTACTGAAGGTATGATGAAACAGACAACATCCTGGACCTTTTGCAAAACTTCTTCAAAAGCTTGGAATTGTTGCCCAATACACAACGCCTAGATCTCCATGGCAAAATGGTATAGCTGAAAGGCGAAATCGTACATATATGGAAATGGTTAGATCCATGATGAGTCATGCCAATTTACCTATATCATTATGGATGGATGCTCTACGCACAGTTGTTTACATCTTGAACAGGGTTCCTAGTAAGGCAGTTCCAAAGACACCTTTTGAACTGTGGAAAGGATGGAAACCTAGTTTAAGACATCTCCAAGTTTGGGGTTGCCCAATTGAAGCTAGAATCTACAATCTACAAGAAAAGAAATTGGACTTTAAGACGATCAGTGGTTACTTCATAGGTTACCCAGATAAGTCCAAAGGATATAGGATTTATTGTCCTAACCATAGTACGAGAATTGTTGAAACCGGTAATGCCAGATTCTACGAGAATGGCGAAATCAGTGGGAGTAATAAAGTTCAAGATGTGATCATTCAAGAATTAAGGGTACATGTTCCTTTACCCTCTATTTCGAAAGATGGGAACCCTCCCATTGTTGAACCATTCAACAATGAGGAACACCCAATGAATGATCCACAACTCCATAATGAGATTATTGCCAATGAACCTATGGATGCAACACCAGCGGAACCGGCATTAAGAAGGTCTCAAAGACAAAAGAGATCTGCTATTTCCAATGATTATATGCTTTACCAAGTAGAATCTGAAGATGGGACAATGAAAGACCCGGTTTCTTATTCACAAGCCATTAAAGATGTTAATTCTAATAAATGGATCGATGCCATGAAGGATGAATTGAAATCTATGGCAGAAAATCAAGTATGGGAAGTAGTTCAATTGCCTCCAGGACACAAAGCAGTTGGCTGTAAGTGGGTTTTTAAGACCAAGCGCGATTGCAAAGGCAATATTGAACGACATAAAGCCAGACTTGTTGCCAAAGGTTTCAATCAGAAAGAAGGTATTGATTATACTGAGACTTTTTCTCCTGTGTCCAGAAAAGACTCACTTAGAATTATCATGGCGTTAGTGGCTCATTATGACCTTGAGTTACATCAAATGGACGTCAAAACCGCCTTTCTTAATGGAGACTTGCAAGAGGAAGTCTACATGCGTCAACCTGAAGGTTTCATAATTGAAGGTCGAGAAGACATGGTCCGCAAACTTAAGAAATCACTATATGGACTGAAACAAGCTTCCAGGCAATGGTATCTAAAGTTCGATGAAACTATTACTGAATTTGGTTTCAAAGAAAATATCGTTGACCCTTGCATATACCTTAAGATCAGTGGGAGCAAGTTCATATTTTTAGTTCTGTATGTTGATGACATCTTATTAGCCAGTAGTGACCTTGGTTTATTACATGAAACCAAGACTTATCTCTTTAAGAACTTTGAAATGAAAGATATGGGCGAGGCATCCTATGTGATAGGAATAGAGATATTCCGTGATAGATCACTTGGTATTTTGGGATTGTCTCAAAAGGCATATATTGACAAAGTTCTAGAGAGATTTGGCATGATGACATGTTCCTCTAGTCCTGTTCCACTGCATAAAGGAGATAAGTTTGATCTTACGCAGTGTCCACAAAACGAGTTGGAACGTAAAGAAATGACACAATATCCTTATGCTTCTCTCGTAGGGAGTTTGATGTATGCACAGGTCTGCACGAGGCCTGACATTAGTCATGCTGTTGGCATGTTGGGTAGATTTCAAAGTAATCCAGGGATAGCTCATTGGAAAGCTGCAAAGAAAGTACCGAGATACCTAAAGGGAACACGGAACTACATGCTCACATATAGAAAATCAGGACACCTACAGTGACTCGAGTTATTCAGATTCAGATTTTGGAGGATGTCCTGACACTAGACACTGCACTCTTGGCTATGTGTATCTCTTATCTGGAGGTGCAATATCATGGAAAAGCCAGAAATCCGAGTTGCTTTACACATCCACCATGGAGGCTGAGTACGTGGCATGTTATGAGGCTGCAATTCAGGGAGCGTGGTTGCGTAATTTTGTCTCTGAGTTTGGAGCTTTGAGTTTCATCTCTAAGCCACTAACTCTGTACTGTGACAATGAAGCTGCAACTTTCTTCTCCAAGCATGACAGGATATCTAAGGGAGCAAAACACATGGACCTTAAATATCTATCACTGAAGCAGGATGTTAGACTAAAGAAAATTGTCATTGAGCATACAAGAACAGATCTCATGGTTGCAGATATATTCACAAAAGGACTACCTCCAAAGACCTTTCAGGGACATACTCAAAGTATGGGTCTTGAAGATAGTTCTTAGTTATCATTTATCTACTCTTTATCATGTACTTGTACTTGACATTTATTGAGCTCTTAATGTATTGCTACATCTGCTATATATTCTCTTCTGTTATCCATTGTGTACATATTTATGATTGGATGAATGCTAACAGAAACAGTCTTGTAACAAAGACATTATGGGACCATTATGCAAATCTCCTCTTATGGTCTAGTTATGAAAGTTGTCAATGATGTGGTACATGGAAGGAATCATGTTATGGAATGATGTGTGCACGCCATGACTCCCATTGACAACCGGATTAGCCAAGACACTTATGATAACCGACTAAAGAAGAAGCTTAGCATGTAACGCGCGCCTTATGACTCCTATATGAAAACCCTAATGGATCTTCCTATCGACCAAGTGGGAGACTGTAAGGAAATTACTTTTAAGTCCTTCCCTTTCCCGAAATTGTGGTCATTATAGGAATTTCGTTTTCATAGGATACATTCTATTTTCTACATTATCGGTTTTAATTAAGGAGTTATATTCCATATCAATCACTACCTTGATGGACGGTTGAGATTGAATTAAAGAAAACCCTAATTGGTTTTCGGTCCTCTCTCCACCTATAAATATAGACTTTTGTCCATCACAAAAGCCGTCATGATTTCAACACATTAGGGTTTATAGGCGAGGAGAGAGAAACCGAAACCCTTCACTAAAGCCTTTCTTCAACCAAAGTTCAACACCCGATCAGCATCAGGATTCGACAGCAGGATCAAGAATCTCCTCGTGCAAAGATGAACGGAGGTAATCCTTAATCCTTCTCAAATCAAAATCTTATTGTGATTATCATGCAGTTCAAGATCTTAGGGTTTATGTGAAAAGCGAATTAACACACAGCTCCTTCATTATATTAACCAAATTTGCCGGCGCCTGACTGAAGTAGAGAGACCCACTTCAACAAATATAATTAATCAAAGCAATGTTTTTTTCACTGCGTGCGGGGCCTTACCTTCCTTTAGAATAATGCGTAAGAACAGGCCTGGAGATATCAGCGCTAGTCCGCCCTGGACTCCACAACGACAGGCCAGCCTTGTTTTTCTTTCAGCAAATCACCAGGTAAGGAGTGAAAGCAGCCAAAGCATAAGTGGATTTCCACCCTCACATCACCACCTGATTTAAACAATGCCACAGCCTATATTGATCTGTCTTTTGTAAAAGAAAATCTCGAGATGAGAAAAAAAATTCACCAATCGTTGACGTTGTTATCCTTCATCCACGGATTGGAGAAACTTATCATTGGTGTTATCTAATTTTTTTTTTTTATCATTGTTTGTGTATTCTTTTCCTTTTCAAGCTTATCGAGCCTGACGATTCTCTTGACTAACTACAATCACCACAATGAGGAGTTGGGTTTGATTTGAAAGCTGCTATGTTTGATATTGTTTTTTTCAAAATGTTTTTTTTTCTATTATATTAAATCTTTTAATGTTTTTAGATCATTTTCATGTATTGATGTCAACAATATTTTTTAAAAAATAAAAAATATATCATTTTAATACATTCCTGAATGAAAAATATTTTAAAAAACAACATCGTATACACAATCACAAACGAGCACTAATAATATGATAAACTAGCTGTGCTCGCAACCACAAAGAGGTATGTGACACATCTCATTTCAGGCGTGTCTTGATTATCTAATATTAATAGTAAGAAAAAATATTAAAAATTAGTTTAAGAAATGATTGATGCTTTAAAAAATCCAAGCAGCTTAAGAACAAGAATCGTGCATTAGATAATTGGCTAATCTATTGATTTTGAGAAATCACAAATTAGATTTAGTAGACTCTTTTATCATTGGACGTTAGGGTTTGTTTTTAATCATCCTCGCCCTTGTTTTTTGATTAACGTGGATATCGGGCAACTATGTGCATCTCGACTAATTACGGCCTAGTTACGATCATGGCTCCGGTGACCATATTACGACAAATCGACCTTGTTGTTCTTAGTGGTTGCGTGGTGACATCTGCGGGCCTGTGTTTTGCTCGCAGACGCCCTGGTGCTTACCTTTTCCGTTCCCTTCATCCCGGAAAAAAGAAAAGGAAACCCCGAAGGAATAATTTTAGAAGCGATGAAAGATAATTATAATTAAATAAAAACTTCAGATTTTTCCTTGATATTTGGAACGTGACCGAAGCTCACAACCATTGTGACAATAGAAGAAGGCTTATCCAGTTAAATAATATACAAACAAAAACTTGCTTCTATGATTATTGAACAACATGATCATAATATGTTTATAAAAAAAGAAAAATCACCCTTTTTTTGTTTTACAAAATTTGTTGAAATAGAAAAAAATAACCGCGCTCGTACCAGAAGCAAGTTCTATTTTCCCGCAATTTGTTGAAAAATTTCCCGCAATCTTCGACATCTGAGGAATTTTTTTATCGGATAATGACTTAAACTGATTTTGAGATCATTGATTAGGGAGAAATTACAAACGCGTCGCGGGTTCTATTTTTAGAGCATCAGATGTCGAAGATTGCGGGAAATTTTTTGAACAAATTGACCGTACACAACAAGGCCGTACAACCATCAACAAAAGTGGCGTTGTTCCCTTTCTAACAGCTTCCCTTAGCTGAACCCAATTTTCCTGGGAAAAAAAATTCCATTTCTGTCATTCTTTCGATCTTGATTCAGCTATAGAGCAGTTTTGTTGCCGACTTTTCCCTGAAAATTCAGCTAACTATGCAACAATACATTTTACATGGTCTTCATCCATTTTGTCTGTTTTTTAGACTAGCGTAAATGGTATGTTTTAGGTTATCTTTGTTGTTGATGGAAGAAATCAATGGATTTTTCTGATATTCTTCCGGGTTGAGTTTGTGGGAATTCTTGGGGATTCGGCCAATTTTCTTCCATTTATCAATAACCTGTAATATGTTCAGGGACTTTGGTTTTTTGGTCGTGGAAGGGGCTATGCATTTTCTATTTGTTCCATTTTTACCTGGTAAGTCATGTCAATTTGCTTCACATTGATTTAATCCAAGTATATATTCCGATAAATTTCTTTCTAACAGTTTATGTTTCTCAGTTCTTGCTTGAGCATAAAATTAAATCTCAATACCCCATTTGCAGATATTTCGAATTTTTAGTTTCAGAATGGAGCAGTTTAGGCAGATTGGAGAAGTACTCGGAGGTTTGAAGGCGTTGATGGTGTTTCGCGACAATATACAAATCAATCCACGACAATGCTGTCTGTTACTTGATGTATTCAGTTTTGCATACGATTCAATATCTGAAGAGATGAGACAAAACCTGAAATTTGAAGAGAAGAACGTGAAATGGAGAATACTTGAACAGCCATTGAGAGAGATTTATAGAATATTCAAGGAAGGAGAAGGTTACATCAGGCAGTGCCTGGAAATCAAGGATTGGTGGGCCAAAGCCATTACCCTCTATCAGAACTCGTATTGCGTTGAGTTTTACATCCACAACCTATTATCATGTATCCCTGTTGTCATTGAATCAATTGAAATTGCTGGAGAATTTTCTGGATTGGATCAGGATGAGATACAGAAGAAGAGACTTGTGTACTCGAACAAATATCAGAAGGAATGGAAAGATCCGCGACTTTTCCAGTGGAAGTTTGCAAAGCAGTATCTTATTTCTCAGGAACTTTGCAATCGGTATGACACAGTTTGGAAAGAAGATAGGTGGCTGCTCCTAAACAAAATCCTGGAAAAGAAGATGTCAGGCTCAACAAAGCAGGAGCGGCAACTCACAGATATTCTATTGAAAAACTTGGAAGGATCAGAGCCAGTGAATGGGAAACTCTTGCCATGTTCTATCTTAGTACGTTCCAAGGACTACTCTGTAAGGAGACGCCTTGGGAGTGGGAGTCAGTACAAGGAGATACTATGGCTGGGTGAAAGCCTTGCCCTGAGACACTTTTTTGGAGACATTGAGCCCCTATTTCCTGAGATTTCTTCATTGTTATCACTTTCCCACCCGAATATATTGCAATTCCTCTGTGGGTTCACTGACGAGGAAAAGAAAGAGTGTTTTCTGGTCATGGAACTAATGACTAGGGACCTCTGCAGCTACATCAGAGAAACCTGTGGCCCGAGAAAGCGCATTCCATTCTCTCTTTCCATCGCGGTTGATCTTATGCTTCAAATTGCCAGAGGAATGGAATATCTCCACTCAAAGGAAATCTACCATGGTAATTTAAACCCTTCTACCATTCTTGTTAAACCAAGAAACATCAACTCAGAAGGGTACCTGCACGCTAAGGTTTCAGGGTTCGGGCTTTCTTCAATCAAGAACTTCACTCCAAAAAACTCTTCAAGCCAGAATGAAACTCTCTCATTCATCTGGTATGCTCCAGAAATTTTGGAAGAGAAAGAACAGACAGGAAGTGGCAAGAATTCTAAATACACAGAAAAAGCTGATGTGTACAGTTTTGGAATGGTTTTCTTTCAACTTTTGACTGGGAAAGTTCCATTTGAGGATAGCCATCTTCAAGGAGACAACATGATTCGAAACATTCTAGCTGGAGAGAGACCTCTATTTCCATTTTATTCACCAAAATATGTTACCAACTTGACAAAGAGATGTTGGCATACCGACCCGAATCAACGTCCTAGCTTCTCATCCATATGTAGGATCCTTCGCTATGTTAAACGGTTCCTCATTATGAACCCTGATTATAATAGAGAACCAGAGCCGCCAATGCCAGTGATAGACTACGGAGACATGGAGACGAAGCTTTTAAGGAAATTCCCTTCCTGGGATACAGCAGAATCATCAATGGTATCACAAATTCCATTTCAAATGTTTGTTTACAGAGTTGTTGAAAAAGAGAAAGCAAGAACAACTCAGAAAGAAACTTCAGAATCAGGGAGCGATAAAGCCTCATTTAGTGGGGATGAAAATTCTGTCATCCTAGATGATCCATGCCCATCGCCTTCATGCCCATCTCCAACTGAAAGAAGGTTGTCGATAGCTGAAACTATGACCAGAAGGCCTTCAATATCGAAGAGATTGTCAGATGTGAAAACAATTAAACAATCAGGTAACTCTAGCTTCATATAACCAGGTCTTGGCTGATTATCTTATGATATATCACATAATTGTTTATAGACAAGGGTTAAGTTCTGGTTTACTAGCATCCTGTTGTCTGATCATATAGGAACACCAAAAGGACGTTCAAGACCTCCCCAACTGCAGTGCACGCGTAGTTTAAGGACAGGTTCGGAAAGCCAGTTGATGATGATCAGTCCAAGATCCAGAAGAACATCTTCTGGTCATGCATCAGATTCAGAGATCTCTTAGACAGAGCACACCTGATCATTGCTTTGTTGGAAGATGTGGTTTAGCAGGGCTTTCAAATAAGTAAAAAGAAACATATCTGCAGATAAAGCTGAAAAGAAGTCTGTCAGCATAAGAACAGTGTAACTTTCACCGACTGCCTCCCCCTTTGTATATTTACTTGTTCTCGTTGGAACACAGTCAAAAGTTCAACAACAAAAGACACTATGTTAAAAGTCAATAGTTAGGTTACTTTATATGACACTTATCAGACAGCTGGGATGATGTGATGAAGGACTTCATATAATCCACAACCTCGCCTCCTGTATCAGGAGATTAACTTCATGTAATGACTTTCCTGTGATCCTCGTGTTACATCTTATCAGCTGTAACGAGTGAGCTTCCAATCTCATTTAGCAGCAGAATCATCAATAGAAATCTTACCGACGCTCTATTCACTAGTACAAGTTATATCTAATTTGGCGTAAATGTTTGTTCTCTGTAAATTGAAAAATAAAAAAGAAATAAAGCTGGAAGTTGATTACACTTCCAGTAGTGAATCCATGCAGCAGGGTGGTCTCGTCAAGATAAATTACAGGTACGTGCAAAACTTGTTAGGCACGAGTATATTATTACATAATCCAGTAGTTTCTTACATATGTGCCTCACTCAATAAAAGACGCACACTTGGGCGAATGAGTTTACAATTCCCAGAAGCAGTCCATTAACAATGAGCCTCTCAAATTTCGAGGTTCAATCATATACAATCCTCTTTAACGTCAGTCCAGCAGTCAAGTGATTACTACATGAATACGCACTCCATTAAAATTTACCTTCAAAATCAACTTGTTTCAAAGATCTATATACATTTCTTGCTGAGTTCGTTGGGAGTTTTGAACCCATTAAACTCCACCACGGGCTTAGCTATAAACTAGTATGATCCGAGTTGATTAATGATTATTTGCGGAGAATATACGAGACAAAGTCACTTCATTTGAGAACAGCTCCATTTCCAACTCTTTGACCCCTTTAGGTTTCTGCTTCCAGCTAATGCCCCAAGAAGGCACATGGCGGTTTTTGATACTGGCATTCAAATAAGAAATGTTCCACAAAGCTCCCCGGATGAATGTAGGAGCACGAGCACGTTTTCAGCACCTCAGACCATCTGTAACACCTTCATATTTCCACTGGAGTTGGCAGCAACAACCATATTTGATTTCCGTCGCCAGCACACGCTTGAAACAAATTGTCCTATACTATCAGCAATCTCGTTTCCAGAGACAGGATCAACACATCCAAATTCGTGAGAAGTAATTGGCATTGGCAGAGATCTATAATAACAATAAACCTGAGAAAGAAAGACAGCTGGGAATGGTCACGATTTCAGATATCCACTCTTTTCATTCTTTTATTTTAGTGCTGTAATATATATATATATATATAAAGTAGATGGGGTAGGGAATTCATGAAGAGTTGAAAATATTGACAGAATTCGGGAAAGGAAAGAAAAACGAGAAAGAGTGCAGGATGACATGTACTTCTCACAGTTTTCAAAGGAAAGAAATCTTGGAAGTGCTGCAGAACACACTGTTTCATATTCAATTATGATGCAATAGATATATGATGAATCATGTGCTTATTATATGATGGATGAAATGCAAGCACCCGGTCCATTTCACAAATTTCCTTTGTCTTTCTTCTTCTCATAATTCAGTGCTTCTGAGTTGGGGCAGATTTGACCCTGGGACTTCATCTTTGAAGGAGAGGCGTGGCTACCAGTTAGGCCATGCCTCATCTAGGAACAAGGAACACTTATTCCAAGCATGCTCTATTTTTAGTACAGTCATTTTTTAGTATTTAGTGTATCTTTCTGAGAACTCCCCGTAATCAATCAACTATGGAAAGAGGAACCAACTACGGAAAGATGGCTCGCGTGTTCCGTGGGAGGCAAAATCAGGCAAAAAAGAAAAGCACTGGAGCTATTGAAAGGGGTAATATGTGCATATATTTTGATACACAATTATAAAGCCAAATACCCAAACAAAAAATAAAAATTCATTATTAGACACTTATTATGATCACTAGGAATCAGAATTGTACCAACCTACTAGCACGCTTCATATGAGCACAGCCAACTAAGCAGGAACAATCAAGTATAGGGAAGGCTATATACCAAAGAACAATCCTATGATAAAAAAATGTTTTTCAAATTTATGTTTTTGTTTAGATTAAGTGCCTATTTGATAGTGTGGTTGGGGTTGTTTTTGAAAATGTTCTTTTTGTTCAAAAATGCATCAAAATGATGTTTTTTTTATATAAAAAAAATCATTTTTGACATCAGCACATGAAAATAATCTAAGAACATCAAAAAAGTAAAAAATAAAAAAATTCATTTTTTTTCAAAAATATTTTTAAAACACAGTGTCAAACACCTAAATGGCCTTACCTCGTTAGTTTCTGAACCGCATGCTATGTATCCATCCAGTGCAGACAAACCTATGAAATTCTGAGCAAGCATATTTTTTAACAGTTAGAACTAGACAAATCATAGATATTAAAACTTGTAATACATCAGTACTAGTTATTGAAACCTTTATGTTAGTGTGACCACCAAAGGTCAAACTGCAAGCCCCAGAAGACAGGCCAGTAGAGCTAGCTTTATTAAGATCCCAAAGCTTCAGAGTATTGTCTGTGGATGCAGAAACAAGGGTCCCTGAATCTAAAAATTTCACATAGCTAACAGCTTTTCCATGGCCAGCTAATGTGCACCAAGGGATCTTAGTATGCCGAAGATCATAGCAGTAGACCTTATAGTCAGATGATCCAAAAGTCAATAAATTAGTAGAGGAGGGAGAGAACTGAACACAGCAGACATTGGCAGGGTTCCCAATGGTACCGATAGAACTTTTCTGCAAAATACTTAAAAGTCATTTTTTTCTGACAGCTTTATAAATGCACACAATCCAAACTTCAAAGCAAGAAGAAGAGGTGGTTAGAATCAGGAAAGACTGAACAAATCTGAATGCCTGGATTTGATGCCCCAGTCAGAAAAAAGTCAATTGGATAAGCATAACAGTCATGAAAGAATTACAAAACTAACAATCCAGCCTTTAAGTTTGACCAAGAAAAATTCCCCTGTTGATTCACCAAATTGATAGTTCAGACGGAAAACATTCCTCTAGACACGTGCATTGAGACGATTTCGCTAGTAATTTACAGCATCCTCAATAACTGCTACTTTCTACTCGTAACCTAACCCCTGTATGTGAATGTGTGGGAGTATACATTTCTGGGTGGTGTATCAGTGCTAGTGGGCTCAACTCCATGTTTGAATTTGCACTGGGTGTTGAAAAACGAAAGGAAAGCTATGAGAAATTAGATATGCAAGCAGGTGCCATGAAATCGATGATACAATAAGGCCAGACATTGAATGATAGAGAGAAAACATGCCTCATTAATGCTCCACAGTTTCACAGAACAGTCATCACTTCCACTTGCAAACATCATAGGATCGACCAGAGAGAAGTCCACAGACCAGGCCCTCTTTTGGTGCTCTGTGTATTGGGAGAATCCTTGACCAGTGCCTGCATCCCACATCTGAAACCATCCATGCAATATCATGTAATGCCATAAACCATTTTTAAGAGGGAAAGATGATGAGCATAAAAATAAGAACCATGGTGACTTGCATAGCATCCTCAGATGAATACAGTAATTTAAAGGTCAAGCAGGTGACACGACTTTTCATTTTCCATTTACATAAACTTTATATGACAATGATAAATATATATTCTATAATTGACTACCAAACAATTGCAGTTGCAGGGCATAAGGGGATGCATAGTTTGAAAATATGTTCCTGTGGTGAAATAATTCTGTAATATATCTCCAACACCTGAGACATGAGCTAGCATTATTCTTCTGAAGATGAGGATAACTAGAGCAAAATTATCAAACCAACTCCAAAAACAAATCAAAACTCATGCCTTAAAACCCAAAATGGTAAATAAATTCATGCTGCTGATTTCACATAGACAATAATCCACAAGTATGGTATTCATTATTAACAGCACAATGAGTATTTATCGAAACATGATAAGATATCATGAATGATACAAGAGAAAAATGAATGCTCAACCGGTAAATAGGAGAAAAATGAATGCTCAACCGGTAAATAGGAGAAAAATGAATGCTCAACCGGTAAATAGGAGAAAAATGAATGCTCGACCGGTAAATAGGAGAAAAGTACAAGGACTACAGACCTGAACCACACCATCATAGTCAGTTGAAGCCAGATAGTTCTTGATGTAATTGTTCCAGCAGACAGAACTGATCTTAGATTTGTTTGACATCTCAACAGCTGGATAATGGATATCCATGGAGTCATTTAAAAGTGCACCAAACTCAAAAACCTTGATTTTCTTTGATACGCCAGCAGCAGCAATATAATCCTCATCACGATCAAAACTCAAAGTACAAACTACATTTGAGGAGCTCATGAAATCTCCATTTTTGAGTGAACCACACACCTTAAACCTACTATAACTAGCATACTTGCAGAGACCTTCAAAAAATGCTCCAAGGGGATCATCGGATCTCTGATTTCTGTCTGAATCCTCTCTGTTATACTGAACTTTAGACCAACTATCTCGGTTCTTGAGCAAGTCTTTATCAGAGGGAAGGGAAGTATGGCAGATTTGAGATCTCATGGAGAAGTAGGCATTCTCGATTTGGTTGATATTCCTGCTCAACCTTGCCTCATTCTTCTTTGATGCTGAAAATGCACTAGAAATAGCAGCTGAACCAAGATACAGGTCCTGTTCTCTTGATTCGAGACATATCTCTTGAGTCTCAGAAACAATTTTGTGTGTTCTCAATAAATGCCTTTTCTCAACCTCTTTGATATCTTCTTCTAAGCACTCAATATCTACAAGCAACTTTGCCTCATGTTTCTGCTTTTGTTGTTTCAATAAGTTTAGAAAATGAAGCAACAGCCCTGATTCAGTATCACCATTGTCAGGAGCTGATGATGAATTGTTCCTGGAAGATAATTCTCCGGATCGACACAGCAATTCAGACTGCAGGATTTCCCTGTTGCACACCAAATAGAGGAATTTGAAACGCATCACGTTTGAACATGTTCACATACTAAAATATAGAGAAACTAGCCTATCATTATGATGCATCGCAATTGTTTGCCAATCTACATGAAACAGAAAGAACAGTATACTGCTGCAGCTAGAGTTGTATAGGTTATTAAACCAAGAATGAGCATAGTAATGAAAGGATATGTTTATTTGGCAGCAATAAAAGAATCCACAGATAAGAAAAGATAGCAAAAACAAGCCCTTGTTGAAGATTAGCCAACCCATCAGGCTCCAAAGATACAATAAAAAAAGATTAAAAAGTAACGAACATTGAACTTCAATCTTCTTCTGAATCATTGAAATCACCTACTAAAATAATATTTAATGATTTTTCTTTTCTTCTCGATTGCAATCATCACAAAAGATCTCATGCCTTATGTTAAACCCCCTATATTTTGGGTTACAGAGGAATAGGAACATAACAAGCATAAGAACCACATTGGTTATCAATGTAAACAAGCAGTTAGATACACAAAGCTTAATTGTTATAAGTGAAGCCCCTTGCTCACTTTAGTTGGCATTCAACTTCCATCATAAGAAGCCCAATTGTGTATAGAACTACATGCTGACCTCAGCAACTTCATCCAAATGAATGATTATAGCTGAGCTAGAATCTAAGCCATCATTGAAGAAACAGCTTGATTTATGGATCCCCATAATTAGTTGCCAATGATGCTCAGTGGATGGCATAAAGGTGGCACCACTACAAAAATACTAAAATGAAGTGGATTGGTTTATGCTAGGACCAGGAAGGCTACTAAAGAAAAGGAAAACAGAAATACATCTCCACTTCTCTCAGGCCTCATTCAAAATCACCAATGTTCAATGAATCATTGCAACAATAACGACACGGATCCTTGAAATAATAACACCACTGAAATTGAAGAGCATTACAATTTAACAGTTATAATAAAAGGCAGTAGATAAATCAAATACTGGCATGGTTATACCTAGCTGTTGGACGAGACGAAGGTTCAGGATGAAGAAACCAAAGACAAAAGCCAGCTTCCCTTGGATTTTCTGAAAGAAATTTTGGTGGTAGAATCCGATCACGCAAATCCAACATCACTGCCGATTGTTCCTCACATGACTCAAACCAGCTGAGCAACTACTAGCAACAGAAACATTAGATTTAACATATAGGCTTTCGGCCCAACTGCTAAGCAGGAATAGTTTTACGTATGGGATGTATTTCTTTCCTTGTCTATGTAAGAGTACTGAAATTGCTCAGCAGTAATAGATGACAGAATGACTAGTTTCTAAACTAGAATAGTTTAAACAAAGCACTAACACAAAAAAAAAGGATAAAAGTTGCTGCATATTCTAAAAACTAAATTCCAAGAGTGTCAAGACTATGAATCAGTTTTAGTTGAACTATTATTCAGGCACGCTAAAAACATCATAAATTTGAGGTGGTGTGATAAGCAGTAAGACCATAATGAATTTCAATATCAGCATGAGAAGTTAAAATCCAAATCTTTTCACCTCAAAAAGTAGGACCCCTAGGTTATAGATATTTGATGAAAAGGTGCTAGGTCCTCCATTCAGCAGTTCTGGACTTCTATACCATCTTTCTTCCAATTGTAAAGTTAAAGAATAAGACAGTTGCCTTGTTGCCATACATGAACTTCGGTAATTAAAATGCTCCTGAGACTGAAGTTCCACAAATCTAGAGTGTTGTGCACCAGTTTCATGAAAATTAGTTCCATCCACTGCCTTTGTCCCAACGCCAGAACTAGAGCTATACTGAGACTGCTGTCGAAGTGATTTTGTCTCCTCACCTAGTCTTTGCTTCTTTGGAACTGAACCATAATAGGAACCCACAACTTGCTCCAGTGGCCTTTTCTTAACAAAACCACAGAGTGTAGGAACCCCTTGTTCTGTCTTGGTATAAGAACCAGTGTAAATGACCTCATTTGATGGCGATAAATTGAAGCAGGATGGACATAATTCTTGAAAGGCAACTCCTTGAGAGTGTGCTAAATACACCAACTCCACAGTTTGCTTAAATATCAGCAGGCTTTCAACTTTATTTCTTCTACAATGCCCAGGTTTCAGCCACTCTCTCAAACTGATCCATTGATGTAAGGATTCAGGACAAGACCTATCAACCCTATTCTTATTGTTATTGGAACTTGATCTCACTAGTGCATCAGAAGCAACTTTCCTTGCATGATCCAGTTTTCCATTAAAAGGGCCAGCATCTGCACCCCCAAATTCAGGGAGATCTTCTTGGTTTCTGCGGGGAACGCCCTTTCCTTTCAAGACTTTCTTCAGCGGTGGCTGAGAAAAGCCAGGCATAGATGAGGTCTTCAAGGGAGCATCCCCATTGGGCAGTATAATGCTTGATTCAACCCCCTTGTCACTAGCCCTCAAACGTGGAGAAATTTGCTTGCTGTCATGATCAATTTGCTTGGTCAATAAAGGTTTCAAGCCACTCCACAGATCAGAACGCATTTTCATCGGCTGCTTTCCATCTCTTGATAGCAGTTTTTCCTTGTCTTTGTGCACATAATCACCATGTGAAGCCTTATCTCTACATCCAATTACTAATTGATATATGTTTTGCCATCCGTGTTGCCTGTTACTGTCTAGGTTTCGACCTAAAGCTTGGTGTGAAGTCCAATAGTTTCCCACTGTCGATTTTTCAACCACATGCCCACTATCGTTCACGGTGAAAGGGATACTGCAGGGGGGTTCAGCTCCCACCAAAGTTGTTGCACTTCTACCTAAGTCCTTTTCCTCCATTCTACCTGTATCCATATAATCAGTGGAGCTCTCCGCCCAATCACTCCTCATGGATGCACACATTATCGGTGATCCTAAAGCATTGTAAGTTTCTAAGGTCAAGGGATTATCATAGCCTTTTGCTTGAAGTTCTGCATTCCCAACTACATCATTTGCAACCAGCTCCTCAGCAACTTGGCCCATACTGTGAAAAAACAGGTTTCATTAAACAAAGCAAGCACAGTTTCGCTGCATGGACACCGTATGTTAATTTACAAAATCACACAAAGATGATGAACGCATACTTGATTTTGTTTTTCATGGAAAAAGAACAGTGTGATAGAAACCTAAAAAAAAATCGAATCATTCAAACAAATCAAACATAAAGTGATCACGGCTCAATTCTAAGTCCAAATTCATCACGTCATCACATGCAAACTTAAGAAAGTGAAGTTAGGTAATCAATTGTGCACACAAAAAGAGTACTACCCTACAATTCAATTCACTAACAGAAGCAAGAAATTTATTTTTTAAAATAAAATACTACTCAAGAACACCAAACTAGAACTTAGAATGAAAAAACCTTTAATCTTCAAAATTAAGTAACATCATGCTTAAACACATTAGCTTACACCACGAACACTTCCAATTCTGCGTAGGCAGAATAAAATACTCCAATAAGAAGTTTTGGATTTCATTTTTTTTACAAAAGAAAAAACAACATTCCAGAACTTTGCTCTGCAACATCAAAATTAAAACTGTTAACCTTAATGCAACCAAATTCCAGCAAGAAATAAATAATAATCAGAATTACCAACGAAAGAGGCTAAAGATTTCTCAAAAAAATGCCAACACTGGAGAACTCTGGAGAGCAAAAGAAAGGAGAGGTTAACTTGCCTGATATGAAACGTAAAATATCTTCCAATACAAGAATATGCAGTTTCACCGTTTTTCTACGTCATAGTGAGATTCTACATAAAAATTTCCAGAATTCCAGAAATAGAGCGGCCACAATTAAATTCTCATCAAGTAGAGTTTTGAAAAAATATTTATTTATTTATTTTTGGAAAATAACATATGAAAATATTAATTAAAGAGGCTATGAATAGTGTCTCATCAAATTATTAGATATTTTTTCCGAAGAATCTGTCTCGTTTCAATTTCTCTGGCCAACATTTTTTTCAGCTTTTTTATTTTTTTTATAAATAATAATAATAGTATAGTATAGTATAGTTTAGTATATTCGGAGAAGTAGATTATTAATATATGGGGTCCGGCTTACTGTTTAGATTGCAACTTCGCTGCTGCTATGCAGAGGCCGTAATGAAGTGCAGCCACTAATTTAAGTTCCCAGCCAATTAGCCCATTCTAGGATATTGTTTCAGGTTATTTACACAACATGCCATTCGCCTGTGATGATTGGGAGTCTGGGACAAGTGAGAGAGAGCGTTTCTTGTAATTTCTGTAAAAGAGAGTGGCCTTAGCTACGCGTACGCGATTTTCCGTGGTTTCGACGTGAGGTGGTTAGCGACAACACGTCTACAGGATTGGAAGACAACAAGTGGCATGTAATTTTTCCAGGTAAGGCCCACATGTCGTGGGCTCCACTTGGCAGCTCGCACGTGCCACCAAGTTGTCATTGGCGGACACAAAACGTGGCCTTTCACGATGCCGAGCTTCTGGTCAATGGGCATTCAGTTCTTGTTCTGTACTCCACTCATGAATCCTGTCGGCTGTAGTTAATTGCCAAAGGCCCGGCCCGTTTATGGTTCAAAACCAGGCCTCGAGGAGCCATTTGGGCTCCCCCAATCCATTCTTTCTAAACAGGCCTTTATCTGACAAGACAATGATGAAACATTCCTCTTGTGTGTGCAGGCATGGCAGAAGAATATGTAAGCGACAATCATACGCCCGCGCACGAGTTTTTTAACAGGAAAGGCATCTGCTTGGACATGATAGAAGGTGTTTGATAGTTTGGTCCGAACGGTGTTTTGAAAAAAAAAAGTAAGTGTTTTGGTATTTAGTAAATTTGAAAAAATAGAAAATTTTCTGTGGGTCCCATCTTTAAAAATTAGTTAACCTGCGTTTGAAGAAAAGCAGCTCATCTCGTGTAGACCAGACATTCAAGGACATGCAACCTGTCATGGAAAGTGGGGGATTTTCTGGCCGAAACCAAACCTGGTTCAAAAAAGTGGAGGATAAAAGGATGGCACTACATGCCGTGGAAAGCAAGCGTATGGTGGCAGAAGTGGGAAAATCACGACCATTTCGCAGAGAAAGAAAGAGAGCAAAACTGTGACGGCAGCAAAATGCTAATCAAATATTACAAACTCTAAAAAATCTAACTTATAATCATTAATATTCAACTTAAAAATCAAATTAGTCTTTGAACAAAACTCTTTAAATAATTGACATTTATTTATTATTTTAGTTTATAATTAGAGAATAAAAACATTTTATGTCATCGTGTTGATGTGGAGAAATTTAATGATGCTCAATAAATAACTAGAATTATTGAATTATTTATGCTTTAAGTTCACTCAAAATAAATAAATAGAAATAGAAATAGTAGTTGAGGTATATTTTTAGTAAATTATAGATTTTAATTTCTCTTTTTTTTTCAAATTTATGTATTTTCTATTCCCTTTAAAATAATTTCACAAGTTAACAGCGATATAAAAAACTTAATATTCAAACACATGAAACTGTTTGTCATTAATTTCAAATTCAACCACAGTTTTAACCAAAAATTTCAAAACTTATTTTAAATTGCAATTAAAATATGTTTCATGAAACTATCTTTTTAAAACCTCAACGACAAAATCAAAAACAATACCTATAATCACGAGTTATTAGACATCCGCTTAGTATAACCAGCGAAAATATGATTTTGCACATCGATTACACATCCAAATTCAATGTGAACCACGTAATTTTTTAAAATCATAATGCATCTAATATTCCGCAAAACATCATCAATCCTACTGATGATTATATGGTCCACAACAAAACGAGATTAGAAAAATAAAATCGCGTGAAAATTTATTAATGAGAAGAAACATTTTTCATCAGTCACAAGAAAGCACCTCTTGAATAAATCCTAGGTTGCACAAAGCGCACGCAACAGTACACGCGGGTGAAGGAACATTGGTCTAAGATACCAACAGCACTTCGATTTTGAATGATGGGGTTCAATTACTGCTTTTATTGACACATCATATGAATGAAAAGCAAGCCAGTGAGTGCAATGCAAGCCTCAGAAAATGCTTTCAGCTCTTATGAAGCGGATACAGTTGCAAATCATGAGTTGTCCCATCAACATACTTTATTGACACATCATATGAATGAGAAGCTCAAGGATAAGCTCAAGGAAACGAGGGGCAATGATACATAAACAAAGGCTCAAACAAGTTTCTAAACTCGCTTGTTTGTAAGAGGGCTGGGGAAAAAATTCCTAGTTTACCTTCTCTGAATGTCTTTGCCTAAAAAATAGCACATTGATTCAACAAATATCAGGCAGGACTCCAAGACCTCAGTCTGATATTCTGATTTCAACTCCTAAAATGTCTTTCACCATCTCGTATGTCACAAATGCAATTGCTATGGATGGCACTACCTGAAATGGAGAGAAGAAATTAAATGGAATGCTATCCTCTTCTAAGATTTCAAAAAAAAAAATAGCAATATATGCACTGAACAACGCTGCATTGACTCAAAGAAGATTTAAAAAAAAAAACAGAAACTATGCCTGTTAGAGGATTGATTTAAATAGCTTAACTAAATGTGTAAACATGTCATTCAGAACTCCAGTAAAATGTTTGCAAAATGGAGGTATTAATAGATATGATTATCGTTGTCACTTATTCTACTAATGACTATGGTAGCAATTATTCTGTTTATCAAGGCATTTAGACATAAATCCTTGTTTAGTAGGATCAAAGCAAATAAGCTGCTCCAGAACCAACCAGCCAATCCTATTTTGCAAAACAAAAAATGTGGTGGGTTGTGATTCATGATTAGGCAGCCCCACAATAACTCCATGTAATAAAGCATGAAAAGAATTTTAGATTCTTGACACTGATTCTCAAGATACCATGAACAGTGACAAGGGAAAATGCCACAAAATAACAGGGTAGCCCTATGCAACTAACAGCCAGCATTGACCGTCTTCCCATCCCCGCTAAATCCTTTTAGGAGCGATGATCGGGTGAATTTAAGGCAATCCTGAAAGTTATATACAAATGAAATACTGAAAATAGAATGACTCACCTTCACTGAATTGGGTACCAAACCCTTATACAATGCTCCAAAGCCCTCATGCCGAACAGTTTTCCTGAATGTGTCAATCATGCCATTATACTCAAGTGGGGCCTTGCTCCTCCCATCACCAGTGACAACGGAACCAGCACCTTTCCATCCCACCATTTGCATCCGTCGGCGAATAACATCAAGAGGATAAGCTACAGTTTGGCCAATGGTCCCAGCAGCAGCCCCACAAGCTAGCCTTGTAGTCACACTCAATTCTGAATCTTCGACAAGTCCAAATGGTCTAGCTTTAACCAACCAATCCTTCAGAGATTCATACACTGCAAAGTTGAGACCCACGTATGGAACCTGCCAACAAGCATCATAAGTACAGGATCACATCATAAGTACAGATTTACAGCTCTCAAACATAGGGAAAACAATTTGATCCTCGGGTCACATGAGAGTTCTGAAGAGTGATATTAAAAGTTCCGGCAAAACGTCATTACTTATTTAATATCAACAAACTGGGAGAATGGGGCTGGTGGGGGGAGTCTTCCCTAATATCAACAAACAACATAAAAACACAATGCTAAATTTATAGAATTAGGCCCTATAGATCCTTCAAAAAATATAAGCGAAATGAAAAGAGAGAATGGGAGAGTGAAGCCAAAGCATACATCATAGTAGCACAAGTAAAACTTGATCTTAGCAACACATAGCTCCCGCTTTCTCTCGTCTAATGCTAATAATACCAAAGATAAAGAAGATTGCATACTTGAATCATCAAATTAGAGACTCAAAATGATCTTTCCATCTAAGTGTCAAATACAAATATTTATGGTATAAGCAGGCATATAAATCATGATAGACAAATAAATCTCTTTACTTTAAACTTTAGACAAAGAAAAGAAGACACCAGGTCATCAGTTGCATGAAATTAAAATATGTGTGAGCCAAAATATAATAAAAAAAGATAACTTGAAAGGGTATCTTTTTAGAAACTGCCTAATAGGACAAGCATTTTACAAGGAATGACAGCATAAGAGAGAAAGAAACTCTTCAATAGAATAATACAAGTGATCTCTCAAAAAGGATAATCAAGAAAAGGGTGGTGGCTATTATAGAAAAAGATCCCAGATAACATCTCCTTGCTAGCCAGACATAACACAATCATCTAAGAAGAAAAAAAATTATAGTGGGAAGATGATAGTACATAATCTATCAAAACAACCTATGGATAGCCTTTTTTCCCATCTCTCTCTCCCCGCTATCTGCACCGATTGAGAATGTTAATATGCAGTGCTATTTGGCAACTGATGACTTACAACTCCAATGACAGAAGGAAGCCAACCCTTGTACAGAGCCCGTGGGCCTTCTTGCCGGAGCACGGTTGAAAGAGCATGAAACATTCCTTTGTACTGATAAGGAGATTTATCATTCTGCAAAGACAAGACAAAGAAAAAAATGTAGCAAACCCGATGCAGAGAACCCAAAATAGTCATGGAAAATAGTGGCGCATGTTAAAAAAATGAGTATTCATTTGTTCCAAGATATTATTTTATTGGTATAAATTTATTTTCGTGCCTTATTACATAGATGTAAAATGTTTCCCTGTGGCTTGAAATCAAAGTAAAATATTTTTTAGCATATACAACAAAGGGAAAAATCCTTTCCCCGTGACTTTTCCAATGGAACCTCAGTGATCATACCTGTACAGTTAGCCTGCCCCGTACCAAATCCATGGGATAAGTAGCAGACATGGCTATAATTCCTGCACATGCTCCAGCTCCAAGGCGTAAAAGAGGAGTGAGCTGAGCATCCTCTGCGGGAACAACAAGGGAAGGACTCAGATCACGTTTTCTCTATTGAGTGGCATATATGTGAGAGTGTAAACAGAAATGAAAGGTGACATCTATATTCATAATCAATAACAAGGCAAATCAAATATCCAAACTCTGTTTTTCATTACATTTATCTGAAACTAAATGGACATGTAAAGGAATTATTTTTTATTAATAATGATTAATGAACAACATAATTCTGGCAGGCTGCCTAATCTGAATAAAAAATCTGGGCCAATATAAACCTTTAGAAAATATCTGTTGACTGTAATGTAAATGCACAAAGAATATCTATAACAAAGTGATGGATGACAAAGATTGACATACCATTGCCAGTTTGCTTTTGATAGAGATACAATATTCCCCTGTCATAAAGTATAGAGGATCTATCAGCATAAGAAAAAAACTCCACTAGTGGATTTTGCATAAATTAAGAATCATGAACGGGGTGATTTCAGATGTTTGAAGAAAGAGATGCAGGTTAACGCCTGGAACAAGCAGTATAGTGTAACTCTTGGAAACTAAAAAACCACACCATTAGAAGTGAAGAAAGCAAAGCACTATATGTCTTAGGGAACCAACCACCAAATGGCTTAGGACATTTTGAAGGAGATTGGTTTAGAAATTGACAATGAAGCCCAACCACACTCCAAGCCAAAAGGCACAATATGTACAAGAGCAGGTCTGCCAAAATTTCAAAAGTAACAGAAGTAAGCATGATGGGCTTACTCTGTGATAAGTTTGTATGAGTAGAAAAATCATTCCTCTGCAGATAAATAGATGAAAAAGAAAATAAAATGCCTAGATGCATTTTCCCCCTGTATGCAATCAATTCTAAACCATTTGCATAGCTCATGTGTTTACCAGCAGTCAAAATCATATCTACAATGTATTCATTGGTGGAACAGAAGTAATAAATTCTTTCACTTTGATGGATCAAAGCAAAACGAGGATAATTAAGAACAGAAATTAACTCTTCCATGTATTACAGGTCTGTACATTTTTTAAGACCAATGAAATTAAAATTTTCAAAGAATCATACTTAGAAGCTTGCTCATAGCTGAAGAACTTGACTGCTGAATTTGGGACTATACGAGCACAGTTGGTACCGTTTCCTTTAAACAATCCACGAAAACCCTCAGTTCTCCATATGTATTTTAGCCCTTGAATTGTTCCATTGTATTTTATGTTATGTGGATTTTGAACCTGCAGATCGTAGGAATTTATCAATGCAAAATCTACATGTGAGCAACTGCTCCCATGGATGTGAATAAAATCATATTCTGTGGAGCAAAAACAATGGCAGATCTAACCTGTAGCAATATTTTCAACCTCTCCAAAGGAGCAACAGCAGTGCGAGACCTGAACACACACACAATGATTTCAGTTGGTGAGAATTCAATGTAGCGTCACTGCGGCACCAGAAACGGCAAAAATCATAAAGGTGCGCACACATGCATTCAAGGGTAATCCATGCACAAACCCTGCTGGTCCACACACATTTAAGGGTGATCCTTGTGGTAATAAAACACTGCATAACATCTATACCACCTTACATGATAAAAACAAAAACCATCAAGCAAATGTGAAAGCAACCAGTTCATTTATTTGCAAAACAAAACAAATTAGATATAAGTACAACACAAGTCCTAAACAAAACTTGATAAAAAAAAATAATGGATTTGAAATAGATATTCTAATTAAGAATTAGTTTAACACATTCACAGCATTAGAAGTAGAACAAAAAGGAGCAACAACTCACTCGAAAAAATCATAGAAAAAGGCAGAGACTAGTACATCCGAGTATTGCAAGTTTTATGCCGGTTTGATTTGAGTCATTAACCAAAACACAAATCTTCAAATTTGTAATATTTCCAAATTCTTAGCATTCTTGAAAACCAAACTTTCAAATCCTGACACATGACAGTGTCACAGCTTTTTGTGTCTTTGCTGCTTCGTATAGATTGATCTATTTTAGAAACTTCATTGTTTTATTTATCACTTCCATTATCTCCTCAAATCTTTCACTAAAATTGAAAATTGAAAAACAACTAATGAAAAGGATGGCTTTCGATACATAAATAGCACAAAAAAGAAGTTCCAATTTCCGGCTTCTACGTACTACAACAATTCCTCTACAAGTACTCAAATAATATTAAATTCATTAAAATTATTGCGCAATAAAAAAGAAATGAAACCAACGAAACAGCAATGGCTAGAAAAGAAAAGAAAACCCACACTCCACCAGCAACACCACCGGCAACAAGAGACTTGCAGATGCTGATAATAGCATGGCTTGGAGCTTTGACTCCTTCTCTAGCAAGCTTAGCTTCCTCCGCCAAATTGACAATGGTAGTCACAGCCGATTCGCTCGCCTTCACATCCTCCGATGCCATCGTTCAATCACCAAAAGAAAACCCTAATTAATCAACTATGCGAATTAAAAAGATCTCGGATTTTTCTGAATTCAATCGGGTGTCGGGTCGGATCTTAATTTAGCTTCTTTTTCTAATTTAACGAATAGCCAGACTCTGCACCTCTCTCTGTAATGAGTCTAATGACGGCTCCTGGGAAAAGTGAGAAGGCTGAGGTCTCAAGCTCAGAGCGAGTGACGAGGGGTTTTGAGTTTTAACGTCAATTTATATCACTGTGTTTTTGCGTGGTTTCATAATTTCGTTTGCGTTAACGATTTTCTTTTAGGTTTAAACTTTTACTTGTGGTTTAAGAAATTGGATTATAAAAAAAATGTTTTTGGTTAAAATTATTATTAGATACATTTTTACATATAAAATAAAAAATTAATAAATATTTATGAATAAAAAGTACATTATTTTAATTTTGTAAAATTAAAATGAAAAATGAAATTATTTTATCATAGTATCAAATATTTAGTATTTGAGTTCATTGTTGTAGTCGTTGCAAGGCAGTGTACGTAATAAAAAAAAAAGTTATGGATTTTTTTTATAAATATATTTTTTGAATAAAAATACAAAATAAAGTCTAAATTTAATTAAAAAAATCTAAATATGTGGGCTAAAAAGAAACTTGCCTGTTTGGGCTTGAAGACCAAATGACAGGTGATAAGTTACCTGTCGTTTAGAAAACAATATTGTGCCCTTGGTTTCGAACTTGCAACTTCAATATCATTCCAGCTGATAAACACTAAACTACAGCATGAGTATATTAGCCAAATAAATAAAATATATTAACCAATGTTTTTATGTCAACAAGTTTGTTTTAAAAATGAAAATTCAACGGAGGTGATACTGGCCTTCAAACATGCTTAAAACAATATATTAGGACCATGAATCTTGTCGTTTCGATTTAATTCACATTTTTTAAATTTATTAAATAAAATTCTAGTTTTGAAAATGAGTTCATATAGGTTTACATCATGTTTTCAAGTTAACTACGTAACATGGTTGAACCTGCATTTCAAACTATAATCAGTTTTACGTCGTTTGGTAAAGAAAAAACAATTGAAATAGGTGTGGGTCCCACAACACAAATCGAGTTTTTCTGATTTTCTTAATAAGCACAAGTTTTATGATTTTCCTACATTTTGATGTTTCATTGGACGGGAAGTGTGGCATGGCTAATTCTTCAAAAAAGATAGAGATAAACCAAAATAATTCTCGCACCTCCATGTGTTGCCAGAATAATTCGCGCAGACAACCCTCCTATTCCTTCAACGTGATGAACTAGAAGACGGGGCACCATCGTGAACTATCCTCCTTCTTCAAGGGCATGACAGAAGACGTCATGAATCAAAGTTTCTCTCTCTCTCTCTACGATAGGCTTTCAATGCTCATACCAGCCACCACAGGCCACTATCTTCGATGTCACCACGATATGAAGAGTCACCTCAGTCTCCTATACCCATTGGCATCGGCGTTGAAGTTGTCGTCGTGATCGGAAGCTGACGCGCATATGACGTTGCACTGTCCGTGTGAAGAAGGCATGAACAATGCATCACACCATTTCACGTCTTCCTTTAAAAAAGCTGAAGTTGGGTTGGGATGCACTCGGCCCATTCCAAGTCCACCAGAGCTGGCTCTTGGGCCAAATTGGCTAGGTCTGCTCTCGGCCCAAACCCTTTTTTAAATATTTTTTTTTAAAATACATAGATATAGATCGGTTCCGATGGAAAGGAAATATCTATTCGTGATGAAATTGCAACTAGTATGATGGGAGAATAAGAAAAATATATTTTTTTCATTAATTACATTTTATTGTTATGATTATTAATCTATATTTTTTTAAAAAAAAATTATATACATGTGTGTGTTCTTTAAAGTAATTTCACAAGTTGACAGTAATATGAAAAACATGATAACCAAATACACGAAACTTTTTTTTTCAACCTAAAATTCAATCATAGTTTTAACCAGACACTTTAAAATTTATTTTGAACCGCAACTAAAGTGTTTTTGATGATTTTTTTTTAAAAAAACTAGACACTCATTGGCCTCTAACACTGTTATGAGACTTTGACTTGTTGACTGAAGGAGTGGCTCGAAGCGAGTTAGTGGTATTCTTTGACCGAAAATCTACACTATTTTGTTTTTTACTAAGAAAATAAAACTAGGGTCAACAGTGACCAACCCCTTGCCTTCAACCCAAGCTTCGAGTTAAGTTGCCCCCAACAATGTTTTTTTTATGGGTATTACAGGTGATCAAGATCCGAACAAGGATACGAGGCGTTGTCCATATAATTAAAAAAAAGAAAAAGAAAAAAAAGGCTCACAAGCCTAGGTTTTCTATCGAGGTCGGTCATGTGGGTGTTCTATCTAACCTGAGCACATCTTGTGTTTTTTTTAAATGCCCCTCAACGTTTCTTTTCCTTAAAAAAATCAGAACATGTTTATTTTAAAATAAATTTATATAAATGATATTTAAAGTTGCACTCCATGATGCCATATTTTTCAAGAATATGAGTTTTGTGGTAATATTAATAACTTTTTTATGAAAAAAATACATATTAACGTAACATGTAGATTTTTTATTTAATATTTAATAAAAATAAAATATCTATATTTTTATTCTTATAATCATCTTTTTTATTTATTATTGTCTTGATGCAAGTACGTTAAAATTATGATGTTTTGTTCTTTATTAGGAATTCACGATGAATGGGCTGGCGCCGGGCTCTGGACAGTATTGGCGGGCTTTGGCAAGGAAACCGGGCCCATCAACCTAGCCTGGTCATTGACCATTTCTATTGGGCGTCAAAGGCCTGGTACGACGAACTTCCAAAGCAGACTCAGAGGTCTGCAGCCACTGTCCGCCCGACAAGATCCGGGCCACTGGCCCGGGTGCATCCATTGGATGACGCAATCGGAGCCCAGGCCCAATATTCAGCTGCTGCTTATCCGCTTCTTCTTCTTATCTATTGAGAAGGACATCTATTATCTGGATGAGGTTCCCCAAGACGTATCCAATCAGCTCTCTTTCAAATTTTCAAAGAAGGCAAACAACAAAAGTAGTGAGCTGATTAGTGCTGGGCCAGGGGCCTTCCGAGAGTAGGTCAGCTTCTTATTTTTTACTTTATCTTCTTGTCACTTCGGCGGAACAGGAAAAACCTAAGAAGTCCTGGAAAAACATGTAAAAAAACATTAAAGAAGACTTTTGTGGATTAAATCGTGGTAATCTGTCAATCAAAAAACAATTGAATCAATCAAGCATGGAATCATCTTGTTTGAAAACAAATCATATTATATTTAATATAAATATCACATCATGAATCTCGTATCATATTTATTATTTTATTAATTCAAGAACTGACATGATTTCATGCATTGTATATGATTTTTTCTTCTTTCCATCACTTCTGTGCACTTAATCATCGCGAAAAGTTGCTAACCATGTCTATATTCCAGTAATTGTTTGAAGTTAACTGAATCCAAAATCCCACTTTAACAAATGCAACCCCCATTTCGTTAATCACGTCATTGATCATCCATTAATAGTTATTCCAAGATTGGAAAATTATCACAGCAGAAAAGTGAAAAAATAGTCATTTACTGTGTTTGATGTGTGTATACTTAATTACCTTTTTGAAATCTCGCTGCTGTCGAGGTACATACATCTGCTATGTTTGTTTTTAAGACAAAAAACAAAAAGAGCCTAAGCCGAAATTCAGTGTTTCAACTTGGAACCGACAATAAAAGTTTGAGCAATAGACTGACAGATCCATTGGATTGCCAAGGGGAACTGGTTGGTTTGACTGTACGACTCGTCGTCCAAACCTGAATCTTTTCACCAGGCACATCGCGCGTGTATGGCTGCTCCATCGCACCTCTTCGCACCCACATAACATGCTTGCATATTCAGCCATGTTTCGCAGACACGACCCAAATATCCCACTTCTCTTATTTTCCCATGTTCATTTTTTTTAATTTCAACACAGTGAAGGTTACAGCTTTATCTAGAGCATGGCGGTATAATAGTAAATTTTCTATTTTTCTAGTTTCAAGCTATCTTGATGAGTTGATATTAAAAATAAGTTCTTCAAGCTAAAAAAAGTATTATTTAAACATATACAGTAAATTACAAAACACACCCTGTTACACTAAAGACTCTGTATGTTTTTCATGTTCCAATACGGACCATGTTTTGGGGTCGAAGACGTACGTGTCTGATGCTTTTTATTGCGCTCCAGAAAAAAAAGCATGATGCAATTAATTAAACATGAAAGTCAAGTTCAATTACTATTCGATAAAGGTATCTTATCAACTCAGTCTGTTGTCTAGCACATGCATGCACTCATCAGTGGACATGGTGTAGTGTCACTCTGTATTTGAAATGGAAACTCAGGAATTTACTCACTAAAATGTATTATTGAAACTGATGGCTTTATATATAGCCTGTGATTACAAGATGCTCCCACAACATCATGTCCTCATGTTTACTTGAAAAGACAAAGAAAACGAAATTTGCAGAGACACCTAGCAATTATGTTACCAATAGAATTGCAGACAATTGACAACAGAAAAATCCAAAACAAGCATAACACACATTGATGACTCGGAAAAATACTGCCACGCATGCATTCCGTATTATCATCCTAATAATCCCTCCCTTAAACCCAATGTGATGCTTCAATTGGTTTAATTCATCAGTTCTTGCCTTCAGCTTTCATTAATCCATCTTCAGCTCTTGTCATTCCCATTTTCTTTTTATACTTCTGAAAAGATTCCAACTTTAATGGTTTCGTCATAACATTAGAAATTTGCTCCTCAGTCCCACAGTATTTCAGCTCAATGATTCCCTCATTGGCGAACTCTCTTAAGAAATGGAAGTGCACGTCAATATGTTTGGTCCTCCCATGCAAGACCGAGTTCTTTGACAATTTAATAGTCTAGCTATTGTCACACATGACTGTAGTACTCTTCCTTTGACGTGACCAAGCTCGTTCCAGACACCCTCCTCATCCAAATCATTTGACTTGCACACCTGCAGCAGCCACAAATTCTGCCTCTGTGGTGGACAATGTAACAATGGGTTGTTTTTTCGAAGCCCAGGATATTGCTCCTGACCCCAACAGAAAAACGTAGCCTGAAGTGCTTCTCCTATCGTCGCTATCACCAGCGTAATCACTGTCCGTGTAGGCAATTAGATCGGTTGAGTTCCCCTTTTTGTACATGATTCCATAATCAAACGTCCCCTTCAAATACCTTAGGATCCTCTTGGCAGCTTGCAGATGAGTTTCAGTAGGATTAGACATATATCTACTAATCAAACTCACACTATAAACCAAGTCTGGACGGGTTGAAGTGAGGTACATAAGGCTCCCTATGATCTGCTTGAAGTATGACTCATCAATTCTGATTCCATTCTCATCTCTGTTCAGTTTTGAACCTGGAACCATTGGGCTGCTGACTTCACGGCTTTCCATCATCCCAAAACGTTTCAAAATCTCCACAGCATACTTCCTTTGGCTTATGAAAATCCCATGATTCTGCTGCATAACTTCAATGCCGAGGAAGTACCTCATTTTCCCCAAGTCAGTCATCTCAAATTCTTGCATCATTGAGCACTTGAAGTCATTCATCATTTCTTTATCATCACCTGTATAAATTAGATCATCAACATAAACACTCACAATGAGTATTTTACCTTCTTTGTTCCGCTTTGAGAAGAGAGTCTGCTCGTTTGGGCATTTTTCAAAGGCTTCATCTGTGAAGTATTTTTCCATTCGACTGAACCATGCCCGTGGGGCTTGCTTCAGGCCATATAAGGCTTTGTGCAGCCTGTACACCTTTTCTTCACTGCCCTTAATTTCATATCCTTTCGGTTGCTCAACGTATACTTCTTCATTGAGTTCACCATGAAGGAATGCGGATTTCACATCCAACTGAAAAATATTCCAGTTTCTTTGGGCTGCAATGGCTGCGATCATCCTCACGGTTTCCATTCTAGCTACTGGGGCATACACTTCTGTATAGTCTATCCCGTGTTTTTGCGTATACCCTTTAGCTACTAAACGTGCTTTGTGTTTTTCAAGTTCTCCAAGCTCATTATACTTGGTCTTGTAGACCCATTTAACCCCAATTTTCTTGCTTCCAACTGGCAGCTGGACTAATGTCCATGTTTTGTTCTTTGCGATGGAGTTCATTTCATCATCCATAGCTGATTTCCAGTTTGCATCTACCACTGCTTCTTCATACTGCATTGGATCATGCAAAGCCATGTGTAGAGCCAAGTGTACTTCATCATCATCAGAACCAGTATCCTCTCCACTAACGAAATCTGTCATCCATGCTGGGGCTCTTCTTGTTCTTCGCAGCCCTTCTCCTCTCATGGTTTCTGCTGCATTTTCTAATTCTGTAGGATCTGCAGAATTAGAACTTTCACCTGCACACTCTCCACTTCTCATATTTCCCAGTACATCAGTTTCAGCCTCTCCTTCAATTCCATCCTGACATGTATCTTCTTTGTCAGAATCATCTCCCCACTCTAGGTTCATTGATGTCTGCTCCTTGAAGTCTCCTTGCCAATCCCATTGTTTTTCTTCCTCAAATATTACATCCCTACTTACGATCACCTTTTTCATGACAGGATTGAATAACCTGTAGCCCTTGGATTCTTCACTAACACCTACAAAAATGCACTTCATACTTCGGCTGTCAAGTTTGGTTCTCTTTGCCTCAGGCACATGTGCATGTGCTATGCACCCGAACACTCGAAAGTGTTCAACAACAGGCTTGTTTCCATTCCATGCTTCAGCAGGAGTAACGTTTTCAACCATTGATGTTGGGCACCTGTTCAGTACATAATTGCTCCAGTTGACTGCTTCTGCCCATAGTGGCTTGGGAATTTCTTTCTCAAGTAGCATTGCACGAACCATATTCATTATCGTTCTATTTTTTCTTTCGGCTACCCCGTTCTGCTATGGGGTGTAAGCCGTTGTTAGCTGCCTCTTAATCCCATGTTGTTGACAGAAATCATTGAAATCCAATGACGTAAACTCACCTCCCCGATCAGTTCGCAAGCACTTGATAAGAAGACCTCTCTCATTTTCAACCCTTCCTTTAAAGTATTTAAAATGACTCAATGCTTCAGATTTTTCACGCAAGAAATACAACCAAGACTTTCTGCTATAATCGTCTATAAAGCACAGAATGTATTGTTTGTTACCGTATGATGAGGGAGTTATTGGACCACAAATATCCGCATGTATGAGCTCCAATGCTTGGCCAGCTCTCCACAAACTTCTCTTTGGTATTGGTTCACGGTGGTGTTTACCAATGATGCACTCTGTGCATAGTTCATCTGGTTCAGTGAGCAGGGGAAGACCTCTGACCATTCCCTTGCTATGCAAAGTCTTCAATCCTTTAAAATTCAAGTGCCCGTACCTGCGATGCCACAACTTTGACAGATTCATCTGTGAGCTTGCATTGTGACACTCACCGTGTGTTGTTACTGTTTGTGGCAGTGCAGATTGTGACAGTGCAGACAGGATAAACATCCTATTTGCACTCATATTTGTCTTCATGATCAACCCTTGGTAGGGGTGATAAATCTTACATGTTCCTCCTTGAATTAGAATTGCCAAGCCTTTCTCTTGAAATTGACCCAGGCTCAAGAGATTATTCTTCAATTCTGGCACGTAATACACATCAGTCACCGTGACATTAATCTCATCAAGGTGAAGCTTCACATTTCCTTTGCCTAATACCTTCATCATGGTGTTGTTTCCCAGCCTCACTATTTGACGAAAACTGTCATTAATGTTGTTGAACATTGTTATGTCTCCACACATGTGATTTGAGCATCCAGAGTCAAGAAACCATGCATCTCTTCCTTTAGCAATGTTTTCTTCTACATAAGCCATCAGCAACATCTCCCCTTCCTCATCAAAATTGACATAATCTTCCTTATCAGCTTTGACGTAATGTGCGTCTCTATTCCAGGATGGGCACTCATATTGGAAATGGCCCAATCGATGGCATCCCAGATGTCTTTTGCAGAGTCTTTCTTCAAGATGGTGTCAAGAACAGTTCGGTCGATGGATTGGAAGAGATAGTTTTTCACCTTGAGATCTTTCAGCTTCAACTCATCAAGTTTCTTTTGCTGTGCGTCAGTTTGAATTGAGCCTCTTGCTGGTTCAGTATAGCCTACCTCCACCAAATTCCAGAATTCCTTTGAACGCAGGAAGTTCTCCATGAGCATGCTCCAATGGTCATAGTGACCATCAAACTTAGGAATGGCTGCTTGCACGAAGGAACCTTCATTTGCCATCTTTGTTTTCACTCTCGGATATGAAAGCTCAAGCTCAAGCTCTGATACCAATTTGTAGTGTCACTCTGTATTTGAAATGGAAACTCAGGAATTTACTCACTAAAATGTATTATTGAAACTGATGGCTTTATATATAGCCTGTGATTACAAGATGCTCCCACAACATCATGTCCTCATGTTTACTGAAAAAGACAAAGAAAACGAAATTTGCAGAGACACCTAGCAATTCTGTTACTAACAGAATTTGCAGACAATTGACAACAGAAAAATCCAAAAAACAGACACAACAAACTTTGATGACTCAGAAAATACTGCCATGCATGCATCCCGTAATACCATCCTAACACATGGCAGCTATACATTCATCAGATAAACATTTATCGGCACGAAACGAATCGGTTTGACTCTCGCTGTCAATTTTCAAGCCATGAACGCACGCACTCCTTAACTCGACATGCATCCTTTCAAATGCTATTCGTGGAAAAATTTGCAGCACTCAAAAAGAATGAATTGATGTTCGATTTCTTTGTCGGTATCTTCCATCGCTGTCCTCGGCACTGTGCAGAAGTAGTCGGCAAATCCCTATTTGCCGGCGTACCTTTTTTTTTTTCCTTCTTATTTGCAGGCTGCGGATTCTCGTCGGACTTGTTAAGTCCTTGATGTCAAGGGTCCTCGGCTCGATACATTTTTATTCTGGTCACCTGCGAAGAATGCTAATTGCTTACAAATTTCTTCGTTGTTCAACCCGTGAGAACGTGCAATTCACTGGAATTGAAATTTTTCTCGTAATTAAATGCCGGTTTGGATTAGGATTGATGAAAATGCAGTTGCGAAGGCTGTATGGCATCAGCAGCATTTGGGAGCGCTTTCTGCTTTCATTTATTAGTCACGTGATGACCGTCCATTCTTGTTTTACTATATTTTAAAAATATTTTTTTAAAAATATTTTATTATATTTTTTATTTTTTTTATATAAAAAAAAACCTCGACATTTCTAAACATGCACATTAATATTGTTAAAACTCTAATACCTTTATATCAAAAGAAAAAATTATCCGGGGATCTATTTTACATACACTTCTATTTCACCGTGAATTTGTATAGCAATTTTTTGTTTTTGTTTTTAATGGGTAAAATCATCTAGATTAATTTTAGATGCATGGAGATTATTTTTATACAACCAATTGCTCATTGCAAGAATGTACGAAATTAAATATTTTTTTTCCCACAGTGTAATCAATGTATTCCACTTGCAAACAAAGTTTTAACATGGGTAGCTTTAATGTATAGATTATTCTAATATTGTCTGAAATAAAATATACCTTTAAAATATATAGTAAGAATAAAGAAAACATCAAAAGCATTAAGCCAGCACTAGAGATAGACTTAACAGCTAAGACTTGAATGTAATTGGATAAGAGCATTTGTTTTGGAGGGTTATTTGTTGTTTTCTTCAGATTTCTTATATCTTGGAAACATCAACAATTACCAAATTGCCTATCTTTCCGGACACAGTCAAAAGTAACAAAATTACGAAATTGGCTAACTATATTGCTATCATAAATGGTTTTTCCCTCATGGTTTGTCTTTGTAAATATCTCAGTGTCTCCTTTATCCACTCTTAAATCTTCATAACTACTTATTAGAAGATCATTGAGAAAATATAAAAAAGATTTTCTTTTTGGAGGATTAATATTCTCTCTATGGCTGGTAGAATTATTCTTCTCCAATCTGTTACAACTGTGATCCCTCTATATACTATACAAACAGCCCCTTACCTATTTTTATTTGTAACAAATTGAATCAATAATTTCTCGTGGGGACACACCCTGAAACAAATAAGACTCACCTGGTCAAGTGAAAGACGATGGGTAAACCAAGGTGATATGGTGGCTTAGACATTAAAAAATTTGATTGCATGAACCAACTTGCTAAAAAGACTCTTAGATTCATGTCGTCTTCTTTATTTTTATAGCAAATCAAAGCAAGATCCTTGTTTTTTTTATAAAAAAAATTGTGCTTAGATAAGCTTTTTAAATTTTTTTTCATACAGATTATTTTTAAGAAAGAAAAAACTAGAGATACAAACAAAACAAAACAAAAAAACACAACCTAACGCGTTAAAAACAAACGCGGTTGGATATTTCTAAATATAGATGTGGGGTGTAAAATATGACTAGAATATTATTGTATAATCAACCCCTACTCTCTCTCTAAACTGAAAATCATGAAATAAGTTTAATTGAAAACAGCAGGAAGATTTGGGACAGGATTCGTACTTGACGTGAATTTAATTGTATCATCTCTCTCTAAACTGAAAATAATTAATAAATTTAATTAAATAGTCCAGGAAGATTTTGGACAGGATTCGTTCTTCTTGCCTGTGATTATAATGGAACCTCCTCGGGAATCACTTCTCGAACAAGTAATAATGATGGCCATGCAAGTCATTTTCTACTAAATTATACAAGTACTAAACAACATATCTAACCAATCAATTTGTATGAACGCACCTGGTTAGTCGATCTTTCTCATCAGAAACCTCGAGACAAAAGTTAATTAGATACTTCTCAACAAACAAAGCCCCATTTGAAAATCATACATACCTATGCACACTCCAAAAGCTCACCGATGGAACATAATTTAGCTCTAATTGTAGCATTAAAAAAACCCGTGAAATTAGAAACGATCTTGATTAGCTCTAAAGGTATGCCTTTTCACGACAAAAAGGGAAAAATCAGGCATGGGAAATGATTAATTAGTAATCTGTTTAATGTCAAAGATCATCTAGAACTTGCAAACGAACCTTTAGTTTTATCATCATCTTGTTAATCATGCTGGTTCCACCATGAGACAAGAAGTGGCCAATATGGTCGGTCAGGAAGGCAGTGACTTCACTGGCAGACAAAAACAAGAAGAAGATAAAATAAAGCTGAGCAGTGGATTAAAAAACAAAAACGTGTATCACGTGAAATATTCTAATAGGGGTCCCTTTCCCGGTGTACCCATCGTTCATAAAAATAACAAGAAGAAAATCCATGCAGTGTCGGGTTTGGTTTAGCGTAGTCAAACTCGAAACTTTGCAAGTCCCTATAACGAGCACGTGCAATGTCTGGGTTCTGCCTTGATGGAGCTGATATTTGACGGCAGAGTCATTGTTCCCACTGTTGAATTAAAGACGCGTGCCTGGCCTGCTTGCCAAGACTGAAGGGAAATCTTGCTTTTTCTCTGAACTCTCGAGGCAGTCTCTGTGTTATTTTGGAACCCAATCGCCACCCATTTTTCCTGGAACATCGTATTTGTTCTGATTCTAGATGGAATTTTACAGAATTTTGAGTTGCAGTACTCTCATTTTATGAATTGTTAACCCCCTTTTTTAGCTATTTATTAATAAATCACGTTAACTAAATATAACTGTAGAAGTGACAGCGGTAAACATAATCTTCAGAATTGGATTTAATTAAATCCACCCTTATCATTTCTTACTGGTTCAGGCTTGAGAATCCGGACAGCCGATTTTCAGATGGAGGATGACGATCTTGATGAGCCACCAGTTGATTAGGGAGTAGTAGCATTCTAGAATCCCGGAGCTTTTTTTTTTGAATTGATGGAGCATATTAATTATCCCCTGACCTGTCCACTCACTTGTGATAGGGGCAATGACAGACAGAGTATGAATGTCCAACCGGACAATTCCAGGCTGAGATGGATAGCACGTTAAGAGTTTTACATAAACATGATCTAGTTAATCTTTCTCTGGACCGCATTGTGGCTGCTTGCTTCTTCTTCTTTTGGCGGTGACAAGAAAGCACAATACCGGCCCGAGTATCCCTTTAAAATATTTCTTCCACGCGATTATTGTCGCTACATATCGTGATAGCAACAGTGCTTTCTTAAAATATATAAATTTATTCGATAAAAAGTTTCTTTATAAATGTGATTGGCTTCTTTATAAATATCCTGGTAGATGACAATAAAAAGAACAGTGACCTTTGATCTTGTCAAACTTAAGAGATTGATGAATATCGACTTTGAAAACGACATTCGTGCTCTTTTGCTGGGAGTAATAAAAGAGCGCCAAAACCTCCTAATCATTACTCTATATGGCTGCCATGTCATGTTAGAGTGCAATCGTGGTGTCCAGCCAGCCCTCCTTGCGGGGAACGACTCGTAGTTAATCAGTCTACAAGAGTCAAAACTGAACCATAAATATAAAAGATGCAAGAAAATCAAAGCTGGCCTATTTACCATTTATGGCTTCAGCCGAAACGTGAAAAGTTGACTAATGACTGGTGAATCTTTCGATTAGATCATTCCCACTATTGAACTCCACATTTCGGCGCCTCGCCTTTGAGCCTATAGTGTCGCTTGTTGAATTTTGAGCGACAGTTACAGAACCAGAGGCATCTTATATGATTGTGTTTGATGTTTTTTTTTTTATTTTTATAGTTTAGATTTTTTAAAAATTATTTCATGAAAATTATTTTTTATTGTGGTTTAAAATAAATGTTGAAGTGTTTTGTTAAAATTATGGTTAAATTTGAGGTGGATAAAAAACAGTTTCAAGTGTTTGGTTAACAAACTTTTCGTATTGCTTTCAACTTATGAAATTATTTTAAAAAACACACGCATATATATATAAATTGTTTTTTAAATTTTATAGATTAATAATCATAACAATAAAATATAATTAATAATTCATGAAAAAAAGATATTTGTTTTTATTCTCTCATCAAACTACTTGTAATTTTATCACAAAAAAATCAATACGCGAATGCTTCTATGATCCCTTGCTATTTGATCAAGACACAACATCTTGTAACAATATCATCAGTAACAACATCTGCAATTCAGTTGTAGAGATTTAATTCCAATACCAAATCCACTTGGAAGTTTTTGATTAATAATCAATCGAAAAATAATAGGGTTCTGAAGTGAAATAAAATCACTCATCTTTTCCTTTCATTAGGACTAATCTTCATCTACAAATTTTTTAAAATATAAATATTTTAAAAAATATTTGGCTAGGCCCGGCACAACTAAATGGGCCGCCCTAGCCAAATTGGGTCAAAGCCCAAGTCCATCTTTAAAAGGAGGCATGAAACGATGTGTTGCGGTTTTCACATCTTCTTAAAACATAATTATTGCAGCGCTACTATTAAGATGAACGACTTACCACAACAGGAGTATCAATTGCTCAATGGATAGAGAAAATCGGGGTGGTTCATCCTGTGGTGATGACGTTGGTAATGGGTAGATAAGGGAAGTCTGCTTGATAAAAAGATGCTGGATCTATGTCTTTTTTTGATAAGAATGAAACGTAGTAAAAGTATAAATTTTCTGCTTATTAGGAAAACAGTTTCCATGAAATTTTATTGTGGGACCCACGTCAATTTAATATGATTTTAACTTTACTAAATGACATAAAACTGATTAATTATGGTTTGAAGCAACCGCGTTAACAAGCACCTTCACAATACAATACCATATCGTCGACCGAGTCTACTTGTTTTATTCATGACGACATCATGGTTTGCTTCAACGAGCTTCACGTGACAGTTTTATGGCGATGAGAAAGATATCCGAATTTAGAAAAAAACAAAATTTATCTCAACGATTTAAAAATCAAAACTCTATGGATGAAATCAAAACTTGACAGTTTAGGGATTCATATGCACACGGTGACCTAAGGCATTTGAGCTTGTACACTCTTGGTATCGTCATAATCAACCCACCATGATCTCCCTTCATGTGTGGCTCATATTGATGAAGTGACTTGATTGGCTTCTACACATTATTTTTATTTGTTTAATCCCTTTCTCTCTCACCTCACCTTGTTTTTTTTGTGTTAAAAAAACTCTTCCAGAGCGGGTCCCAAATTATTTTAGATGTTAAATTTTATTCTTATTTCTTATTGTTATTTATAATGAAAAATATTTTAATTTTATTATTCAATATTAAATTTATTTAGAAATGAGCTTTTTTTTTGTTTTTTTATTTTCTTTTATAATGCAATCCAAGTCTCACATCTTGGTTTATGAATTTTTCAAGTCGACTTAATTTACCTGAACTTTTTTTATCGTTATTTTTTAGAAAAAAATTATTTTATTTCTCACCATTAAATTTATTGGAGATTTAACTTTGTTATTTTTTAAAATAAATTTTTTTATAGAGTAATTTTAATCTCATCGCTAAAATTTCATGTTTGAAAGGTTTATTTAGGTTAACCAAAGTCTTTTTCTTTATTTTATAATTTGATATTGGATTTTATATTTTTTTTTATTTTTCTCTATAAGATTACTCTGCTCTCATAATATAGATTGTTAGTTTGACCGGTGAACTCAATTTGTTTTTTAAGAAAATATTTCACGTATGTACACACACATACAAGTTGCTGTTTTTTTTAATTTTCTTACAGATGGCAGGGCATGGGTTCTCAATTTTTTAACATGATAATATACATGCCATCGTGAATTTGCAAAAGCATGCTTTTATACTAATAGTCATGCTACTCTGAAAAAATAGTAAAGAGGAAAAACAATATGCCAATATACACTGATGTTTTTAGGGTTGCGTTGTCATTTAAATGTGATTTAGCTCATTGTTCTGCACATCATTTAAAAAGTGTTTGGGAAAAAAATATATTAGATTATTTTCATATAATGATGTAAAAAATATTTAAAAAAAATATCATTTTAATATATTTTTAAACAAAAAGTACTTTAAAAAACAATATTAGTCATACTCCTAATCAGACATTTATTTCATTGAAATAACTAATGTCTTATATTTGGATTGTAATACAAGTATGGTGAAGATTTTATGAAATCATACATACATACATAGAGAGAGAGAGAGAGAGATCAACTGCCACAATATTACACACATCAACATGAACAACATTTAATTTACAAATGCCCGTTGTCTAATTAATTATTTGGCTATATTATTATTATTTTTAAAATAATCAAAGATTTATTAAAAACATGGGCAGTTATTTAGGTGATGGCAATCATCAAAAGATCCACTGAATACTCCAAAAGATACCATAAAAGAAAAACATAAGTTCAAATCTGGTTTGATATTATTAGAAATCAAATGTTTTTTGTTAACTAAATAGCATTAAAGATTATTTGCAATGTCTTGATTTAGAATATGCCCTGAACCATTATTGGTCAATAACTCAGAAGGCTATCAAGTATGGGTGTAAGCCATCGAAAGATTCCACAGCATGAGAGAAATTCATCCCATAATATCGTTACAAATCTGCAATGAATATGAACATTTCGCTACTTCAATTCAAAATATATGTTTCTTTTCTTTTAACCACCAGAACATTATTGGACTAACTTTCCTGTGTCCATGTCAGATTCATTTCTATTTAATTAGCATGTGATAGGTTATGAGGTTCTTGTTTGGTATCTTATAAATTGAAATATAAAATTATATCATAAGAAAATGAGCTTCACCTAACTACCAACTACACTCGCACTTTGAAGAATAGAAAAGAAAAGAAAAAAGCCTTCTCGATTACCTAATTATATTTTCTCAGGACATGGCAAAACTTAGACGTCATTGTTAGGTTTACATTTTATTTGATTAAAAAAGGTGTGCGTTTTTGTGTTTTATTTCAAAAAGAAGTAAAGAACAGAATAAATAGATATTCAAACCTCAAGTCTTGCATGCTCTCAAAGCAAATCTAAACCAAGCTTGGGAGGTGATATTGCACAAATATAAAGTATCAATAAAAAAACCTGAATTACAAATGTTGCCGTGCTATGTGTTCTTGTGGGTTTCATGATAAATGCATGCGCATCGAACTAACATGAGTGAGTCAGTGTAGATTTTTTACCTATCTATATACACGTACACAGGGCAAATGTGGCAATAGATCTATCTTTTAACCTAGCCATGAGCTCACCAGATTTCTAAAATTACACATCCTTGGAACGTTCCTTTGGCTGGCTGGCAGTACGTAATCAGATTAGTTTTTCAACTGCGAGATTCACGTGCTCATAAACATCTTTTGTCAACCTAAAACTTGCCAAATGCTTGTGAATTCATGGCGTCTATTTCGTTGTTTAGATAGTGTGAGCCTGCAACTCAGTGAAGTGCATGATTGATTCCTGAAGACCTAAATCCTCGGTGGATAAACTTTACAAGCACTCAAACAAGCATCGGCATCGCTTTCTTAATTAAAAAGTATTTTCTTTCATTATGTTTTCAAATTCGGAAAGAATTAGATCATGATAAATGGTTGATCAGTGATGGACATTCTGCATTCCAGTCCAGACATATACGACAGCACAGCATGTCGCAGTTGTTTTGTCACATTAATTTATGCACCATGATCTCTACATTAAAGGTACCATCTCTAGAAAACGACAGTGAGTCAGCTGGATGGAGAACGAGGCAAGATTGTTGATGAATAATATGAGTTGTAAAGAAATTAATAAGGGTACTCATGGGAAGAGGCGGAATGTATCTGATTATATCACAGAGCATATTCTCTCTCTCACTTCCTCGCTTATATCTCAGCAAATTTATATATATATATATATATAATAAAGCAGATCGAGTAGTGATCCTACCAAGCAGGACAAATCAAGTCATGTATTAAAAATAGCAGAGGACATCACATGGCAAGAGACAGGCAATCATGGGATCCATCGCGATTACTTTTTCCTTTTGCCTAACCCATTTCAGTAAACAAATTAAGCTCAAACTCATCTACGCAACTCGATTGATTCTTTATTGATGGTGGATCTTGACATATCGTGGCGTAGGTGTCAACTATTATAGAAAGTTCTATAAATTTGGAAAGACAACGTCTACAAATTTCAACGACGGAAAAAAGGCACGTGATTCCGACCACTTTTAAGTTTCATGAGTCGCCCACAAATTGATTCAATTCCTTTGATGATTGATGACCCAAAAGGTTTGGTTAATTATCCATCGAAAAACGGTGTGATTATCTACATGTTCCAAAACTAATTTTGGTAAACATAAACCTTTGTGCATTTCTTTTTATAGTATAAACAACTTTAAAATCCCAAGTTAATTGACAAAAAGATAAATATAAAACAACAAAAATCCACATGAGACTTGTGTAGTTTGACAGCTTAGATTTACTCCGTGAGATAGACACTTAGAAGAATTTACTATGAAAAGAAGCAAAGTACAACGTTGTTACATGAAACTATTTTCTTATTCAAAACCCTAAAGTAATAACTCTAATACTTATATTTTCCCTCATCTCTGGAGTCATCAAAGCATAGAGAATGAAAATATTCACAAATAAATCTTAACCCTGAAACGCAACAACTCTAGGTTTTTATATATAAATCAATTACATGAGTATTTATTTCTCACCTGAAACTGTTATTTATTCTCACTTGAAATTTAAGAAAAACTCAACACATCCAATGATTCATGCTATTGAAACTAAGCCCGCCTAATCCGAAACATCTTCGAAATTAAATCAAAATCAGTATGACACAATCTCATCTACATCTTCAAATGTAATGGCAAAGGATACGATAAGATAAAGATAAATAAAATAATTTATTTTTTTGAATTTATAACTTTTTTGTGCATTGTAAAACACAAGTTATTTTCTGTTTAAGGTATGACATATATTGTGTACATAATGTCCTCCCCTATACCGCCTCCTACGATTCCACTTTTAATTATATATCTTTTTATTTTTTTTGAACTGAAGAAAACTTCACCCCTCTTGAACATTTTTATGCGAGCTAGATTAAGCGATTAAAAATTCTAATTGTTGTTGAATTTTACAAAGCAGACATTTTCTTTTTACATGCATTGTTTGACGGCAGTGTTAGACAATTAAACGAAAAGATTTTTCGTTTCGCGTTCTTCTTTCATTTCCAATTCAGTTTTCTTATAATCTTAGTCTTGGTTTAATTGTTCTTGAGTTTTTTCAATTTCCTAACAAAATAATTTTTATATAAGAACATATTTCGAAATTAAGTTGTTTAAAGGAAAAGATCTAATTCTAAATTAATAAATATCACACTTTCATTGTACAAAGTAACTACCGAACAACAACAGTGTGATTAACCACACCCTAATCTCCATTTAATTTTCATCTCTATCCCCATCACATAAACAGGATGTTCGTTGTGATATGGTTTGGCGCGCGATTTTGACAGGAAAATAAAAACCCAACGTCAAATTGCCTCAAATTCCAGCATGGAACCCACTATTATTGCCTGTGCATCCACCCTTACAGTGCCTTGTACCTCTAGCACAGTGACCATTCACTTGATGCCACTGCCCCCACCACTGCCCCCACCGTGGGCATATCCAGTCGGCATGCGTGCTCATCACCATGTACTATGGAGGGTTCATCTTGAATTGTTGTCAGCATATGGTGTCAAATTCATAGACAGCTAATGAAAAGTAGTTAGCCACTTGCCATTATAGTTATTTTTTTTTGGTAATGCATTATAGTTAATTAATATTGATAAAAAAAAATAGAGTTTCTAAACCGTATGCATGCATTGTTACTGCAGACTAAGTTGCATTCTGAATTTCACTATTCATAAATAATAATTTGCAATTAAATCCACATAATTTTCAAACAATACATTTCATTATTAATCTTTATTTTTATTGCATTTTAGTTCTTGATTTTTTTTAAAAAAACTCCTGAAAAAAGTTTGTCTATGACTCTTTTAGCCTAAAAACAAGAGAGTCAGCTTTAAACATGCAACACAATGCTGTATAGCGCATCTTATCCCTATTTTTTTATCCTATAAAATTAGTTATTTTTTTAAAAAAAAAGTATTATCGAGTGATTTGAATATTTATAATTATTTATAATTTTTGAAATATACATGGTAAAAAAATATGGTTAACATACCAACGACATTTATTTTATAGAGAAGTTTATGGTCATAATATTATAAGATCAAAATTCTCTTTGCGAATTAAATATACTCCTACATTTAAGACACTTGCATTTTATATGTTAAGATTCAAGTAAAAAAAGCTGTAAGATGTTAAAGTGAATATGAGAATTGAAAGAGCGTGTCATTATATTTTAATTGTTTAAAAATAAAATAATTATTTTAATTACCATATCATATCATTTTAATTTTATGAGCTATTCAATATGACGATACATGAATGAAAAAAAAACGTTTTTAATATTTTAAAAATTCTAGTTTTGAAATAATAGATAAAGAATATTTGAATTTCATGATTGCCTAAGATTTTTTTTTTTCCACTCACAGCCTGAGATAACATGAGTAAACCTCCTGCCAGTTCATTGAACCGGACCTCAAATGTTAGCAGTGATACAATTCTGAATCATAACAAAAGAATAAGAATTAATGGGACACGAACTCAGAAAGAACGTGTAAAAGTTCATAGGAAGTTATGATTGCTAAAATTAATAGTACTCCTTTACAGAGCCAATTATAAATGAAATCCTTAAATATATTTTATTTATCTATCTATCTATATAGCCCGCCTACATATATAAATATATATATATACATATATCCTTAAATATATTTAAAATATTATCTATCTATCTATCCATCTATCTATATAGCCCACCCTACTTGTCGTACATATATATATATATATATATATATATATGTATACTGACAAGTAGAGGTAACTGAATAGTTTATTTAATTATATAGCTTAGCAACATTTTGGATTTTAGCAACATTTTGGATTTTAGTATGATAATTCTTAATAATTGATGCGGGCATCAACAGCTCTAGTTATATAAACTCTTAAGAAAACATGACAGAACAGAATTTCAAGAATACACGTGAATTGAATTGTTAGATTGTAATATATATTAATAGTAGGTGTTATTATGAAATAATATAGTAAAAACGGGACGTGTTTTATTGTGTATATATATATTATTTTATCATGATGCAGGAAAAACACTGTAGATTGTTATAGTGTTTTTTGGGAACAGAAAATAATAATAATAAATTTAAAAATAAAATACAATATAACCGACATAGATTAAAAATGATAAGTATAAAAAAATAAAAATAAAATCTAAAAGTAAAAATACATAAAATATGGATCATTTTTGTCCAAAAAAAATACCAAAAGAATATATATATATATAAAAGGCGTTACATATAATGTTTAATATATATTACTATATACATAAAATATGTAACCGACAGTGTTTTTTAGGAACAAAAAATAATAATAAAAAATTTAAAAATAAAATACAATGTAACCGATATAAATTAAAATATTTAATATATATTACTATATATAAAAGGCGTTACATGAAATATTTAATATATATTACTATATATAAAACACATTATATATTATATTTAATATATATTACTATATACATAAAATATGTAACCGACATTATTTTCTAGGAACATAAAATAATAATAAAAAATTTAAAAATAAAATACAGTATAACCGATATAAATTAAAATATTTAATATATATTAATATATATAAAAAGCGTTACATATAATATTTAATATATATTACTATATATAAAAGGCGTTATGTATTATATTTAATATATATTACTATATATATAAAATATGTAACCGACATTGTTTTATGGAAACAGAAAATAATAATAAAAAATTTAAAAATAAAATACAATGTAACCGATATAAATTAAAATATTTAATATATATTACTATATATAAAAGACGTTACATATAATATTTAATATATATTACTATATATAAAAGGCGTTACATATTATATTTAATATATATTACTATATATAAAAGGCGTTACATATTATATTTAATATATATTACTATATATAAAAGGCGTTACATATTATATTTAATATATATTACTATATACATAAAATATGTAACCGATAGTGTTTTTTGGGAATAGAAAATAATAATAAAAATTTAAAAATAAAATACAATGTAACCGATATAAATTAAAATTTTAGAACGATAAGTACAAAAAAAATAATCTAAAAACACATATACATAAAATATGAATTATTTTTGTCGGAAAAGAACAAAGACACTAAAAGAATATATATATATCACGGCACAAGAAAACATTGTAGATTGCTGCAGTTTTTTCTAGGACCGAGAAATAATAATAAATTTTTTTAAAATAAAATACAATGTAACCGACATAAATTAAAAATGACAAGTACAAAAAATAAAAATAAAATATAAAAGAAAAAATACATAAAATATCGATCATTTTTGTCCAAAAAACCCCCAAAAGAATATATATATATAATATTACTATATATAAAATGCATTACATATAATATTTAATATATATTACTATATATAAAAGGCGTTACATATAATATTTAATATATATTACTATATGTATAAAATATGAATTATTTTTGTCCAAAAAAAACATACCAAAAGCATATATATATATATATATTGGGTTTTTTGAATTATATTTTCCCTGAATATATACTTGTACTCGTCCCAATTATATTAGATAAGATTTCTGAAAAGGAAGGAATCCTGGTGATACCCAACAGCATCACTTGCCGAGACAGGAGAATTTACAGAATCAAATCTTCAAAAAGAACAAAAAATAATGATAAATAAAGGCAATAATCAACGTCAAAATTCAATGTTTTTTCTTCAGAAACCAGAATCTTGTCCTTAGATTTGGACCCACTTTAAAATAAGGATCAAGCCTGTCTTAGATTGTAAGTGTGTTTATTATTGCGATTAAAAAATCTATTTGATTTTTATTTAATATTATTTTATTTTAAATAAAAAAATTAAAACAATGTACTTATAAGCAGATATTTTTCTTAAAAGAAAAACATATGCTCCCAGGGTCTCAAATCAATCACTACCCTTCTCTGGCACCCGCAATAATTCTAGAAATGGCAAGAAACTCCCAACTTCACCAGGCCCATAACCGTCCTTTCACAAGTTCAAGCCACTGGTTTTGTTCCGTAATATAGAAGAAAAGTCAAGGCGATAATGGGCATAACGAAAGGAGGAGGAAAAAGAGGACGGCAGTTGAGGAGGGCTGGCATGTTAGAGCTTCGCAATTGCCTATAAAAGAGGGCCAAGACAGAATCTTCTTCTCGTCAAAACTCACGCACAAACACACACACCATCTCTCATTTCCTTGACCAAATCTTTCGTTCTCTCCTAAATAGTTTTCTCACCCTCCCAACTGAGCTGAGAGATAGCATAGAATTCTTGGAAACAGTAACGAGCTCCACTCTTTCTCCTCGTCTTTCACTTCCACCTGTTCCCTTTTCCTTAATAATAACCAAACTCTCTGTCAAAGGTATTGTCTCGCTTCTGATGCTGCTGCTGCTGCTGCTGCCGCTTCATTTCATTTATCTACTTATGATAATTTGGTTTCCGTGCCTTTTTTCCTTGACTGTGTGTCTGTCTGTCTTGAATCTTTATACTGTTTTTAACTTTAGCAATCATAGAAAGGACCTTTGGCTTTGGACGGTGTTATATGGATTGTTTTTGTCCATAGGATACACAAATCCTTTTTTATACCTTTTGTTTTCTGTTTCATGTTATTTGAACCGGGAAAGTCCATCGGAGCTTGAACTCGTTTGTGTGTTAATTTCCTTACAATTTTTTTCATGGCAAACAGGATGAAACGATTTCCTGGAAATTTCCCCATCGTTGACCAGATTGTTGACTATTGTCAAGTAGACGATTAAAAGCTGTAATCGTATCTCCTTTATAAAGCAGCAGCAGCAGCAGCTGCTGCTGATTATAGATTCTGACTCCTTTTCTTCTCTTTCTATTCTCAGTCAATATCCGATTCCTCAGTGATTTCTCTTCATTGAATTTGCAGAGTAAAAACTTTAGGTTAAGATAAGAAACTAAGATTTTGACTTTTCTCTGTTGTGGGGGGGTTGTTCGCGACTTGATAGTAACAGGAAATTAGCTCCGTTGGAGGTGTTTGATTTGCTGGGATACCAAATAGTAATATTTGACAGATTCAACGGGCTGAATCCCATTTTTGTCAATGATTTATTTCTGCTATCTAAAGTTGTATTGATACAGTGCAATTTCACATATCTTCGGCGACATAGCTTTTGTCTTTCCTCCCTGTTTAGCTTGTATATATTCCCATGGTTTCATTTCAAAGTCCTAACTAATCGACCTTCTTTGCCGTTTTATTCAACAATAGTAATCGTAAAAGCTTGATCTTTGACTCTTTTTTAATTATACAATTGCTAAAATATATTTTCTTCTTTGTTTTTGATGTTCTGATTGCAGTTTTCAAAAGGGCAAGTGAGGATGTTAGAGAAAAAGATGGAAGGAATTAACACCGACGAAGTGATAGAGGAGTTTGAAGCATCGACTAAAGATGCTGGAATGGTTCAGAGAGAAACCCTGGAGAGAATATTGAAAGAGAATGGATCTGCCGAGTATTTGCAGAATTTGGGTCTTAATGGAAGGACTGATCCTGAGAGTTTCAAGTCTTGTGTTCCACTTGTTACTCACAAAGACTTGGAAGCTTATATTTACAGAATCGCTGACGGCGATCCTTCTCCTATCCTCACTGGGAAACCCATACCAAACATGTCTTTGAGGTGTGTATATTTCATGATTTCAATTAATTATTCATGTATTTGAGCAAGAAAAATTTCTAATTTGTTAAATTTGACTTGTTCCAGTTCTGGTACTACCCAGGGGAGGAGAAAGATTGTGCCGTTCAATGATGAATTGATGGAAAACACTTTGCAGATATATCGAACTTCTTTTGCATTCAGAAACAGGTATTAGGAAGGAATTACTGTAATTCTTTGTTATCAGAAGAACCGTTTTGCTTATTTGTTTTTTCATTTAACAGTAATTCTTTTTCCATTTACTAGAAGATTACCTTGTTGGGTAATATGATTCTCTTCTCTGTTGTTTAAATAACAAGAAAAAAACAAGAACTGTTCTGTACTGACGCAAAGAGGATTGTATTATGCAGAGAATTTCCACTGGAGAAAGGGAAATCCTTACAGTTTGTCTACAGCAGCACGCCGGGGAAAACAAAAGGGGGTTTAGGTGCTGGAACTGCCACAACAAATCTCTTCCGCAATTCGAAATACAAAAATGGAATGAAGGCAATTCAGTTCCAATGCTGCAGCCCTGATGAAGTGATATTTGGTCCTGATTTCCACCAGTCCTTGTACTGCCATCTCTTATGCGGCCTACTCTTCCGCGAAGAAATTCAGTTTGTGTTCTCTACATTTGCTCATAGCATTGTGCTCGCATTCCGGACCTTTGAACAGGTCTGGCAGGAGCTCTGCGATGATATACGTGACGGGGAACTAAGCAGCAGAGTCACCAGCCCTTCTGTTAGAATGGCAATGTCGAAACTGCTCAAGCCAAGCCCTGAATTGGCCGATTTGATCTATAAGAAATGCTCGGGACTGAGTAACTGGTATGGGTTGATACCAGAACTCTTCCCCAATGCTAAGTACATCTACGGGATAATGACTGGGTCAATGGAGCCTTATTTGAAGAAACTGAGGCACTATGCAGGGGAGCTGCCATTGATGAGTGCTGATTTTGGTGCTTCAGAAGGGTGGATTGCAGCGAATGTCAATCCAAAATTGCCTCCTGAGTCAGCTACTTTTGCCGTGCTTCCTAATATTGGATACTTCGAATTCATTCCTCTTAATAACGACGCCGAGCGCTTGAATATGGATCCCAAGCCTGTGGGTCTGACGGAAGTCAAGATTGGTGAAGATTATGAGATCATTGTCACCACTTTTGCAGGTACAAGATTTTTTCCCTTCTAGATTTAATTTTTCTGTGAATATATTTATTGGGGCCAAGAATATCCTCCTGCATTTCCACAAAGTTGACAGAAAATTGCCGATGAAAACTCCATTCCATTTTATGGCCTCTCCAGAACAGGCCAACAGCCCCATATTCTATAACTTGTCAGCAATTTTGAATTCACCAGCGCAGAAGCTTTATTTTATCAGCTGATGCGTTTATCCTTTGGTGCATACTCTTGTCTTTTCTGTAGAGGCCATGATATAGGAATCTGCAAACCTAACTCTCTATAGCTGCTTTTTTTTTTAGTGTACTAGCCAGTAGCCTTGACAAGACAGCTCCTATCCTGACGAAAATAGTTCGGTTCTCCATGCTGACATGTTCTTCAATTATAAATTTTCTTTCTCTAGTCTTCAATGGGAACAAGAACTGTTTAACCTTACTGATCCAGTTGTCTGTGATTCATGGCTCAATTTATTAATGTTTGATGAGCTTTGTTTCATAGCGAGCAGTTGTGGGCACCTTATCTTTTTTGATGGAGGGGCATTTATTGGACATATTAGGGAAATCATCGAGGTTTAGGCTCTTCACACTTACACCGTTAACGCTAGGTTCCCCATGTGTAGCGCACCATTAGAAGCAATATACGTCTTTTTGCTGGAAAACCCATGTGTACCCTGCTCCATGTAGGTTTTTTAAAACTAAAACTTCCATTAAATTTGCTTGTTGAATGTTTATTTGCATATACCTCGGCAGTCTCTGAAAGGCAAAACCCATTTATATTTAGATTAGAGCGGTGCATGTTTATACAGTGGTAGTCGTAGTCGAAGTCCCTCGACAAATAGGAGTTCATCTACACACATAAACATATAGACTACAGAAGTAATTTGTTTGATTATTATATGTCAGTGTCCAATAAAATAAAAAGGATAGCTCCAAGATTAATGTCATTATTATAAAATTATTGCTGTAAGCACGAGGAGTGGTTACATGCTTAAGCGATGTTTATTTGCCTTTCGTCCTGTAGCGTGCAGGAAAAGTTATAGCCGGGCCAGTCACCTTAGGTTATGGGTTATGAAAATGATATATACAGAACCAATCAATATAAAAATCTTGTATTTTGGCTATTGGAAGGGGAGATTTTCACTCCTAGGTCCTGTCTGCTTCTTCCTCCTTCCCCTCTCTCTCTCTCTAAGATTGGAAATTGAATTATTCAGTGTGCATGTGACATCATTTCTTACCTGTCTGAAATAAAGTTTGTGTTCACACCATTTCATTTAATTCTGATGATGACTGTAAACTGCAGGTCTGTACAGGTACAGGCTGGGAGACGTGGTGAGGGTTGCGGGTTTCCATAACTCAACCCCAGAACTTAAATTTGTGTGCAGGAGGAACCTTATTCTTTCCATAAACATTGACAAGAACAATGAGAAAGATTTGCAGCTATCTGTAGAAGAAGCTAGCAAACTGCTAGCAGAGGAAAAGCTTGAGATAATTGACTTCAGCAGTCTGGTTGATTTATCCACAGACCCTGGACACTACGTTATCTTTTTGGAAATTACTGGCGAACCAAGTGAGGAGGTGTTGAAAGAGTGCTGCGATTGCTTGGACCGATCCTTTATTGATCCAGGCTATGTCAGTTCACGAAAGGTCAAGGCCATCGGACCCCTTGAGCTCCGAGTTGTTTGGAGAGGAACCTTCCAGAAGATTCTGGAGCATTACGTAGGATTAGGAACTGTTGTCAGCCAGTTTAAAACCCCTCGCTGTGTTGGGCCCATGAACAGCAAGGTGCAGCAAATCCTGTGCAACAATGTCGCTAAGACCTATTTTAGCACTGCCTTTTGAGTTAATATTTGTAAACTGTAATTTGGTTATTTGCTTCATAATATAGTTTCGTTAAGTGTCAAGTTCATTGCAGCAGCATACTGGAGTGTGTAAACGGTAGCAGCATCCCTATAGCTCGTCCTTTCTAGTACCTGAGGCCCTTAGTATCCTGACTCCGTTTCCTGGGCCAATGTCTATTCGACTATTATTTATTCTGGGACCGGTCCATTAACATAGTGGGCCGGGTCCATTATCCACTTCGCACCTTTTCCATGTCACGGCTGGCATGATTTACTTTTGGGAATGAATGCGTTTTATTTAAAAAATTATTTTTGACGTAAGTATATAAAAATATATAAAAAAATAAATTAAAGTAAAATATACAAATAATTTATTTTTTTATATAAAAAAAATCACTTTTGCGTGCGAAACTCCCTCAATATATGAGACAAAGGTTTGCAGAAACCATTCGTCCACAACAACTAAGGCTGATTAAACTATGAGTCCATCCATTATCGTGGGTTGTAATTGGTAGTAGGAAAGCGACATGATAAAGGAAGACCACGTGGATGTGGATCTGCCTCCACGAACAAGAAAGGAGTAGCTCTTGGCTATGGCTTAAAAATCCACTGTTACACATGGTGGTTGTCGTTAAAAAAAACAAAAACAAATGTCAGTGTTCATGTAATAAATCATTGTCTTCTACAAGTGGATGCTTAAATCCTACTCGCTCACCGTGTGTGTGTGTGTGTGTGTGTGTGTTACGCTCTGGTGAAGGTTGCCAAATTTCTGTGCAGGACAGCTCTGCTAAAATGTTCAGATTCATGGAGTGAGATGTAGCAGATAAATAACCTTACTGGCCGCGTGTTTGCTAAAAGATTATTTTTTTAAAAAAATAAATCTTTTTTAATTGTCATATAATAATGATATTAGTAAACAACTTTGCTTATTTGATAGGGAAAATTTGATTGTAAATTTTAAATTTGAATGCGAAATTATTCTCTTTAGGTTTTCCTTCGAGTTGATAGAACTTGTCATTGCCCGCTTGAAGTCGATGATGACGGCATAATAAAAGTATAATTGCTTTTTAAAAAATCACCGCTATTGTAATGTTAAGGTCTGTTTGGCCAAGCGGCGGAAACGCCGTTTGGCCAAAATTCAAAAATTTTTTATTTTTTTTTTACACTTAAAATGAAATATTTTTAGTTCGTTTAGATCATTTTGATGTGCTGATTTCAAAAATGATTTTTAAAAAATAAAAAAATATTATCTTGATATATTTCGGCACGAAAAGAATTTTAAAAAGCTACCGCTGCCACACTCCCAAACAAGCGCTACATTGAAGTGCTACTAACTTTATGAGCGCGTTGAGGAAGTAACTGAAGAGGGGGTGAATGTCAACTAGTCACTGGTCAGTGATTGAGCGAGGTGATATATTTTTTGAGTTTCATTTTATAATAATTAAAATAGATATTCATAAACAAAAACAGATTTCAATTCTGAGAAAAAATAAAATCCTTTTTTATTCATGTATTTTTTATTTTAACAGACCATTACTTTTTTATTAGCAATAAAGTATTTGAATAAAAATCGAAATAAATATTCATAAGATCTTCAAATAACTTAGATTAATAAAACAAAATGTATCTGTGCAATCAAAAGCCCATTTCTATATTTTTTTTATGAAAGTGTTTTTTATATCAAAAACATTGTTTTCTTGAATAAAAACATGTCACTATTTCAAAGTTAAATTACAATAAAATATAAGAAAAAATCATGACTCATAGTTAAAAAATAACAATTATTTATATCAAATATTAATGAGCAAGTATTTTAAAAAATAAATCTATATATTAGCTTCACATATAATTATTCATAGAGCAATGGTTGGTATTATCATTAATAGCTCTAATCTTACTTGAAAACAATGTTATAATTCAATAATTTTCAAAATATTTAAAAAAAATCAAAGGGCCATTTATATATATATATATAAAGCCTACATGTACTGTTTGTTTTTAATAAGCAGGTCACATCTTGACTGTTCAATTTTTTAAATTGATTTTTACTGTGCTTGAATATAAAAATAGTGAAATTGATAGGAAAATAACTTTCAAATCCAGGTTTTTATCTAACCAAGATATTTAATATTAAATTATATAATAGTTGTATTAACATGAACTAGTTGACTTATTGAATTTAAAGCTAACTGGAGCAACTATTAAAAAAATAAAAATAAAACTGAAAGATAGAAAATTTTTTAAATAAAAATAAAACTTCAGTATCCATATAAATATAAATTACGAATTTCCTTTTAAATTTTTTAGAATAGAAAAAATAGCGGTAGCAAAAAAAACAGTAATAGCAATTACAGAATTAGAAGGTGAAGAAATATTCTACCGACCTCTTGTCTGCCTTATCTTTCATTTTTGAGATCTTCCTCTGCGTAAACTCACTCAACACATGCCGAAGATCAGTGCAATAACCAAGTGTGTTTGGTACCTGTACCATTACAAATTTCTTCTACTATGTCATGAATCATGATCGAGAAAGTTTTCTCAGCTATCTCATGGCATGGTGACGCTTCTCAGTTGAACTTTTTATATAAGATGGTTTTTTAATTTAGTATTAGAGTCTTGTTGACAACACTCATTCTATTTGATACGAGTCCAAATGATTTTCACTTGAAGAGATGTTTTAGATAATAATATAAATCATATTACGGAGATTCACTTATAAGTTTAAGTTTTTAAGTGAGATGGTTGGTTACATGTATTAAACCAATCGATAAATATTCAAAAACGAAATTTCTTATTTTGAGAAAAATACGTGTCTTTAATATGATTTATAAATAAATATTCGAATTGAAGCCCAGAAGGACGTCAATACACAAACTCAAACATATCACTACTTCTCCCTTGGCCAGCCTTCAAGGTAATAAACTGATATCTACCATTCTTCGCCGTGTATTAATGGCGGATTCATGTTCATAAATGTATATACCCGCAAGCATTTACCTTTTCAAGCTGGTACGGTATTTAGGGCCAACTAAAATGTCTGCGTGCTTTAAGAAGAATTAAACAAAAATACAAATCAGTAATGATAAAGGAAGAATATATATATTTCTATAACATTTTAGGGTAGAAATTAAGTATTTTTTTAAGAAAAAAAAACTGTATAATCATATTGATAGCTGTACACAATCTCCCCTCCCTCTTCTTTTTCTTCGGTCATGACAAAATTATTTACACTCGAGTACAGGCCGATGTCCATGCATAGCATTTCTTTTGTTTTAACGCATACCCTACAGTATATAATCAGTTAAATACGTATTATATACTCACAACTAAAATTCAAATGATTCCTCAAGACGTTGTAATTATAGCTGCATCACTAATCAGATATCACAAATAGATTAATTAATAGGATTTTCGTTGACAGGCTAAATTTTTAAATGAGCGGATCTGTCAGTTTCCTCACCGCCCTATTATCTGGTGCTTTAAGCGTCTAACAATTTTGTGTGAAAAATACTGCATTATCCCCAGTCTCTAGGAATCAAATTCTAATTTAAGGGGGCATTTTCAGAATCCTACCATCTTCCAAATGCCTCGCAGAATTATTAATGAGGGTGTAACGAGGAAAGATGTCTCCTAGCTAGAGTAGCCTAGCCAGCTTAAGTTTAAAATCTAACAGAGAATCTCGGTAGCTGGTCACAAGCTAGGCAAGCTGTGTGTGCCTGTCTGATATCTTGAATCTCTTTGTTGAGACACCAGACCAATTTCAACTCAGATCCCAATGGAGAAAATGTTGGAGGCCAAAAAAGATGGCTTGGAACAGAAACAGGAGGAGAAAACATTGGCCATATGGGATTTGGGGAGTCCTTTGTGTTGGGAGTAACAACAATACTCAAAACTCCCTCTTTGTGTGAATCTATAGGAAACTGCTACATAGAGCAGAATATATGCGGAAAAATATATCCAAAAATCACAAGCACAACACACAAATTTTTACGTGGAAAACCTTCCCGATATGAGAAGAAAAACCACGGGACCGTAGTCCACTCAAACACTTCCACTATAAAAATAATGGGTTCACAATATTCTTCCTCAGATCTAACTAAGGGATACAACATAAATCATCAAGATTAAACAATTCTTGGAATACAACAAGAATTAAAGAGAACAAAGTTGAGAGAAGGCTCACAAACTGACAGCCCCGAGTTCTGTCAAGCAGACCAACTTCCACAGCTCCAATCTTCAATCCAACCGTTCAGAATGAAGATCAATGTGTCTGGAAGCTGCTGTCCAAATTTCAACCCGATCCAACGGTTAACGAGTTGGAAATCGAAGGAAGAAGACAGAGTGTTCTGCTGCCTCCTTCACCCTTTTTCTCTCGGCTCTCTCTCCTTTTTTCTTCTCTTTTCTTATCTGATTTTGTTCTCCTTGGCAGCTCAAAATAATTGTGCCCTGCCCTTCTAATTGGGTACATTTATGTGGGCTAAATCCACACAAATATTTGGGCCATCCTCCTCCTAAGAGGGAAACCCAAACCCAACAAATCTCCCCCTTCCCGACTAGGTGGAGGGATTCGCCATCCCGGCGATCGAGCAACATGTCTCAAGCTTCTCTCTTGTTAGAGCCTTCGTTAGCATATCCGAACCATTATCATCGGTGTGAATTTTCTCAAGAGTTAACAACTTATCATTGAGAGTATCTCTTATCCAATGATACCTTACATCGATATGTTTTGATCTTGAATGAAATGAAGAGTTCTTTGCAAGGTGGATAGTACTCTGATTATCACAAAACAACACATATTGTTGTTGTTTGAGACCAAGCTCCTGTAAAAACCTTTTCATCCATAGCAACTCTTTACAAGCTTCCGTTGCTGCAATCAACTCTGCTTCAGTTGTAGAAAGTGCAATGCATTTTTGTAACCTTGATCGCCAAGAAACGACCCCTCCGAGAAGGTGATCAAGTAACCAAGTAGACTTACGGGTATCCATATCTCCAACCATATCAGAATCCGTATAGCCAACCAACATTGGTTTACCACTCCCAAAGCTAAGACACATCTTGGAAGTCCTCGTAGATATCTCATAATCCACTTCACCGCATTCCAATGTTCTTTTCCTGGATTTGAAAGAAACCAGCTAACAACACCAATCTGCATGAGCTATATCCGGTCTCGTACAAACCATTGCATACATCAAGCTTCCTATCTGCTGAGGCATATGGAATTCTTTCCATATCTTCCTTCTCTTCATCTCGTCGAAGGGCTTTGCTTTGTGCTCAACTTAAAGTGTGTAGCAAGAGGAGAGCTAACCACTTTAGCATTGTTCATGTTGAACCTCTCAAGCACTTTCTCAATGTATTGCTCTTGTGATATAAACGACTTCTTATCTTTTCCGGATCTATGAATACTGAACCCCAAGAATCTGCTTGCTGGCCCCAAGTCCTTCATTGCAAATGATCGACTTAATCGCTTCTTCAACTTGTCAATTCTTGAAGAATCCATGCCAACAATCAACATATCATCAACATAAAGCAATAAAATAATGAAATCGCCATCGGAGAATTTTTGTATAAACACACAATGGTCGAGTAGTCTTCTTGTAGCCTTGCTCCTCCATAATGAGACTCAAACTTCTTATACCATTGTCTAGGTGCCTGCTTCAAACCATAAAGACTTTTCTTGAGCCGACACACATAGTCCTCTTTTCCTTTTACCTTAAAACCCTCTCGTCTGCTCCATATAAATCTCTTCCTCCAAATCACCATGAAGAAATGCGCTTTCACATCCATTTGTTCAACCTCTAAGTCTAGACTAGTCTGCTAAACCAAGAACAACACGGATGGATGACATCTTCACAACCGAGAGAAAATCTCATCAAAGTCAATGCCTTTTCTCTGCTCGAATCCCTTCACAACCAGTCTAGCTTTATACCGTGGTTGAGAAGTGTATTCTTCCTGCTTCACCTTGTAAATCCACCTGCTTGTCAAGGCTCTCTTACCTTTTGGTAGCTTCACCAAATCAAAGGTGTGATTGTCATGCAATGACTTCATCTCATCTTGCATAGCATCAATCCACTTTGACTTGTGTTCATCTTTCATGGCTTCGCGATAACACTCGGGCTCTCCCCGTCATTTAATAACACGTACTCATTTACGTAATACCGAGTGGAAGGATGTCGATCTCCGGTAGACCTTCTAGGTGGAACATCCGGTGGTATCTCCGGTATCGGCAACTCATCATGAGATTCATCCTGTAAGGGAACATCCGTATCATCCGGAACTTGGAGGTCATTCGAACATCATGTTCGATTTGTGCTTCGGCAAATCTATCAAAGAAGGTGAATCCAAGTCAATCAAACAATCATTATATCGAGGCACTACCTTTTACGTCTTCTCAATATCATGTATAGTTTGATCTTCCATAAACACAACATCTCGACTTCTCACAAGTTTCTTCTCAATCGGATCATACAACTCAGTAACTCAAACTCATCTAGGCCATAACCTAGGAAGATACACTCGTCTGGTCTTCACATCCAGTTCGATCTCTCATCTTTGGGAATATGCACAAATGCCTTACATCCAAAGACACGCAAATGATCATAAGAAACATCTTTGCCATTCCATACCTCGTCTGGTACATCAAATCGAAGAGGAACACATGGAGTGAGATTAAGGACATGTCTTCTTGTGTTCAAAGCCTCCCCAAAGGAGTTTGGCAACTGTGATTGTGAAAGCAAACATCTTACTCTCTCAACCAAAGTCCTGTTCATTCTTTCGACCAATCCATTCAATCGAGGAGTCTTTGGAGGTGTTCTTTGATGCCGAATACCCTGTTGCTGCAATACTCATCAAAAGGACCCAAATACTCTCCCCATTATCCGTTACGATGCACCTCAACTTCTTCCCGCTTTGTCTCTCAATCGAAGCCGAGAATTGCTTAAACACATCAAATACCGATCTTTGCTTTTCAAGGTATACACCCATAATTTCCTTGAATGATCATATATGAAAGTCACAAAGTAAAGGCAACCACCAAGTGTTTTAGTCTTCATAGGACCACATACATCTGAATGTACAAGATCAAGTATATCTGTCTTTCTGGCAGAAGGGGAACTCTTAAAGGAAACCCTGCTTTGCTTACTCGCTTAAGCAGTGTGTGCATTTTTTTCAAAGATGCACTCTTCATTCCTGCTAGCAAATTCTTCTTGGCCAATAATTCCAAGTCTTTCTCACTCACATGAGCAAGTCTCTTATGCCATAGTTCTATAGAAGACTCATCATCCATTGCATTAATAATGTCTTTGGAGAATTTTGCTTCTAACATATACAAAGTAGAAAGCTTATAAGCTCGAGCAATAACCATAACACCTCTAGTGAGCTTCCACTGACTATTATGAAAAATGCTGCAATACCCTTCATCATCAAGTTTGCCTACAGATATCAAGTTGAAACGAATGTCAGGAATATGCTTCACATCATGAAGAACTAACTTCATGCCATTACTCATCTCCAAGCACACATCTCCAATGCCGACAATATTGGCCAAGTCATCATTGCGCATCTTCACTGTCCCAAAGTCACCGGCTGTATAGGAAATGAAGAAATCTTGTCGGGATGTAACATGAGTTGAAGCACCACTATCAATCACCCAACTAGTCTCATGGCATGCAAAATTAATGACATCATCATCATAAACAGTGAAGAAATCTCCGGAAGTAGTGGTGGCAACTCTATTACCATTCTTGCCATCTTCATTTTGTATCTCCTTCCCTTTCTCTTTATTCTCTCTCTTCAACTGTCTGCAATATTTCTTGATATGCCCTTTCATGCCACAATGATGACACTCAACATTGGCAAACCTGTTTGACTTGTTTCTGCTGTTATCTCTATTTTTCGGACCTCTGCTCTTACTCCTCCCCCTTCTTTCTATAACCAACACCTCTGATTGTGAAGAGGATCCCTGTGATTTTCTTCTCATCTCTTCATTCAATATACTACTTTTAGCCAGATCCATATTGATTTCACCATTCGGGCTGAGTTAAATAATGACATTCTAAATGTCTCCCAAGAGTCCGATAATGTACCAAGTAAACACAACCCTTGAACCTCTTCATCAAACTTGATACCCATCCCGACAAGTCGATTAATAATTCCTTGGAAAGTGTTCAAGTGATCCGTTTAGGGAGTTCCATCTTGGTATCTCAAATACATCAATTGCTTCATCAAAAACATTTTACTATGTCCGGTCTTACGAGCATACAACTCCTCAAGTTTTTTCCAAAGTGTGCGTGCATGTGTCTCACCCTCAATATGATTCAACACATTATCATCTACCCACTGTCTAAGATATCCACATACATGTCTATGCATCAAAATCCATTCTTCATCAGATTTATTTTCTGGCTTCTCATACGCAAACACGGGTAAATGGAATTGTTTCACATAAAGTAGGTCTTCCATTTTACCTTTCCATAAATTATAATTGGAACCATTCAAACACACCATTATACTTAGATTAGCCTCCATTATTCAACACAAGATATTTAGGTTGCTCGATCGCACCAAGCTCTGATACCACTTGTTGGGAGAACCAACAATAATCAAAACTCCCTCTTTGTGTGAATCTATAGGAAACTTCTAAATAGAGCAAAATATATGCGGAAAAATATATCCAAAAACCACAAGCACAACACGCAAATTTTTACGTGGAAAACCTTCCCAATATGAGAAGGAAAAACCACGGGACCGTAGTCCACTCAAACACTTCCACTATAAAAATAATGGGTTCACAATATTCTTCCTCAGATCTAACTAAGGGATACAACATAAATCATCAAGATTAAACAATTCTTGGAATACAACAAGAATTAAAGAGAACAAAGTTGAGAGAAGGCTCACAAACTGACAGCCCCGAGTTCTGTCAAGCAGACCAACGTCCACAGCTCCAATCTTCAATCCAACCGTATAGAATGAAGATCAATGTGTCTGGAAGCTGCTGTCCAAATTTCAACCCGATCCAACGGTTAACGAGTTGGAAATCGAATGAAGAAGACAGAGTGTTATGCTGCCTCCTTCACCCTTTTTCTCTCGGCTCTCTCTCCTTTTTTTCTTCTCTTTTCTTATCTGATTTTGTTCTCCTTGGCAGCTCAAAATAATTGTGCCCTGCCCTTCTAATTGGGTACATTTATGTGGGCTAAATCCACACAAATATTTGGGTCATCCTCCTCCTAAGAGGGAAACCCAAACCCAACACTTTATATGACTCTTATGAAGTGGTTGCACTCACTCATCTCATTGAACGGCAGCTGATGACACTGCCATCTCTGGGAGGATCAGAAAGGCTGTCGTCCAAGATGTTTTCTTCTGCATGTGATGATCATGCTGTCGTTCTTGCTGCGCTGCTCGAGCCAGATATGGGCTCCAGGAGAGAAACCAAAAGAGCACGTTCCTCTACGTTGAGCAGCTTGATCGAATTTACGAGGAGACAGTTGCGGAAAAGGAGAGGCTGGATTGGATCCAACAACATAGAGGACAAGTCCAAGAAGCTGAAAGCAGGTCATTGTGGCTTTAGTATTTGGTGTGGTTTGTGAAGGCAGCAGCTAGAAATGATTGGGGGGGAAATGGTTTTTTTGATTGCTTGTTTGAGATCGTGGTGTGATTGCTGTTTTGTTCATTGATTTGTTCAAATATTATCTCTCAAATGCCTGGATTTCTCTTCTCATACATGGTAACATTACTTAATTTATCAAATATCGGTCCTGGTTATATTTGCTCGGACAAGATTAATTTTTGTATACGCTCACCGACACACATTACCATTACCCGACAGATTACAATGTTAAGGCAGGGTTAACATTCTTTGCTTCTCAAATCTTTTTTTTCTTTGCAAGTAAAATCTAGTTGTTTTTAGATTAACCAGTTGACTGGGTTATGAGACATCAACTCCAATATAATTTAATTTTGAACTCATGTTATGCACTGTATCGATCTTGGAGATTTCAAGATTAACATATTGTGCTATATTTAATAATAATATCAAATAATTATTTATAACCTAAATACTTTTTATTATGTTAAAAAACATGATCTAGACTTTCTGTTAAAACATCACGACTCAATCACCTTTATGATCAAGAAATTTCAAATTCATGTATTGGGATTTTTTTTCCATCCTTCTATCCTTGTTTTATTTTTATTAAGTTGAATGAGGTAAATTTGATCTTCTAATAAATATAAAATATTTTAAAAATATATAGTAGCATGTAAAGCTCCTTCATGCTATTTAGGTGACGTCTGAGGAGTTGTGTATATCATGGCCATATAAATTGTACGATTTTACGAGTCAACAAATTGATTTGGGCCAATCTTGGTCAAAATTGTATGGAATTGTAAAATCAAACTGGATTGGTTCGATTTTATGATCCTAAGTGGTTCGGACTTCGGACCGATCAAAAGCAAGTAAAGATCTGCAACAAACAAAACACAAACACAGTTGGACACATTTTCCCCTGATTTTCCTCTTCTTAGGGCAACACTATTGATTGTTTAGGTTATTTTTTTAAAAAAAATCAAAAATATATTAAAACTATTTAGGTAACAGAAAATGTACGTAGATAATTACCAAGAAGAAAATGTAAAATTGCTCTATAAAATATAATTGTTTTGTAATGTATTTTATGGACATAATTATTTCGTAATATATTTTTAAGTTATTTTAAATCATGTATGAACCTTAATTAATGAAGTTTTATGGGCATAATTATGATGTATTGTATTCGAAAATATTTTACTTATGATTTTATGATTTTCTGCTTACATGATTTTAGCTGTGATTTTACGATTTTTGTACGGAAAAATTCAAGTACGATTTTACCATTTTATGATTCGAGTTTCAGAAGTCCCTTCCGTGTCATGTCAAAATCGCGACTTTGACAATCATGGTGTGTATTGTACAAATCCTTGTTTTGTCATAAATAATCTTCTTTATATTCTTTTATTTCTCTATCATCCTCAATTCTTGAACATTTAATTTTTCAAAGTAAAATTTCAATTTATTTTTTCTTTAGATTTGGATTTCAAAGTAGCATTTCAATTTATTTTTTCTCCTTGTTCTTTTCATTTTTATTTTTTTTATTTGAAATAATATATAAAATCAAGGTTTCTTAAAAATTTAATCCACCTTCAATTCCTTTATATGTCTGATTTGGTCTTTATATTTTATTTCCTTTTGTTTTACTTTGTTCCTGAATTAGATTTAAAACCATGATAATAATTATTTTTATTCTTACTTATACTTGAATCAACTATGCCCGTGATTCAGGCCTCGACCAATGACCTTGATGTTACTCTTGATCGACCCCCGAGTTGAATTTGAAAGTATAATAATAAATATTTTTATCTTTGCACAATAATTTTAGAGTTAATAATTTTTATAAGGATGTTTCATGAATAAAAAACATGATATCTTGGTTTTGATAATACATAAATTAAATTTACAATTCTCTAATTAATTAATTTTTATTTCCAGGTATTTGTCAGTATCTCCCAACCAAAAACATTTATTGTTCCTTTTCTGTTCTTAAGAAAACCTGGACACATGGAGCCTTATACTTACCCGACAAAATCTGGGCTCAGTTTGTGTCACTCTTGAAAAAGAAACTCATTGGAAATATCAAAATCAGACCTCCTTGCCGCGTAGAAAATATAAGGAGCCAGGGAGTTCCATGATAGTTTGAAGCTCTTGGTTGGGTTCTCATGTGCTGTGAATATGTGACGTTGCTGCCGTGTGAGATTGTGAGTGGTTAAGAAAAAAAACGCGGACAATGATTGCTGCCGTGGGTCTAGAAAGCAGGCCGGGTGACGGCCTGGTGGAAATCTAACCTTCCGAAAACATGATTGCAGGCTGCAGCACAGATCAAAGACTGCTTCGCTTTTCATGCAGTGATAACTTTGGCGCGGGCTCAGAATTATCTATATGGTCGTGACTTTGACTTTTCGATATAATTTAAGTGGTTAGTAATATTTAAAAGTTAATATTGCGATACTCTCCAGTGTGTGGAGTTGTTTATAATAAGTGTTTTTCAGTTGATTTTATTTATTTCAATTTTCTATTATGTATGATGGCGCTTTTTTATGTTAATTTAAATCATTAGTTTTTTTTTTATTTTTAATATAGAGAGAGTTGCAAATATTTCTTTGTGGTTTTGGTATCTTGTTTTTTTTAGAGTTTGATTTGTAATAAATTCTATTATCCTTCATCTTTGTTTACTCACCCCGTCAACTTGATAAGCTTTGAAACTATCTATATAACTTCTAAAAATAATTATTTGATAAAAAAATTATTTTTTTAATATCCAGATAATAATAAATTAGATAAATTCAAGTCACAATAATTTAAACTACTAAATTTGCGGGCTTGTTATAAAGCCATGATGACCTTATAAAAAAAATCAAAATAAATTATAAATTTCAACTATTAATCGATCCTATAATGAATAATATTATTTTAAAAAAATAGTTAACCCGCCATATATACAATCAATATAAAATGTTAAAAGAATATAAAACTTAATTACTAAAAAACTCAATATATAAAAAAAGAAAAAAACGAACTTGCATGTCACAACTCACTTGTATATAAAAGAATCGATCTCAATGACGTCTCAATCTCAAAGGAAAAAGATAGGTATTGCACCTGGGATGCCAAATTGCAAGTTCTTGTTGTAAAAATTATAATAGATATTTCAAAAGACTATCCCACAATGGTAAAATACTTGATAAATTTGTAACCATTGAAAATTTAATTTTTAAGAGTTACAAATATAAGTGTTACCATAATTTAATTTTATAACGGATATATTTTAAACCATAATTTAAATTTGTAACGGACCATAATTTAATTTTATAACGGACATATTTTAAATTATTGTAATTGCAAATTTAATTTCATAATTAAATTAGATGTGACCGTTACATTATGGTTATCTATAAATACCATGCAATTTTTTCAAACAAAGGCATCCCAAAAACTAATTCTCTTCTTCCTCTCATTTGCTGGACTCTTCTTATTTCTAAACTGTTTTTTATGTTCCCCTCTTTGTTTGAGGAAAAACTTGTTGAATCCTGGAGGATACCTCATTGTTGGGGAAATATCCTTAAGGACAGTGCTAAGCACGCCTAAAGTTTAATTGTTTTTGTTCCTTGTAGTTCATTTTATTACAACAATCTTAAGGATAGTCCTTTTTAACATGGACAAAAACATTGTTATGAACAATTACCCTGCCCTCACCATTGTTGTTGCTGTTGCCGCTGCAATTATCGTCCCTCCTTTATTCCGTCCTTTTAATAGAAAGGAAGTGCAAGCTACTATGAAAAAGGAGATGACCACCAAAGCAAATTGGTTTAAGAGATTTCACATCAAAAAGGTATGAGAATAAATTTAAATTTTTTAAGTCTAGTAGTAATAGTACCACCGTGTTCAAACTTAAAACCAACCATTTTAAGAAAAAGAGAAATTGTTTTGTGTGTGGTAACTTCGCCACCATGCACCTCAATGCCGAAATACAAAGAGAAACAACAATCCTCCTAAAACTATGGTCAACATGGTTGAAGGAGAAGACATCATTGTTGTGGTTGTTTCTCAAGTCAATATGGTGACCAATGAGAAAAATTGGGTGATAGGCTTCATTGCTATTAGGCACATATGTGCAAATAAAGAATTCTTCTCCACTTATATATTTTCTTGGAGATTCAAGGACAACAAATGTTCTTAGAAAAGACAAAGTCTTTTTGAAATCGACTTCTGGGAAGACATTGGCTTTGAATGAGGTATTGTATATAAGAGCAAATTTGGTCTCTATAGTTTTTTTTAGGGGGGAAATTTGGGATTAAAGTGTCATTATAATCTTATCAGATTCAAACGACATGACACTTAAATCCAGTAGTGGCTATATCTTTACTCTAGGTGGTGGTGTAGTGTCTTGGAAATCTTCCAAACAAAGTTCAATTACTTGATCCACCATGGAGTAGAATTTAAAGCACTAGACTTAACAAGATTTGAAGCTGATTGGTTGAGAATTTTTATTTTAATTGAAATTCCATTGGGAATAAAACCAACACTTTCTATATCCATGCATTGTGATTGTCAAGCGGCAATATCCATTGCAAAGAATAAATCTTTCAATGGTAAAAATCGACATAGTCGATTAAGGCATGATGTAGTAAAACAGCTGTTAAAAGATAATGTTATTTTAATATATTATGTGAAGTCAGAAAGGAATTTGGTCGATCCTCTGACTAAACCACTTGGTAGAAAAATGATATTAGAAACATCGAGAGGAATGAAACTAATGCTAAAGTAAGAAATCAAAATATGGTAACCCAACCTATGAGATTGGAGATCCCATGAATTTAGGTTCATATGGGTAACAACAAAGTTATTTATGATTCTACATCACTATAAAAGTCCTTTATCTATGATGTGAGAATAGTGCTAGTATGCAAATCAAGGAGAGGATGAACTATAAAGTTCTTAATGATTTCCATATTTCTTATGGATAGTGTTCAAAATACAATGAACACTTGATGGAATCACCTATATGAGTGTGGAGTGGGGCCGCTCCCATAAGATATTAGCAAAATCTTTAAAACACTCATGAATAACCAGGCACGCGCATGGCCGATTAAAAGCGCAAAACCGAGTCAAACAACAAGGAATTGTGGGGGTATAATGTGATGGTGAGATATCTGACTTACAATGAGAATTATTGCGTTCATAAAAATTACATATTTCACCAATAATTTTGTAAGTTAAATCTCATACTTTCTATAATCTGGTTCATAGACCAAAAGACACCAGGTTAGATGCATTACACTCATTTGTGAAAGAGATCCAGCAAATTTATTTACGTATTTATTATTATTAATAATTTTAAAAGCCTTTTGAAATATACGGGGGATTGTTGTAAAAATTATAATAGATATTTCAAAAGACTATCCCACAATGGTAAAATACTTGATAAATTTGTAACCATTGAAAATTTATTTTTTAAGAGTTACAAATATAAGTGTTACCATAATTTAATTTTGTAACGGATATATTTTAAACCATAATTTAATTTTGTAATGGACCATAATTTAATTTTATAACGGACATATTTTAAATTATTGTAATTGCAAATTTAATTTCATAATTAAATTAGATGTGACCGTTACATTATGGTTATCTATAAATACCATGCAACTTTTTCAAACAAAGGCATCCCAAAAACTAATTCTCTTCTTCCTCTCATTTGCTGGACTCTTCTTATTTCTAAGCTGTTTTTTGTGTTCTCTTCTTTGTTTGAGGAAGAACTTGTTGAATCCTGGAGGGTACCTCATTGTTGAGAAAATATCCTTAAGGACAGTGCTAATCAGGCCTAAAATTTAATTATTTTTGTTCCTTGTAGTTTATTTTATTACAACAGTTCTTTATCGACGTGAAAAGGCACGGGAGATGTTGTCTTTCATCGAGACTTCCATTGAAAACTACTGGTGCTCGTTGTATCAATATTTAGCTAAGATACAACACAATTCATACATATATGTTGACCCTTACTTTCCATTAAATAAACATCCTGACATGTTGATGTATTTGAATATAGTATAGTTATTTTAAAAAATATTTATTTTATTATAAACATAATTATATTAGCTTTGAAAACATATAAAAATAATTAAAAATATTTTTTTAAAAATATAAAATAATTAAAAATATTTTAAAAAATATATAAAAATAAAGAGGCGCCTAGCTACAAGTGCAGGCCGTATAATTTGCCTGTGCTGCCGTACGAAATGTTCGCATGATATGCCGTTTGCAGGATTCGTTCCCTTCAAGTTGCCAAATTTTTTGTCAGCCAGCTCTTCGTTTTTTTTTATATAAATAAAAAAATAGCTTTCGGCTTTGACTGGTATGATTTGTGAATCATTTATTTACATGCATCTGACTTTTAACAAAGAATTTAAATAAAATAATAAATGCCAGAAAATATAGTTATAATGTATTAATTTTCTCCACTTTAAATTTCAAATCTACGCGACCTCTTTTGAAGTTTCCAGTTGAAGATTTGCTAGCTTCAGCTATAAACTTCCATTAGAAGCATGGTGATTCACGTGCAGCTAATCAATTGACGACTTCTTTTTTTAATTTTATTTTTTGGAATCAATATGTCGTTGGTTAGACTTGGAGAGTATGAAAACTGTAAGCTCGAGATTTGCAACACAAAAAGCGATCATGAATGAGCAGGGGTTAAATTTTGTACCGTTTTCATGAATGAGCAGGGTTAACATTTTGTGCTTACATTGTAATCTCACCGGTTTTTGATCGAAATTTAATTTTTTTTTGCATCTTAAATGAATATATTTTTGTATGTTTTAGATATTTTGATGTGCTGATTTTAAAAATGATTTTTTAAAAATAAAAAAATATCATTTTGATATATTTTGACACAATAAATACTTTGAAAAGTTATCACCACCACACTCCCAAACAGGCCAAATTAACGCATATATATTGATTTTAATTATCCTATTTTCTTTGCTGTGGAGTTAGATTATTAGCATATCGATGGATTCAAAAAGGGATATTTTAAAAAATTAGGTCATTAACATGTTAAAAAAATAACTCTGGGACCATGATAGCTTATAAAATATTTAAAAAATAAAAAATTATAAAATTTAATCCTCACCTCTAAGTCAACCCGTGCTAAAGGATGAAGAAGATTGGTTCATTCAAGATTAAATTAAAAACAAACAATAAAAAAAGAAGGAAGCAAGACATTATCCAAGCAAACAATGCGCCGTGAAAGGGTGAATAATGATTTGTCTTTTTTTTTTAGTTTGTTCATAAAGTCTTACAAACTAAAACCATGAGCTGGATAACCTTAAAAAAATAAGGTGAATAATGAATTCCCCTGAACAATGTTTATTACTATTACTATTATTATTAACATTTCTAATAATATTTTTTAATGATTCAATTTTTATTTTTAAAAACTTGTTTTTTAATATTGAGTTAATTGAAAATCGAGTTTTAGCTTTGAAATTGTGTCTTGATTTGTTTTTTACTGTTTATCCTAATATTTTACATTTAATTTTTCTTTTAGAAAAAAAATATTTTTCAATAATAAATCAATTAAAAGATATTTGTTATTCAATCTCATCCTCTAATGTTTAATTGACTGGAAATTAATAAAGTCTTATAATTTATTTAATTATTTTTTTATAGATTTATTTTAGTCTCATAACTTGAATTACAAATTTGAAAAGTTAACCTCAATTATTCGAGTTATTTTTATTTGATTTTTTCCCCAATTTATCTCTCAATATTATGTTGATTAGGAAATAAACTTGATTTTATTTATTTATTTATTTATCATGTGATTATAACAATCTTGTAACACGGGTTATAAAATTGACAAGTTGAAATAAATTGATCTAACATGTTGTCCAATACGTTACAATAAATAAATACATAATTCGACGTGCATTAGGTTTTAAATCCATGATTGTAAAATTTTTTTCCACTATAAAACTTGACCCGATCGTGTGATCTGTGACATGGAACGTAACACATATCAATGCAAGCTAAACGAATTTTATAAGGTTAAAAACTTAACATGCATCCACGATGGTTGTTCAGGTGATGTGAGTTTTTTACTTGCAAATATTAAACTTGAATCTGGCCATTGATTCTTTACATACAAGTATTAAAAATAAACTTGTTAGTAGAGCCATTTCAATTTTCGGCCTGTATATAACTATATTGTACAAAAATATTTGAATATACATTGTTTTTAAAGATATAATATTGTTTGTTGAGCGTGTAATTAGTTTATGCGTGCCACGTATTTTATATATCAAAAGTTAGTTCAGTCTTCACACAGACCAACAACACTCGTAGAGAAGCTTTAATCAAGATTTTAGAAATGCTTTCCTAGGCGGAGAACGACGTTTCGCGGTCCTTTTTAAAGCTACACTTGATGCGCTGGCCAAAGACTGGAGACCATCATAAGGAGGAACAAATACAAATAACTAAGTTTAGTGTTATTTATTCGTATGGTTGAAAAATACCTTTTTAAATTTTAATTGTTGTTTCTGTTTTAAATCTATTTTTGATATATAAATTTATTCTTTATTCTTTTTTATTTTTTAGCTTTAGATTTAAGAAATAAGAGGGAGAGAGGTTGGATTTTTATTTGGTTTCTGAGATGTTTTCTATGTGTTTTTTTTTAAAAGATTCAAAATTTTAAAAAAGAAAAAACCATACCAAACACACACAACCTTGCCCATGTATATTTTAATGTGAAAAATACTTTCGAAAAAGCATCCTGCAAGCTATACCAAACAAGCACAGCCTAGCTTGCCCATGTATCCTGAGTTATGCGTTTAGGCTTTTGACTTTTCGTTGTGTATAAAGTCTTACAACCTTGTGCACGTATCTCATGCTATACGTTTAGGCTAATCTGTCCAGTCAATAATTATTTTACAAATAAAAAAATAATTTTAAATATAAAGTATTTTTTAACAGTGACAATGGTGATAAAAATAATTATAAAGATGGTGAAAAGGAATGTGATAGAGATGACGACCGCGGTGAATAAGATAGCTACAATGGTGGAGATGAAAAAAAAGATAATGACGGACGTGATGAAATGAATATTATGATTGAAATAGGTAAATGATATTATAATTAAATTACTACTCGTATAAATATTTTATGATTTATAAATATTTTTCAATTAACAAACTAAATTTAAAGGTAAGATATTTTGTATGAAATATATTTTGAAAAACGAACCCAAAAAACACCATGTAGAAAGTATTTTGTAGAAACAAATACTAAAAATCTAGAAAATAATCATTAAAAAATAAACCGAATATAGATAAAATTATAAAAAAAACCTCCCCAAACTCCTACTCTTAAAAGCAGAGCGCTCAAGTTTTTTATTTCACTCCATAAATGATCAAAACCAACCGGTAATCGGCCGGACTGGCTGGAGAGACCCTTCTCTCATAAATAGATCCATCCAATTCTAACTGAACAAACCTCTCGACTGTAAATTGATTCATCTAATTCTAAAGTGTCATTTGCTTAATTTAATTGCCCACCTAATTCTCTACCGGCCATTAAGAGCTGCAGAGTAGAACCATAAATCTAGGTCGTGGCAATAATCAAAATTAATTAATTCACAGCTCAAAAAGTCAAAACGTATATGTCGTGGCAGCGGTGCAGGCGAGAGAGAGACAGTGACAAGAAGGGTAAGGCGAGGGCCCTAGCTGGTGTGGTTGTGGGACAGCGAATCGGTTCGAGACCGGTCATAACTTGGACCCTGCCAGGCTCTGATTTTTCCTTTCCCTTTACCCCTCTCCCTCTCCCTCTCCCTCTCCCTCTCCCTCCTTTGCACTTCTTTTCACAACGGCCAAAACCATGCTTTTCTCTCACCAGTCACTGTTAACAACAACCCGAATAAGCAAAATGTCAGATTTGCGTTTACGGATTGGAGCTGGAAAATAAAAAAAAAACTTAAAACGAATAAAGCTAAAGAAGAAAGAGCAAAGAAACCCAGAAGTGCGTTGCCGTCAACCTTTTGCTTCTTCCACTCCAAAGTAAGTCCAAATCCCATGTCATCAAGATTTTACTTTTTGAACAATATAGTTGGTGGATTAGGAGGGTAGAATTAAATTAAATTAAATTAAATTAAATCCAGCCTACATCCACCATACATTGCAATATTTAACATGAGGCACCGTCTTGACATTGAAAATTCACACCATCAGCGCATGGAATCAAATTTTGAAACTTTTTTTTATTTTATCTGAGTAAGCCGTGTATCTCATTAACTATTCTTGTGGGGTAGATGAGTGGATAAAGTATCGATTGTTTTAGATTCTTATAAAAATACACACTCGACTCGAACTCGAAACTTGTTATGCGAGTCTAAAATCTTTTATCACTATGCCTGGACAAATTGTGAACCCTCAAACTATTAGTTATTTCTAGTTTGATTTACCAAATCATTCGTATGAACTACACCGGCTGTAATGTTAGTGTGTCGATGAATTGAGATGTCAAATAGGATTCATTTCAATCATCAAATTCAAAGGTTCTTTTTCGGGATCCCTTGCTGCCCAGCTCCATCCATCAAGGATGAAGATGGGTTTTGTTTTAGAAACGAGAAAAGGAAAAGGATGGTTGGGTTTGGTTTGTTAAAGATCGGCGGTGATGATGGGAAGAAGATGACAAAGATCTTAGGCATACGAGTGACACTTGGTGATGTGGAGCAACTCTCAGATGACAACGCCTCATTTAAATTATTCATTTTTTTTTGTTATTATAGATTTAAATCTATCCTTTTATTTCTACTTACTGCTCGAACCTTGTTCTCAGTCCTTCGCTTGCCAAATTAAATGCATGAGAAAGAAAATTAAAAGGTTAATTCATGGTTATTTTCATACTTGGGAAAATGCACTCAGTGAGAAATGAGTACTTCCAGATCCTATCAATTACTCACTGAATTTAGTCTCGAGTCAAGCAATAATTTATTTTTATTTTTTTGTAGGAACTGAAATAATCAAAACTTGGAGAGTTTCCAAGCAAAAAGTCGCTGATTTATCACTTTTCTCTTTTTTGCTTTAAGCCAGACAAGCATCGATTCCCAAAAGGAATCTCTGCGGTCCAGAAATACGACGTCGTCAAAACTCAATCCAACTCCAAAACGACGTCGGTTGACTCGTTTTTAGCTCCCACTGAAAGCCTGAAACGTTGGAAAACGGTTCCGTGAATTGTGTGGGTCTCTCGCTCTCTTTTCTACAAAAACAACGGAACAAACAAACAAAACACAAAGTTACGACCAGAGCATAGACACAGATTTTCAACAGCACATCAACGACACCAACAGTAGAATTTCACAAATTCTAAGGTTTCTCCTAGAAGATTCCCGAGAAAATTTCCCCCCCCAACTATTTTCCTTTTCTTGTTTGGCTCCTCGGAGAAAAAAGAACAGACACAAGGACAAAAGTCTTTCTCTAGAAGAATAGTATTTTCACCATGTCCTCTTAAACCTCTTATCTCCTCAACTTCTTTGCTCTCTCAGTAACCCTATTTCCTTTCTCTCTCTTTGTTTTCATGTTAAAAATGCTCTCTTGTCAAGCTTGGCTGAAAGGTCGTTGTTACTACTAGTGTTTGTTTGTTGTGTGTTTTTACCTGTCGCTTTGTATCATTGTTTATATCAAAGAGAAAAAAATATTTGTTTGAATGTTTCATCCTTTGTATTAATAATAAAAATGGCGGGGTCAACGAAGTTGAGGTTAGTACGGTGCCCAAAATGTGAAAACCTTCTTCCAGAGCTTGCTGATTATTCTGTCTATCAGTGTGGTGGTTGCGGAGCTGTTCTTCGAGGTACTTGATCTGCTCTCTCAATTTTCTGTTTTTTTTTTATGAGAGAGTTAATTGGGTAAAGCAACAGAAAGATTATGTATTTGATTTTGATTTTTTTACTTTTCATAATGGGAAGTTTTGGCTTTTCAATAAAATTTGGTGTGTAGCTGATTATTTCCTTTTAAATTGATTATGGAGTATTAGCAGTAGGCTGTGGTGCATTATGTTTGATTTGAGATTTTTGCTCTCAATGAATGGAAATTTGGTTTTTTCTCAACTCTTATTAGATGAAATGTGTGATTTTTCCCCTTGGCTCACTGTAATTTCTGTTCTGTTGATCATGAAACCAAGGAGAGAGAAGAAATTAATGAATCGAATCATCTCTGTACTTGCTAGATTTTTTTTTTTGGGTCAAGTTTTGAGAGTAGTATTTATTGTTCATGTGAAATGCAGCGAAAGATAAGAATCGGGATGCAGACACTTTATCATTGGAGAAATCAGAAGAAGTAAGGGTAGCTGGAGCTGCCACCAACTCACCGAATTCTGTGGAAAAGGTAGTATTTGAACCGAGTGATGCTTCGGATACAGATGTTAAGTCGAATGCTAGTTCTTTGGAGTGTGGAGAAAAGAATCCTGTGAAGAATGATATGGACCGTAACGATTTATCCCGGAATCCAGCTAAATCTGCAAGTGGTAAATGGGTCATTGAAAATGGTCTTGAAGGTGATAGGAACAGAGATGATTGGCGTGATGCTGCCGGAAGAGAACCTGGTGAGATGAATTTGCAGATCAGATATAATAATGGGACTAGGAGATCTGGACAGATGTTGGGCAGGCAACGCGGGGACAGAAGTGGAATGGAGGGGTTTCAAAGAATCTTGAGATCTGAGGGTGAAGGCATGAGATTTTCAACTTCAAACTACCCAGATGAGGGCCCATCGAATTACAAGTTTGATTCATCTTATGGTTATGGTGAACAATTAAGGAATGTTGATGAGCAGAGTGGGGCTAGTAAAGTTCAGTACCTTGAAAAAGATCGAGCAGAGCTTCTCAGGAAGCTGGATGAGCTAAAAGATCAACTCAGCAGGTCCTGTGATGTGGCTGATAAACCCAATGAGAAGGTTCCTCTTAATGGGAGAATGGCTCCTCCAGATTCTTATGGTGGTTCTGATACTTGGTTCGCAGGTTGTTCTTCAATGTCCAATAGGGCTTCAATGCAGTTCGTTGCACCTGATAGGCATGCCAAAGGGCCCTCTTATTTAGATCACCATCCCGAGTCTTTTGCTTATACTAATGGGCATGAAATGCCTATCGGCTTTCATCCTTCGGTGCAGAAGTCAAATCTTATTGCTGGATATGGGGATCCTTTTGGGTCCCAAATACCCAGGAGAACACATAAGTTACCTGGTCAATACCAACAACCGCCTCAACAATATTTTTCTGGACATTACTTTGATACCAATCCTGATTTATTTGAGCCATATCCTTCCAATGCAGCCTTTCACCAGCCTTCTTGTTCTTGTTTCCATTGCTATGAAAAGTATCATGGAGTTTCAGCACCAGTTCCACCTGCTTCTTTTGGCAATAAAAGGTTCCCTGATATGTCAAACAATCCCATGATGTACCAACACGGAAACTCCAGGGCTTTTGGCCCACACATGAATAATTCCAGGATTACTGCTCCTTCTCAATTGAATTTCCGCAGTTCTCAATCCCACGCAAGATGGCCAAGTGATCTCAACTCTGAAATGAATGGTTTCGTTCGCCCTCGTCCTCGAAGAGTGGTCTTAGCTGGTGGTGGCAGATGCTGTCGTCCCATAGCTGGCGGCGCTCCTTTTCTAACATGTTTTAATTGCTTTGAACTGCTGCAACTTCCCAAGAAAGTACCACTCATGGCTAACAATCAACAAAAGATGCAGTGCGGCACATGTTCCAGCGTGATCAATTTTTCTGTTGTAAACAAGAAACTCATGCTTTCTGTTAACACAGAAGCAACACAGATTCCTACAGAGGTTGATGACAGCTCCAGTGAGATGATAAAAACCCACACTTCATATTCCCAAGGCCACATTAACCGGATAAATGCAAATTTCTCTTCTGATGATTATGATGATTCTGGCTATGACTTCCAAACAGTGGAAACAGATCCAAGAGGTCACCATTTGAACTTATCCAATCCTCAGGAGACACAAAGTTTCCACTCTTCATCTCCAAGTACATCTGAGTATGAAAATATCCCCGACATTTTAATTGCACCCAGAGACGTCATCAACGGTGTTCAGCAATCCTCACTGTCTCCACCACCTCCAGGTTCACCTCTTCAGCAGCATTTTGATTACTCTTCAAATAATCATGCAGTGAATCGGTTTGGGAAGGGAAACCGAAGCAGCCGCGCAGATCAAGAAAGGGTGGTAACAAACAAGGCTAACACACGGCAAAATTCTATGAAAGAGACTCCTGTGGCAACTGAGATGGACGTGTCATTTAATGATTATTCTAATACTGCAGCGTCCCAAGATTCAGGTGATGCAAGCAGAGAAGATGGTCATTCAAGAAACAATAAAGGGGGTGATTCATTTTTTGCGAACATTATCAAGAAAAGCTTTAAGGATTTTTCCAGATCTCACCAGACAGATGAGCATGGTAGAAATAATGTCATGGTTAATGGGCATCACATACCAGATCGTTTGGTAAAGAAAGCTGAAAAACAAGCTGGACCAATCCATCCCGGACAGTATTGGTAAGTTTGCACTGAGGTTCACCGGTTGTTGCAGATAATATTGCTATTAATGCTTTTGTCTGGAGATTTAGATTGTAGTAGTATTCATGTGCTTCGTAAACCTTGTAAATTATTGTCATGCATGGAAACTTAAATCATTCAGGAATTGGTTTAGTTATTGTACATGTTCTTGTATGCTGCATGTGTTTGAAGTGTGCATAGTGCTGGCTGGATGGTCGTTATTTTTGTGCCTCAATTACATTAGTGGTCGCTTATAATTCTAGAAGGGAATAAAAAAGGTTGTTTGAATGTTTGTTTTTTACTATGTTCCTGAACCAGGTATGATTACCGAGCTGGATTTTGGGGTATCATAGGCGGCCCGTGTCTTGGCATAATTCCTGTAAGATCAAATGCATTTTGTATTTGGCATGTGAATAGCAGTTCATTATCATTGAGTGGTGGTTTTAATTAAGTAATATTTGTGCAATTATTATTTTTCTTGCAGCCATTTATTGAAGAATTAAATTATCCCATGCCAGAAAATTGTGCTGGCGGGAGTACTGGTGTTTTTGTAAATGGAAGAGAGCTTCATCAGAAAGATTTTGATTTGCTGGCTAGTAGAGGACTGCCAACTGAAAGAGACAGATCTTACATCGTTGAAATCTCCGGAAGAGTCCTGGATGAGGACACTGGAGAAGAGATGGATAGTCTTGGTAAACTTGCTCCAACGTAAGTTTCCATGTTCCACTGTTCATTTTCCTCATGCCCTTTTGCTTGCAATTTATTAAAAAATGAGAATTGCATGGTTTAATCCAGTCACCAACTATTTTACACCGAGTATCATATCTCAACGCCACTTGCTTATAACCACTGCCTATTTCATAAAGAAAAATGAAAGGATCACGGCAACATCATCTCCCCCTCAATATTCTGAATGTTTTGCTGGTATAGAAAGATTAATATTTTTTTAACACTATTTTTATTCAAGTAATTGTTAGGCTCATCACTGCATTTTCCCTACTATTCGCATCTCTGGAACACCAGGCTAACTTTGCATGCAGAGGTTACATCTCTTCATATCTTCATTGAATAGTTGCCAAATTACCTCTAGATATCTGTCAATCAACTCAAGTTTTTGTTGTTCTTTTTATCATTAGCCATCTGAAAAGGAAAGTTTACTATTTTTAACTTGCCATCTCTGGGAGGAATGAATTTAATCAATGTCTCCCACAATTATGAACTCGTGAGTCCATCATAGGGGTTGAACCTACACATTCATTCTTTCATGAAGGTTGCTGTCGTGCCATATAATATTTTACAGAAAACAAATATGTTAAGTGGAAGGATATAATCCCATTGATTTTCCAAACAGGGTTGAGAAGGTAAAGCATGGATTTGGCATGAAAGTTCCCAAAGCTGCCGTGCAATGAAACTGCAGATGTCAAAAACTTGTGACGTGGCTTCTGTAATGCGGGAACTCTGGAGTCTTTCTGAGTAGGAATTTGTAACCACCATCACATCCCATTCATTCAAAGGATTCAAGGGATCTGGACAAAATGTTGCTGACATTGTGTTACACGAGCGATGTCTGGAAACTATATCTTAAATATGAGGCTGCATCTTTGATATTTTGTCGGTGTATGTTGATTGTCGAGCGTATAAAAAAGTGATAATGTATTGTGGCTTGCCTTAATGGAGTAATTGTGCTTTCCAATTTCTGATAACGCTTGGCTCACCATTTTAAAATTCAAGTCACCTCATTTTTGTTGCGAACACTGCAGGCAGAGCACTGCATGATGATAATATAATCTAAATGCAGCAGCGAATGCCTGCTGTTCTTCATTATAGTTCACAATTGAAAATAACTTGGAAAATGAACAGTGATATCTAAGCAAACTAACCGATTCGATTTCCCTCCCTTTTCTTTCTTGCTCTTGGAAATTTTGTTCAAAAGTGGAGGCAATTTCTTTTGTCATGAACAATGTTTTGTATTTAAGAAGATCCGTTCCATTTTTTGATGTTCTTAAGTTCTAATCTCTTGAAACTGGAGAATTTATTGATCATTTTAAAAAAAAAAAATTTGTACGAAATCGAGGTGCATTGCTATCTAAGATACCTCGATGAATTTTACATGTTAAATCTAAAATATCTAGTGCCGTAGCTTGTTCGTTTAGCCGATGATTCGAGCATCTGGTCGTTGGTAACGGGTGTGTGTACGTAATAATAAAAAAAAAAAATGGAGGAGAGTTGAGAGTATTTTGCTATCTCAATTCGGGAGAAGACACTTCAAGTCCGGTGCCTTGGAGTTTCTTGAAAGACACTTGAAAAAGGGTTTTTTCTTCTCCCAATGGAGCAGTACGGCCTGAAAGAATATATGACTGTCCTGAGACTGAGTTGAGTTGGTTTTAACGAGCCAATCACTGGTCCATCAGTGCAGAAGAAGCGGGGAGACATGCACTTTGTATGTCCGAAGGATCCTTTCCTTCGAACGGCAAACAATGATTGCCCGCAAACACTCGATCAGACTCTGCGGCAAGTGCTACGCGGGCCTCCCTCCTGGGCTCGTGTCTTTCTGAGCCTGGTTCCCAAGATGGGCGCATGGCCTACATCCCAGAGTAGATTACCTTTCCTCTGCTTGCATTTTTATTTGTGCCACAATAGCATCTAGTATTTGCTGACAGGGCAATGTCACTGAGCTGACATGGGAGTGGGCAGCAGGGATAATAAAGGCATTAAAGAATCTGATGGAGCTGGAAAGCTCTTCATCGAAAGCTTCTGGTTTATCTACTTATATACAGGGGAAGTGTCCCTTTCCAGTCCCCACATGACTACACGAGTCCCTCCAGAATCTTATCAAACACCAATCGCATTGAGTCTGAACTCAGAACGGTAGGTTCACTGAGTTGTACTTTTGATTTGTTATGGCCAGAACTGGGGATCGGCTTACGATACAGGGCAGTCTTCTCCCTTTCATCTTCGGTGCAAATAAAATCTGATCCAATAACCTTCTTCTTTATATATATATATATATACAAAAAAAACAAGGAGATCCAGGTAACGAGAAGACAACTTGACCAGTCAAACTAAGTAGCAGTCATATATTAGACGTTATGTAATAAAATAGTGACAGTTGTTGCCTTTTGCATGTAACTATATATAGAGTTATCAAAGTGCTGGTTCGTTTTAGTTCTCTTTGCTGGGGAAATGTTTTTATAGATATTTTGAGTTTGAACCGTGCAAAGGGGCGCTTATTCTCCTCTTTCTCCTCCACATTGACTAAATTTTTGCTTTCCTGGAATTAAAAAAAAGAGGATAAAAACGAGGGATAAAAATATATTTGATTGTAAAGATAGATAAATATATAAAAAAAATCCTCCTTCCTGTGGACAAAAAAACAAAATTAATCTGAGTTAATATGTCAAGCTTGTGATTCAAGGCATACACACCATTGAGTTTTTTTTTTTAATTTTTATCTTCAAAATAATTTTTCATTCAATTATAATCCAATAAGGTTCGTGGTATTTCTTTTATATATCAAACAATTTTTTTAAAAAAAAAACATAAAAATAAGAGTAAAGGTAGAGTTTGAAACTGAAATAAAAAATAACTGTTTTTTTTTAAAATAATATTGCAACAAAAGGAGATTTTTTCCAGGTAAAACATTTAAAAAACAAATCAAAAAATGTATTTTTTAAAAAAATATAAAAGGTTAAAAATACATTAAATTTAAAAAAATTTAAAGGCTAATTGTGCGGGGCTATGTGCTTCACCCATAAAAGCTGGGCTCTTCTATGGGACTAACAGATGACCGATGTATTTGTTTTTTTGCAGTTACTAATACCACGAGGTGTTTTGCACAGAGTTTCCAAAAAAAAATTAAAAATATTGAATTTTATTTTGATATTTTATATTATTTCGATATGCTAATATTATAAATATTTTTAAAAAATAATAAAATAATAATTTTAATATATTTTTAAACAAAAAATATTTTTAAAATTAACGATAATCACACTATCTAACGGACACTTAGAGTGTCATCGATAAATTGAGATCTGGGTGTTTGTTTTTGTTTACGAACTTAATTTCAATTTTTTGTTTATCTAACTTACCTTTAAAATGTCATAGATTTCTTAGATAAGTCCATCAATAAACTAAAACAAAATCAAACAAAAGCTCAAAAAACAATTTGAAATAAAGAAAATCCGAGCTCATATATGTTTTTTTTAAGAGAAAAAAAATACCTGAGTGAAACTCTCCTCTCGTTAAATTGAATTTATTGACATCATTATTGATTATTTTCTGGTTATAATTAACGAAACAATGACTTTTTCTCTAGAAAACAATTAGCTATGGATTTTACAATTAAAGAATTTAATTTAATTTTTTTTGTTAATAGCAACCACCAGTATTATTAGACAATGGGATCGAGTTGAGAAACAGGGGGGCACCTTGAAATTATTATTTTCTTAAAGACAGGACACCTAAAATGCCATATGAAAACGTAAAGGACACGTTCTTTTGTGTGTTAAATTTAGACACATACATATCGCAAACTCACTGCTCTATCAGTGATTATCCACCGAATAAACCCAATCAAAATCAATAATTTTTTCATGCTAAACAACCATTTGGGTGGCCGAGGAAAACCATTTGTCTGTTTTTTTCCGCTCTCAGTCAAAGAGAATTTGCTGGTCTCTCTGGCATCAAATGGTGAAGGAAATGAGGTCTGGTTTGAACCCATTTTCACCCCCTAAACACAATAACGTCATTATAAAGTTCGCAGTCTCATTTCTCCTGGCGGGTCTTGCTTTTCATTTCTTAATCTCTGATTCATTCAGATTCTCTTCAGTTGTTGAGACACCAGTACCAGCTAATGAAGAGACTGGAACAGAGGCTTTAGTGGCTTCTTTGCCTGTTGAAGTGCCACTATCTAATGATTTTGCAGCTAATGAAAGCCAAATTTCACAGCCAGGTATCCAAATCTTTTTCCCTTTTCTTTTTCTACACATGCCTGAATATGAGAGTAAGAATCCGGACGAGGAATCTGTTTAATTACAAAAAATATTACTAAAACCGAGGATATGGGTTTTCTTGGACGTGAAAACTAGATTGTAGATTGTCTTCCTTTTGTGATTCAATGAACACCTCCCCTTTCCCTGTTTCATTTGCCTTTTCTGAATATTTGACCCTTTTTTGGTAAGTGTTTTTTGTACGTTTGTTTATTCTGTTCACTGTCCCGAGTTCTTTTACCCTGTCCTGTCCAATTCTCGAGAGCTGTTCAATGCAGACATACCATTCACCATTTAATTCAACTACCACTTGGCAGTTTGTTTTCTTTTCGTTTTTACTGGTACTAGGTAACTCGTCTGGTTTTAATTTTGGATTCTACTCTAAATCTGAATAATGCAAACTGGTGTCTAGAATTCTGTACCCTGCAATCTGCACTCCACCGATTGAACCCTCTTTTTTTTTCCATTTAGAAGGCACGTGCTACCGTTTCATGGAATTATGTTTTCTGTCTAGTCTTTGTATCAGCTTTCACTTCCAGTTAATACTCCTACTAGTGTAGTGATGGTTTTCCAAACACATGTAATTGCAGGAAAGTGTGATTTGTTTGCTGGAGATTGGATGCCTGACCCTTCGGGTCCGTTCTACACAAATCAGAGTTGCCTTGAAATTGAACGTCATCAAAACTGCATGAAAAATGGAAGACCTGATTCAGGGTACCTCCACTGGAGGTGGAGTCCACGGGGCTGTAATCTCCCCAGGTTTAATCCTAAAAAATTTCTTCGCCTGATGAGGAATAAATCATGGGCCTTTATTGGTGATTCCATTTCTCGTAACCATGTCCAGTCAATGCTTTGCATTCTCTCTCGGGTAAGAACTCGGGGGTTAAATAAATTATCTCTGTCCTTAGCCGTATGATTTCTCGATTTACTGTCAATAATCTAACATTTGCTTGGCCAAGTTCTTCAACCACTGATACTTTTGTTGGAAATAATCTCTTGGTTAGGTGCATTAATTATTTAATTCTGCTAGATTGAAACCTGGAGCACTTTAGATCATCAATACGAGCCTTGTGCTGTCTCTCATTGAAAACTGAGATAGTCAAAAGAGTTGGAGTAGAAGCTAAGTTTGATTAATCTAGAATAATTGGTATACAGTAGCCACCTTCACATGTGAAAATAGAATTGCTAGCTAGGCATTGAGCTGAGGTGGTGGGGGTTTGAGGTTCATATGATTAAAGACACTTGGCCTCTTTTTCAAAAGCGCATGGAGGTCTCTAATTCTCCATATCACCTCTGTAAATATTTTGCAGTAATCATGGCTTCTGATTGCTCATGAATCACCAAAGTTAAAGAATTGGGGTTTTATTTTTAAGGGCTTTTGTTATTTCCGTGCCAGCTCGAATTCTAGAACTTGGCTGCTCCTTTTCATCTCTTTTCTTTATCCTCATGATGCGAGATCATATAGACACTGATGTTTCAGACATCAATCTTAATCCATCGTGGAGTACAGCTGCTACTTTAATGGTTACAGCACCACTTTCAAGAGGTTATCCTGTCTTTTTCGGAGATGGCTTACCCACCACACGATTGAAGGATTTCAATGGTGATTTTGAATCTTCATGTCCTCTCGGGACACTGAGCTATTAGTGTATTAGTCACGCACACACTCGTAACAATTCTTGTTGGTTAGTCTCTGTAATTATCTGGCATCGATAATTGGCAACTGTTTTTGTAGTTATGTTGACCAACATAATAAAACCTACTTTGAATCCGCTAATCCAACAAAATCTTGAACGGAATAAAATATACATAATCGTAAATGATTGTTTATTTTTTCCTCATTTTCTTGTTTCGGAATTATATGTCTGATTTTCTAGAAAAGGAATAAAAGTAAACTGACATGCCATGCAAAGAGTAAGGAATGTTCTTGTTTTGATTTTTGTTTTTTTTCTAGAAAACATTGCATGTTTGATCTACCTGGCCGCGATTGTCTTGGCCATAAATTTGATTTTGTGCTGCAGCATTATACTCTGGTGCCGGTTTCTGAAATTTGGTTCCGTAGCCGTAGGCAATAATTGATCAATTTCTTGTTATTTATGTCCGATAGGTGGAGCGAGCTGTTGAGGTGTACCACGATGAGGAATACAGGTCGAGAATATGGCGCTATCCATCTCACAACTTCACACTTTCAGTAATTTGGACCCCATTCCTTGTCAAAGCAGATATTTTTGAAGACATGAATGGAGTTTCCTCTTCAGAAATCCAGCTTCATCTGGATAAACTTGATACAAAATGGACCGATCAATACAGGAATCTTGACTATGCAGTAATTGCTGGAGGGAAATGGTTCCTGAAAACTGCCATATACCATGAGAACAATGAGGCTACAGGCTGCCATAACTGCCCTGGAAAGAATCTGATCGAGCTAGGTTTTGGTTATGCTTATCGCAAAGCAATGCACCTGGTTCTTAACTTCATCACAAATTCTCGTCATAAAGCTCATGCTTTCTTTCGAACGACTACGCCAGACCACTTCGAGAATGGAGAATGGTTTAGTGGGGGCACTTGTAATAGAAAGGTACCCTTCAAGGAGGGTGAAATTAATATGAACGAGGTAGACACGATAATGCATAATATTGAACTGGAAGAATTTAAGAAGGCTACAGCATTAGGATCTGAAAAGGGGGTGATTTTGAAACTTCTAGATACGACTCAATTATCATTGTTGAGACCAGATGGGCACCCAGGACCATACAGGCAGTTCCAGCCATTTGCAGACGATAAGAATGCAAAAGTTCAGAATGATTGCTTACATTGGTGCTTGCCAGGGCCCATAGACTCTTGGAATGATCTGGTGATGGAGATGATAGTCAATGATGGAATATATCAGTGACGGGTGTTTGCTAGGCTCAGCTATTCCATGATTATTATTTTTTTTACAAGCTTCGCTGAATAAGATTTTGATGATTGAATGAAATGGGAATTGGTGTTGGAAAAAAATTAAACAGCCGGTCTTCCTTGGGTTTTGCCTGCCTTGCTAGGGATGCCATTGCCCTGCCTATGTACACCTGTTGGGTTGGCTTTTGTAAATCAAGAAAAAACCTAGATTCTTTGTCGTAGAAGACCTACACTATAGTTTTGTTTTGGGTCCAACAGGACCAACATAGCTTTTCAGCTGTAATCATATGCACCCTACCCTCAAAATATAGAAATAATGTTAAGGTATAGCACGTTTGCCGTCTGATTTGGAATGTTTTTCATACCAAGATGCATTTCTCATTTTATTCAATGCATAAATGGTGATGAGTAGAGAACAGAGTAACAGATAGTAAATCACCAACCACACGATACTGCATCGCCAGTCAGTATAAGTGTCGGCGTCTACTTCAAACCATTATAGCATCAATAAAATACCCTGCAGCGCAACCAGTCATCCAAGCAGGACAATTCTGACGATTTTTTTTAAACAGCTGTTGTCCAGTTGAAATCAGCTCAGAGAATGTGTACAACGTTTTACACAGTACAAGGTTGTAAGCCCATGGTTTTATCAGCAAACAGTTGAAAGCTTTTTGACTCCTAAATTCTAGCCCTTCAATAGCAGATAAAATAACATGTAAAATTGCGAGTTAATATATACCCGAGGGAAAATCCAGACATTGCTGCTTCTCTTGAATGGCAAAGGCCAAATCTTCATCATAGGATATGCCTATGACTCTTTCCCCAATCACTGCCAATAAAATTCGATATAAGCACAGAATTTTAAAAAAGAAACCACTGCATTGTCTGATTATATTAGTTTTTTACTTGAGAAATCAATAAGCTTAGTTTCTTTGACCCAATTCTCTGGCTAATGGTTACATGCATGAACAAACATTGTAATTTCTAAGGAAAAAATGCAGAAACTAAATCTGAGCTCGTATTTTACAAAAAGAAAAACATCACATGAATGAAAGAAAAGCATTATTTTTACCAGAAATCCATAAGCACAGTTGCATTTCATGTGAAATTCACAGCAAGTGAGTTGTGTGGCAGCCTTTTGCTCACTTCTCGCGACAGAAATTTACAAATCAATGATTAAAAAACTTCAAAGGCAACCATCATAAACCAAAGCAAGCAGCTGGATTATGCTTCAATGCAGGACTTTTGGAAGACTCTATACGAGATTTAAAGCCAAAAGAACTTGGTGTTTGAATTATTAAGAAACAAATAAAACAGTTATTCAAATGCTGGTTTAAAACCTCCCCGTTATTATTCAACTAAAAAGTCGTGTCTCTCATAGCAGCTTTGGAAGAACCATTAAGAAAAAGTGAGCACAAACCCCCCACCAAAGATTACAATACATTCATACACATTTCACCTCCCTTCCATTCTATTTGGTCAATGGTGTTGAATCCTGCTTCTTCTGCTCTGGTTTAAGATATGGATTCTGAGAATTTCAAACATATAACAAGGTATTAGACCATTCATAATTACTCACAGCTAAAATTCAAAACAACTTCTACTAAAGGAACATGTTCAACAAAGATATTCAAGAGTGGGCAGGTCGACTTGCTGATCAGCACTTCCAATCGAACAGCCAAAAAAATAGACTTCCAAGCATATGTCCGATTACATCACTTATGCAAATCCTAAATTATGAGGCGACAGAAACTTAATGGACAAAAGTTGTAGCTGGAACACATTGGTTTCCCAGCTTCCTATTGCAAAGTGTTTCCGATGAAAACGACACGGATATCTGTTTTCATAAGATCTAAAAAGATTCACTTCTTCTTTCCGATTTGAACGTGACAACATGTATTGGAAGATGAATTATTCGATCAGATTTAAATAAAATAACTGGAATATAGTAAAGTTTCAAAGCGACTAAAACTAAAATGGAAAATCTAGGGTTAGAACTTTACTTCGAAGAAAAGGACGCGAACTGCGACAGCAGTGCCCATGACCCCGCCCAAGATCGCCATTGGCCCTGTTAGCAGACTCCATTTACGGTATATCATCTTTTCCTCTCCGATTTCAGTTTGTTCTCTTCCTTCAATCCGCGGAGACCACACCTATACTATACAGTTATTTGCCTCTCTTTGATTGCAGGTGCCTCCTGGGTTTTTATATGGGCCTGGTAATATAATGGGCCCCCGTTGGCTTTTGTTTTGTCGGTTCATCCTCAGCTCGTCAGATTGGGCTTCTCAATTCTTATTCCTATGGATAAAATTTACAATCCCTCCGTCCTAAAGAGAATTATCCAAAATAATTTTCCTGCAATACTTCTAATTTAAACCCTTTAAAATACAAAAAAAAACTAAAATTAATAAAAATATTTATAAAATTAATGATATGATATAATTAAGGATACTCTTGATTTTTATAGAGTCAAATATAATGATTTCCATTATGTCTCATCAAATCTTTAAAATACCATTCTACTTCACAAACAACATTTCAATATGAAAAATGATTTCTAAACACAAATCAACTAAAAAACAATCGAGATGCTTTGTACTGCAAGAAAGGCATAACTGTGCCGTGCAATGCTCAATCAATCAGTCAGGGGACAGCAAGTCATGGCAAGGCCGTATAAAGCACGTGCCAACCACACCTGTCAAGGAAACCAAGAGCCGCTGGTTTTTATTTCCTACTTGATATCTGATTGACATTTAGACTTGCAATTGAAGACTCCAATCCATCAATTATTTCACTCTAATGATTAGGAATTGGGAAAAAAACCATAATCACTAACTTATTTGTCAAATAGAACCCATCCTTTGCACCGTTAATGGTGTTTTTGGGAGAACGATTGCGGTAGTTTTTAAAGTGATTTTCATGCTGAAATATATTCGAGTGATATTTTTTATTTTTTTAAAATTATTTTTGACATCATCACATCAAAATGATTTATAAACACAAAAACATATTTATTTAAAATAAAAAAAAATTAAAAAGTTACCGTACGCGGGTGAAACTCCATACCTAACAACTTCTAAGCAATAAAAAAAATTAGTTCTTAGGTAGCATCTTACAAATATATGCACGCACAGCAAGGCTGACATGTAGCTGGGACCTGTATAGGTGTCGTTGGTTGGGATCATTAGTTGCCGAGTTGAACTTGAGAGCTTGGGATTCTTTTTCGCCCTCATCCATGGAAGACTGAAAAGTTGCTGCGGCTCTCATGAAAGTGAAGACCACCTAATAGAAAAAGATTACTTCAATGATTCTCCAGAGAGCCGTCAAAAGGAAAATAATTCATGGGAGTTACGAGATAGCCCATCATTTCAACTTAGAGAATATTGATCCACCATCTTTTCATGTTTTTTTATATTTTTTCTTGCCAAATATAAATAATTCAACCATTTAAATTTCTAATCTAGATAATTCAACCATTTAAATTTCTAGCACTCTCAAATTCTTTGAAAAAACAAACTTGATGTTATCTACTACACTCATTCACATGAATATTAGGCTCGGTCTATTTGATTTTTCCTAGGTTTATAAGAAGATTTTTCTTCAGCGCTATTAACATCGGGAGCAAGTTTCTTAACTCAAAATGTCAAATCGAAACCCATAATACCTGTCTGCACGGATTAATATCTATTTAATTATTTTAAAATTAATTTGTTGCGTTGATTTTAAAAATAATAGTAAAAAATTATTTAAAATTAACATTTACGATTCTCGCAAATCGACGCTAAAATTACCATCAAACTGTCGGCATAAAAATTGAAAGACTGACGGACATTGGGGCCAGATCTCCCTCAGACATCAATTTCAACAAGATGGAAAGTTGCGTGGAGGACAATTAAATGATCGAGATTCGTAGTGTACCACACATCAATAATACTAATCGCCCCCTGCATATATTTTGATCCATCGACCGCAAGAATATAAATAATAATATTCTCTTTATTCATTTATATACAAAAGTTATCATACTATATAATAAAAGCATAAAAGAGTATTTTCCATTAAAATCTCCGCTACCATAATATAAATAATTATTTAATTCTCAACATGAACAATCAAATATTAAATATAATGTTTATGATCATACACCTTCATAATTTTTACTTCAAGTATTTGTTTGAAGAAAGTCTATCTTAATTCATAACAATTTCGTTGATAGATTAAAATGATGGATGTAATTTTATAAATAAAAAATGTATTTATATTTCCATCCTAAATTATCTTACATATATAGATCTTTTATGAATAAACCGTAAAGTTACGGAGTAGAGCGGGAATCAATTTCTGAATAAATTTATCATCCCACACCTCCATCAAATATATAATTATTAAATTAAAAATAATTCCCTAAATTAACCAATAAGGTTTTACTATTAAAATTTATTAACTCATTATTCCACGTGAACCACATCTTCCATTTGCCACCCCGTATCCAGTGTATAAAAATACAATTGAGTTTTTTTTCAAAATACCATGCACCAGGAAGATGAGGATCTGGCAATTGGCAAGTGAGATCAATAAAATCTTTTCCGGATTAGAAATCAAGAAATTAATGTTGGTAAAAGAACTCAATAATAGTATATCAATTTAGTGTATTACTAATCAAGTCCCAAAGTTTTCCCTCTTTGTGTAATCAAATTATGAGATCAAAAATCAATAATATAATACAAATAATCAAACACATCAATACCAAGATTTTACGTGGAAAACTCAATGTGGGAAAAATCACGGACCAGTAGTCCATTTAAAACTTCCATCGTCACAAATAATGTGTTCACAATATTATTAATTAGATTCAACTAAGAGTTACAACTTATATCATGAAGAATAACTTATCTTGGAATACAATAAAATAAAAGAGAACAAAGTTTAAGAAAAGTCTCGAATACTTACAACTTCATTTTCTGTCCAAACAAATAAATTCCACAATTTCAATATTCAATCCAACCGGTACAATAAATATTAATGTGTACAAATTAATCCAACAGTGAAAAAATAGAAATCTAACAAAAAAATGATGCACTAACAAAATGATGCGGGACCACACAGAAGAAAATAACAACACATTAATTAAAATTACAGTGATCTAATCGTACGATTGAACTTGCATAATCTTTCTCGAATCACAAATAGCCCTCACCAAACGTCAGCGTAGAAAAAATCCTTCCAATGAAAACAACTAAACGGACGCACCTACAACTGCATGTATAAGAAAAGGCTGAGCAGAGTAGAAGCAGAACCCACACCCCTCTTCTTCCTTACGATTGCTTGCCCTGTCCGGTTCAAAGTTTAATTCCAGCCATGGCACAGAAACCCCATGTAGCTATTTTTCCCAGCCCAGGCATGGGTCACCTCATCCCCCTTACCGAGTTGGCTAAGAAACTTGCTCTCAGCTACGACTTATCGAGTACCTTTATTGTTCCCTCAATAGGGCCACCGCCGGAGGCCCAGACGAAGGTTCTTGGCTCCCTTCCGGCAGGCATAAATTATATCTCTCTGCCACCAGTTAGTTTTGATGACTTGCCAGGAATTAGGGCTGAAACCCAAATCTCCCTCACAATAACTCGCTCGCTTTCATCAATCCGTGATGTGCTGAAGTCATTAGTTGCCAGCACTAGACTAGTGGCTTTGGTTCTCGATCTTTTTGGCACGGATGTCATTGATATTGCCATGGAATTCACCGTGCCATCGTACATTGCTTCCCTGTCTACGGGTATGACTCTATCCTTGCATTTTTACTTGCCGAAGTTGGATCAAATGGTTTCCTGCGAGTACAGGGATTTGCCTGAACCTGTACTACTACCAGGCTGCGCAACTCCAGTTCACGGGAGGGATTTACCTGACCCGATCCAAGACAGGAAGGATGATGCGTACAAATGGTTCCTTCACCATTCAAGTCGGCATAGTTTAGCTGAGGGCATCTTGTTGAATAGTTTCATGGACTTGGAGCCAGGAACTATAAAGGCTTTGCAAGATCAAGAACTCGGTAACTTACCACCTATCTACCCGGTTGGTCCCATCATTAACTCCGGTTCAAGTATTGGGGTGAATGGTCACGAGTGTCTCCAATGGATGGATGATCAACCACATGGTTCGGTTCTGTATATTTCGTTTGGGAGTGGTGGAACTCTGTCTTTTGAGCAACTAAATGAATTGGCCATGGGCTTGGAAATCAGTGAGCAGAAGTTTTTATGGGTCGTTAGAAGCCCGGATAAATCTGCTAGCGCCTCCTACTTCAGTGCCAAGAGTAATACAGACCCTTTTAGCTTCTTGCCAGAAGGTTTCCTAGATCGAACCGAAGGGAAAGGACTGGTGGTGCCGTCTTGGGCACCGCAAATTCAGGTGCTTAGTCATGGCTCGACAGGTGGATTCCTGACCCATTGTGGCTGGAATTCCACTCTGGAGAGCATTGTGCATGGGGTGCCTTTGATTGCCTGGCCGCTCTATGCCGAGCAAAAAACAAACGCAGTCCTGCTAAGTGCTGGCCTGAAGGTTGCATTGCGGCCAGAAGTGGACGGGAACGGCCTGGTGGGACGAGAAGAGATTGCGAAAGTTGTGAAGGGTTTAATGCAGGGGGGAGAAGGGGTGGCGATTCGCAATCGAATGAAGGGGCTAAAGGAGGCTGCGGCCAAGGCAGTGAGCGAGGAGGGCTCCTCCACCAAATCACTTCATGAATTAGTGTCCAAGTGGAAGAATTAGTCCATCGCGTTCAAATTTAAGATGTTTTAATGTTTTCTTTGATGTTTCCACTTCACTCCTGAGGATTGAGGATTGAGGATCCAATCCATGCTGTGAAAATAAAAGGTGCAGGTCACAGCTATGAAATTATAGTTCTCTTGTAATAACTTTCCCATCCACTAAACTCCGTTAATTATCAGAAAACCTGCTGTAAATGCTAATCATCTAACGGCTGCAAAAAAAAAAGAGTTAAATGACAGGTAAAAGCTTCACCGTCCCCAGGTGGAGTTATTCAGCAACATGAAATCAATTCATCCATTGACAAGAACCAATCAATACTCATCTATATTGTGACTTTTTCTAATTTCAGATCAACTTTTCCTGACTTTTAGCTTCTTTTCCAAGTTTCTAGACAATGACTTTGAGCAGCCATTTATTCTTTGGCATCATAATATGATTGAAGTTAGGATTTACATGGAAGATAAAATATCCCGACGAGTATGTAGCTCCACTGGTTGTCTTTTCCCAGGGGTCTCGTGGTCGAGTAATATTAAAACACGTGCTGAATAATATTAAAAATTAACAGGAGAGATTGGAGGACCTGTAAGAGAGAGTGCTGATTTGATAACATATTTTACACGCCATATTCTATTCTATCAGATATACCTCAATGTTTGTTCATATAGAATTATGTTCGTGACATCTTTGACTTCCTGAGCTAGTGGAGTAAGTTCTTCTAATCATGTATAAAGTGACCAATGAATTCTGTAAAAACATTCAACTATCTTCCAAAGATAATCTGTTTTTTTATAAGACTAAAATAATAATTCTAGCGTTTCAATCCATATCAGTGGTATGTTAAGCATTTCTATAATGCTCTTTCCACATCCTTCAAGTTTTCGTGTGTTTAACCATTCTCGCATTGATTATTATTTTTCCTTGCATTTTAAAAACGTTAAACAGAAATTATAAAATATATATTTCTGTTTTTTGTTTTAAATTAATTTTTGAAATAGAGATATGGCCTTTACCCTAATTTATCGAGTATGATAATGATTTTTAGAAAGTAAAAAAAAAAAAACTGATTTTTTCTTGCCAATCTAGTTACACTCGTATTATTTGAAACCAAATTATATATCGAATTCAATTTAATTCGTACGTAAATTTACATTTAATTAATATTTTTCATATTTCAAATAAAATATCAAACCACATTATTAATTCGATTATATTATCTGAAATACATGTGAAAATAAATCGAAGCAGCAATCTTGACTATTTTATCTTTAATTTAACAAGACCAAAAAAGAGAGTAAATATTCAAGAATAAACATAAAAACGAAAATGAAAGACTAATAGCAGCATAATCTTGCCAGGAACAAAAACATATTGACGAGGATCCATGTCAAGTAGAGAATAGAGAAAAAAGATATTGAGTTGAAATATTATTTTCAACATTAATCTTAAAAGGGATTCTGATTTATTTTTTCATTTTTTTAGACTAAGTTTTATTTAAAATTCAAATTATTATCCTTAAAGAAATCAATTCACATATTATAATTAAGTACTTGTATTCATGAGGCCTTGGTCATTAATTACAAGTAGCAGCCTAGCCGCTCCTGTTTTTTATACGAGTGTGTTGATTAATTCGCGACACGAGGAAGAAACCGCCTCAAGTAAAAATCGAGAAGTGGACCGTTGGCCCACTATTCCCATCTCGATCGAGATACTCTTCTAGGCCCAATACATGTAAGCCCAATTAAACGAATGTTACTGGATAAGCTTTAGCGAACGAACGATGACCCCGATTAGCCGTAAGCTCATGGAGCCACCGTCCACAACTCAAATATATACGTATATATTATATAGATAGATAGATAGATAGATTACGAGCCTCTAGATATCACATAGTTTAAAGAGGACGAGGTGGGATCTCTTCTAATTTCAATTTCTTATAATATGGCCCTTCATTTAATGGTTTGTTTTTATCTGAGCTCCGTTACGTTTCATTCAAATAATTCATGTCATTAAGTGCTGATGGGACAGCAAATTTTATCTTACCTCTCGGTAATTAGAATTGACTATGATTTATATAAAATAATTCCCCCCGTTTTGATTCTGATTATTTTACTCTTGCCTCGTTTTTTTGCCTGTTTGAGTTTTTTTATTCGTTTGTTTTATTTAAAATAAATATATTAAGCATGGATACTTCTTCTAAAAAAGTGACAACTTGAGAGGAGGGACGTGTGTGATTGAGTAATGGGATTCACGTCGAAGGGCCAAATCAATAAAAAAAATAAAATTAAAATAGAGAGGTTTCAAAGTTAGTCGACCATCGTGCTGGCTATAGCACAAAAAAAAATAATTAAAATGTAGCGAATTCACGATGGATTAGGATAATGATTTTTATTACCTTTTTCTTCAATCACGAAATTAATAATCAATTTCTAATTTGTTATGGAATTATGAGATTTTAAGAAGAGGTGAAGAGAAATTACTGTAGCCGTTTAATTGAAATAATTTCGATCCCTTTAGTTTCTTAAGAGTACACTTTTGATTCAAAATTGATTTATTTAGTTTTTGAGTTCGAGAGAGAAGTTGTTTTATTAAATTATTGTAAAGGGGAGAGAAAATACGAGTTGGTATTGATTCTAACCTTGTAAGTGATTATTTTTAACGAGATGAGTCTTAAGAGTCCATTACGGGGCTAATTCTTTATTTTCAAACTACGATTTTGCTCGTTTGACCTCATCAGTTTATTGTTTTTTTAATGATTTTTTTTATAAAATAAATCAAAATACTGGCTTTACTTTTCATTCATGTGCTGCTGATGTTAAAATAATTTTAAAAAAATAATTTAAAAAGCAAATTCAAATACATTTCGAAATGCAGCCTTAATATTGTCGGCGTGTTGTTTACTAGCCTGTATGACAAATTGTCTTGTAGTTCAAACAAAATAAAATACAATATTGGCAATGTGAACAGCACCTTGTGCACCAACCATGCAAAAAAGAAGAAGAAATTAAATGGGTAAATGCTCAGCCCTGCCCTTCATTTTGGCCCCAGGAGCTGACCGCTCTGCCCCGAAATCCTGGGCTTTAAAAAAAGATAGCCATCAATAATGTCATCATCTTAAAAAAATTAAAATAAAAATCTCAAATTATTTTAACTCGATATAATTAAGCCACAAATCGCATCATATCCATTGATTATCGCCATATGTTTTTATAAAACCCCATCACCCCGAGACTCACGTTTAAACTCGTGGCATATCTCTACTGGCCATTCACCTCACTTTTAAATAACTCCATGACAGTATGATCTGTAACACGGGGTGGGTAAAATAACACTGGTCGGTAGGTTAAAATACAGGTCGGAGATTTTAATGTTGACTATTCCAAGTATTTTTCTTGATATATAAAATAAATAAAAAAGGGTCTCGGGTGTTATCTACAAATTTTGCAGAGCCTAGCTAACTAGCCATGAGCTGTAAAGTAAACAGACGACGGCAATAATTATTAGAAAAGGAAAAAGAAAGGGGAAAATAGTCTCAATCATCTGCAGATGTACTTATTCTCATTGAAAGTTCATATGTCAATAGTCAAGAAAACATGTGATTGTTTACTTTCGTTCCTCACAACATAAGGATACAAAATCCGCGCATTTAATTGTACAGATTTTCCAGATATAAAAAAGGGATCGACGCCTATTGCTTCGTATGCCTTCCACGAATTTCAATGTATTTTTTTCTATTAAAAATTATAGCACGGCGCTCGGCATATGGAATACGAATCGATACAAGTATAAATTCATTTCGCTAAGAATATACCCCATTGTTACTTGTTGGTATGGTTTTTTTTTAACAAAATAAAATAAATGAAAATTGATATACATATAGGCTGCAGATTAATAGAAAATATAGTGTTTTTTTTCTGACTTTTAAGTTTCTGTTTAGGATTTTTAAAATATTTTTTATTCAGAAATACATTAACTAATATTTTTTATTTTTAAAAAATTATTTTTGATCTAAACACATGAAATAATATAAAAATATTTAAAAAAACTAATTTAAAATAAAACATCAAAATAGTATACATAAAAGATATTTTTTTCAAAATACTCTTAAAACTTATTTATCTAATTTAGAACCAAAATTTAACATTCTTCTAGAAAAATGAATTCATCATAAATACGTCATATTTTTAAAAAGTTGGTTGCGAACATGAACAAAAGGACTCAAATTGAATGAGTCTCCTCCCGTCACATCGACTAACATTTGAGACCATCACTTCATTGAATAAAGGTGGTATGTCCATGTTTTCTTTTATTAACTACAGTAAAAGATGTTCTGGATGAACCAAACGTTGACTAGTCTAGAAGTATTTGAAACAATTTGTTAGCTTTGCATTCTCTGTATTATGGCTGCTATAAAATGATTCATTCAATGTGGTTCAGTATTTAAAACAATTTATCCATCTCTGATTATTCATTATTATTTTCGTTTAAGACAATATGCTCAATGAAGTGCGCTTGATTTGATTTATATATATATACTAGTCATTTAGTCTTGCTTCGCCACAGCTAAAATTATATATATTTTTTAACATAATGTATTAAAATTGCAAGATTGTTTCATTATAATATAAATTTGAACAAGATAATAAATACATGTAGGATTTTTGTGGAACACAAGTTTCTAATAAATATATAAATTTTAAATTGATATTAATTTATTTGGTTAACAAGCCTCAACGAAATCGAGAGTATAAAATTATCATTGTTGTTAAAAAATAAGAAGATTCGGAACCTGAATCATCGAATTCACTGTATTATGATTAATTTATTTTATAATCTAATTTAAATTAAATATAATGATAAAATATAAATTATAAAAACACTTACAATAACCAAACAATAAAAATTATTTAGTGAACGCTTTTGCTAGCTTTTTTCTGGGTGAATAATTTCTGAACGAGGATAAAAATGAACACAAAACATGAATAAAACTATTTCTTGAGATCAAACAAAAGCACTAGATGATAAAAACAGGTAGATGAGAAATATAATCTTACAAACATTTTACAAATACGAAGAGGGAGAGTATATTTCAATAAACATGGAATATTTTTAAAATTATTTTTAATATCATAGCATAAAAATAGTTTCAAAGCATATTAATTTAAAATCAGACATAATCATAATAGCTGCATAATCGAGGTGGATTCTGGAGCTACATGGGAAATGGGAACACCATGGAAACGTTAACTTCCATGGGTGATTGCTTTCTTTATCCTTTTCGATTACCGTTGACGACATACTATCTCATGTCGGAAAATACAAAGTAGCTAGAAACACAGATTAATATTCGAAGCGCGGATAAATATGGAAGACAACGAAGAGAACAAGGATGTGGTTTCTTTTGTTTGGAATGGAGTGAGAAATGGATATATATTGCAATGGATATATATTAGAGGGCTAGTCGAGGAGTTTTCTCTTGAGTGCAGTAAATTGTTGAAGGCGAGTGGTCATTCTTATCAGAAATCTAGGTTTTCGTAGCCATAATTAAATTAAGATAATCTCACCAGCAGATCAGGACAAATAATTTACAAGTAATTAAGAAAATGAAGAAAACTACATGGTGTTCGTGATTCATCACTCGCATCTCAGACCTCGAAAGAACTTATTTTAAAAATATTTGAATCAGATTTTTATTTTATGAATAAAATTAAAAAGAAGCTTCAAAGATCCATATCAAACCCAGCGCCTGTTTAGATGACTAAATAATAATGGAAACAATTTCAAATCAATCATTGAAGGCGAGTAGTCGTTCATATTAAAAATTTAGGTTTTCGTAGCCATAATTGAATCAAGAAAATCTGACCAGCAGACGAGGAGAAAGAATTTACAATTTGAAAATGAAGAAATTATTTTTTCTATAAATACAAAGATCATTCTGAATCGTTTGAAACTAAAAAAAAAAAAATCTTAATCAACTCATTCTTACTATAAATTATTATTCAAATTGAAAATTATTTTTTATGAATCGTATAAAACGAAATCTTAATATTAAGTATTAACCCCGAGAAAAATAGCTGGAAAATAAGCTGACGTTAAGAAGATGAAAAGCATCCATACAAGACGTGAAGTGGTGGGGTGTTTTCCATAACTAATACATCGGTTATTTGATAACATAAGCCTGACGTCGGAACTGACATCACCGCCACACGGACGTATTGGAAGTGTGGAAAAGGAGGTAGCATATCAAGCCAGGAAGCTGGTCCAATCTAGAGGGAGGAAAGATCAGAGAGGGAAGATTCCAGTCCCTTTCCAGGGTTTCCCCACGTTCTTTGAACTCTCAAATAAAAGGTGAGGAAGCAAAAAAGAGAATTATACTCCAATCATTAATTCCACAGCTTACACGATATACAATACAATACAAAATACTGCCTCCTAATTAATCCCTCATACATGCACAATTATACACCAGATAATTAATAAATGTAAAAAATAAATACCAAATCCTCTATATAATGATACGAAACTTTCTCTTCTCTGCTTCATACCTGTAACGCACCTACAAACCATAAACATAAGCCTTTTCTTTCCTGCCATGGCAGAAACAGATTCACCACCCCATGTAGCAATTTTACCCAGTCCAGGGATGGGTCATCTCATCCCGCTCGTTGAGTTAGCCAAGAGACTTGTTCACCGACACAATTTTTCAATCACCTTCATTATTCCGACAGACGGTTCTCCCTCCAAAGCACAAAGATCGGTTCTTGGATCACTCCCTAGCACTATTCAATCATTATTTCTCCCCCCTGTAAATCTAAGTGACCTCCCTGAAGATGCCAAGATTGAAACCCTAATTAGCCTTACAGTGGCTCGCTCTCTTCCTTCTCTACGTGATGTTTTTACTTCTCTAGTCTCCAGTGGTACTGGAGTCGTGGCCTTGGTAGTTGATCTTTTTGGGACCGATGCATTTGATATTGCTAGAGAATTCAAAGTCTCTCCTTACATTTTCTATCCTGCTCCAGCCATGGCTTTGTCTTTATTCTTTTATCTGCCAAAGCTTGATGAGATGGTTTCTTGCGAGTACAGAGACATGCCGGAACCCGTTGAAATTCCCGGCTGCTTACCAATTCATGGGGGGGAGATGCTTGACCCCACTCAAGATCGAAAGAATGATGCCTATAAATGGCTTCTCTACCATTCAAAGAGGTATAGATTGGCTGAGGGAGTAATGGTAAATAGTTTCGTTGAGCTGGAAAAGGGTGCTCTAAAGGCTTTGCATGAGGCAGAACCCGGTAAGCCACCCGTTTACCCGGTTGGCCCACTCGTCAATATGGATCCCCATACTAGTGGGGTTGAAGGGTCCGAGTGTTTAAAGTGGCTACATGACCAGCCACTTGGCTCGGTGCTATATGTTTCATTCGGGAGTGGCGGGACCCTCTCTTATGATCAAATAACTGAATTGGCTCTGGGTTTGGAAATGAGTGAGCAAAGATTTTTGTGGGTTGTGAGGACTCCAAATGATAAAGTAGCCAATGCCACATATTTTTCCGTGGATAATCATAAAGACCCTTTTGATTTCTTACCCAAAGGTTTTTTGGACAGGACCAGAGGGAGAGGTCTGGTGGTGCCATCATGGGCTCCACAAGCACAGGTGCTGAGTCACGGGTCAACAGGAGGGTTCTTAACTCACTGTGGTTGGAACTCCACCCTTGAAAGCGTTGTGAATGGCGTGCCATTAATCGTATGGCCACTCTATGCTGAGCAGAAAATGAATGCATGGATGCTGACGAAGGACATTAAAGTGGCCCTGAGGCCACGGGCCGGTGAAAATGGTCTAATTGGAAGAGAGGAGATTGCAAATGTTGTTAGGGGTCTAATGGAAGGCGAGGAAGGGAAGAGTGTCCGCAACAGAATGAAGGACCTGAAAGACTTGGCCGCCGAGGTGCTCGGCGAAGATGGATCTTCAACAAAAGCACTGTCTGAGGTGGCTCGCAAGTGGAAGAACAAAAAATGCAGCCAGGGCTGTGATTAATTTGAATTGCCTGTAACTTTCTACTCCGTCCCCTCGTTTCAATCTTTTGTATTTCATCTCAGGTTCACTTTCGACGAGTTCTCTGGGTCGTGTGCTCTTTGTCACGTGATTGTATAATGTTCAAGCAGCTCTTTTTTTCTTTTTGCCCTGGTTTGAATATTAGATGCTTGGTATTGAACAATTGCTTTCGTGGGAGTGCCATTTCTTTCATTGATTTGCTCGTAACTCGTTGGATTAGGTGACACGGGCTCACCCACGATCTTGCAATAAAGAACCCACTACGAATTATAAGCCGAATGTGTGGACCAGGTGAACTAGGCAGCAGTGTTGTTACATCACAGTGAAGTCATTGGCACGAGTAGGATGAGATGAGGTAGGTGGCTGGATATTGGCATCCCAATAATTCCATTTGATTTGCATTTATCATCAGATTGGAATAACATAATTCGAGAGGTGAAACATTGGACAAAACTGGGCGACCCCAATTAGATTGCACAGATCGAATGCCTCCAAGCAGAGTGATTTTCTTCAATCGCCTTGGGCCACTGATAATGCCGAAGACATTACGATGCCGAGCTTTGTCGTTGTAACCACCGTCCATTATTACTATATTAATTAGCATGAACCTAAAAACTCCTCGTGAATTGTTATACATATATTTATATACTACATTCGTTGTCCTTGGATGACAAAACATTTGTCCAAGGTATCGTGACAAACAAGCGTTGAGCTGATAGATTTTAAGTTTTTCGCAAATATATCAGATAATATTTTTATTCTTAAAATTATTTTAAATCGACATCAAATGATCTAAATGAACTAAAATATTTTATTACAGTGAAAATGAAATCTGATATTGCAAACGGCGTTTCCTTGCAAACATCAAATTATACAGTGACGAACTGATATTGACTTTTTTCATGGTGAACTAACTGGGTTACTCTGGAGAAGTTCTCGTCCAGGAATTTTTTAATCTTTTTAATTTTTAACACAATAAAATAATTTAAATATCTTCAAAGGGTATTTTATTTATTTTATAATGACTTTTTAGTTTCACATCAATTAAACTCAGTGATTACTGGTGCATGCCGCTAACAAGTGGATTTTCTAGCCTATTTGAGAGTGCGGTTGTGGTAGTTTTTGAAAAAAATTTCTGTGCCAAAATATATCAAAATGATATATATTTTTTATTTTTTAAAAAAATTATTTTTAACATTAACACATTAAAATCATCTAAAAATATTAAACTACTGATTTTTAAAATAAAAACAAAAAAAAAAGCACCAAACTATCAGTTCAGCCGCAGTGCAAACGGAAGCTTCCAGGTGAACAAACATGACCCTTCATGTTAGCACTTGAATAATCTCTGCATCCCTTTCATAATGACAAACATGTGCGGCTAACAACTCTCTTATTTAGCATAGATATTTTGTTTTTGTTTTTCTCGATGATTTTCGCTCCTGTCCCTTCAAAAATTTATAACAGCCCTTCAATTTGTTATTTTCAAATTTGATCCTTAATCTCCTAATTACTATTTATTTTATCTCCTAATTTAGTATATCCCGGGTCGTATTTTTCTTGATATCTTTGTAAATACTCTTGTGTTAATTATTATTTTCCGATTGATAAGAAAATGTTTCAGCATGGCGTAGCGTGGACTCACAGATGTAGTAGTTTTATACTAATTACAGAGATAAACCCTTTACAATCAGACAGGAATGACAGCTTTCAATCCTTGTTTGTCAACCGTGAAATGCTTTGGATACTGAACCTATAGCTCAATTCGCTCCTCTGGCTTTAGTGCTGGAGGAATTAATCGTTATAACGAGAATTACATTCCTCTTTCTCGTATGATATGAAATTCCTGAATTCTTTTCACGAGAAGATAAATACAGTTTTTGACACATCTAATAATTTCTTTAGCAAATACATGCGAGTGAATATAATGTATAATATACAATGAGATTTTGGAATGAAAGTGTGGCAGAACATGAGGAGCGTGTGTGTATATATATATATAATCACCTTCGGTACTGCCCGCTACGAGCTGGTCATAGCACTCTCACCACGTCGATTATTTTTCCTGTTTATAAATGTGTTTTTAGGTTATTTATAAGTTTTTTTTAAAAAAATGTATAAAATGATTTGTTTTTTATTTGTTTAAAATTATTTTTAACATCAACATATCAAAATAATCTTAAAATATCAAAAAAATAAAAATAAAAATAAAAGAATTTCAATTATTTTCAAGATCAATTTTGAAACACATTGATAAACAGTAACGAACTTGCGGCATAGAAATTTCTCATTGACCTGTGCACGTCTCAACTATATGGCATCGACGTCTTGCAAAAATACCAAGGATTTGACAGTATTCCACTAAGTTTTTGTGGTATATATCACACGAACTGTGAGCTGAGATGCTTCCATGAGCAGATAACAGTGATCGGGACAGCCTCCCTCTTAAATTTCATCCAGAATATTGTACAACCAACCTGAATAATTCATTCATGATCACTGAAGACTGGTTAATTCGAAAATATATAAATTAATGAATAAATAAATACCCACCGCATACTTGGGGTTTGAGAGCACAAAAATTCCTCACTGGTTATGTTCGTTGTATTCTATCCAAGACTTTGAGCAGCAGGTAATCATCAGTTGCATGATAAACTTCGAATTGGCGTGTCTGATATTATTGTGGTGGAGCTTGATTGTTTCTTAAGAGTATTTTTATTTTATTTTTAAGAAAATTATCAGTTTGATATATTGTTTTTAAATGAAACGTGTTTTTAAAATGCATTTAAAAACAGAAACTATGTAAAAAATTCAGTATGTACATGTAAAATGAGTTTTAATAAATATAGACATAATCCCTGTTTAATATTTTATATCTTTTTGAGATAAAAAAAAAAGAAGAGAGAGAATATATCTGCTTTTATGTTTTGAAAGTGTTTTGAAAGTATTTTTATTTTATATTAATTTTTAATGTTTTTTATATTAAAAATAAAATTAAAAAATATTTATGAATAAAAATCACTCAACAAATACTCGGAAACAGGGTTTTAAAAATCATTTCTTGTATACTATCTTGATTCTATTTCTAGTCTCTATTAAGACTATCACTAACTATCTTTCCCACATCGATCGACCCTTTGTATGGCAATTGTCCTTTTTATGATTGTGATTTCAAAATACTTGTCAGCATTTAAAATTAAGTAGTTTATCTCAAAACAAGATTTATTAAACTTGTTATTAGTGTGTTAAGAAATCATCTCGCATAAAAATTTGAGCTAATGATAGGTGAGGTTCTATAGTAATATTTTTTTTAAAATAGTTTTTTAATTTTTTTAGTTTTTTCTATTATGTTTAAATAATTTTTATATAATAATATCAAAAATAATTTTAAACAATAATAAAAAAATAATATTTTAATATATTTATAAAAAAACACTTTAAAAAACAATATTACTAACCATTCACTGTATCCCAAACCTCAGGAATGGCGCATTGCATTCAAATAAGAACACATACATCAAGGAAATCATCGAGATCTATACGAGCATCAAAGTCGATAATATCTCCAGAGAGCACTGAACTGGCATCAACTTCTACCGGTTCTATTTGAAAACTCTTTTTATAAAGGAGAGCCAGAGTTTAATGGCTAAACAAACCACCTCAGTTTGACATCTCATGCATTGCAACTAGACTTTGTCCATCATTTTCAAGCTTCAAATTTTCAATACGAAAGGAAATATAAAATTATAAAATGTCAATCCATACGTCATAGCTACGTGGTCCGTGGTACTCTCCTGAAGATAACACGAGACGAGTAGACAGGAAAACACCTCTTCAAAACACGTAACTAGTTTTGAAAAGAGCGACGAGTGACATCATCATGGAAAACTATAAATTTTTTTTCTGGATGGTGAAAGAATATTAAGAGAAGGGCCGTGAGAGCTATTCAAAGGAGATCAGCTTCGTTTTCCTTATTATTATTTTTTGTTTGTCTTCTTATTGTGCAATTAGTTGGATTTGAAGATAAGTGCAACTTATGGTGGAAAATGAAAGGATAAGCGGAAGTCACCATCCAATAATTACTTGTTAAAATTAAAAAAGGAGTCAACTAGGCGGTGCTTACGGTCCCAATGCTACAAGTCCGACGTCGACCAGGCTTCTCTTATCATGCCTCCAACCCATTTTAACCCCAGGAAGCCTAGATGCTTACTTAAGCCTATCATCATAGGTTGGTCATTATTTGGGCCAGTTTTATATATATATATATATATATTGTGTGCATTTTTTATAACTTATTGATATTTATAATAATAATATCTTTTAAAAAACATTAAATGAACATAAAAGATGAGGAAAAAAATACCATTAGAAATATATCAAATCTTTCTACATATATTATTAAAAAAATCTCAACGGAACAAATCTAACAATATCATGAAAAATCACGAACGATAACCCGAGTGAATCACAATTATCTTTAAAAACAAGTGGATCACCCTCTACTTTGAGATAAAAAAAACATGGACCACTGGGGTTAGTGGTAGTCATATTTTTCAATGTTATTGAATTTCCCTCTATTTTGAGATAAAAAAACATGGTCCACTCGGGTTACTGGTAGTCATATTTTTCAATGTTATTGAATTTATTTCATCAAAGTTTTTTTTTTTAATAATATTGACAGTGCTATATTTAGAGTTTTGTGTACCTCTAAATTCATTTCCCCCCTTCTATTTTCTCCTTTCTCATGTCTATTTAGTAGTTTTAAAGGACATCTCTCTTTAGATTTTCTTAAATTCTAATAATTATGTTTTGAAATGTGTGGTGTGTAGAATATGCTATTTGCTTTTTTTCTCAATCAGGAATAGGTTAAATAGCAATACATTATAATATTTATGGTCGTTGGTGTGCACTGCATACGTCTATCGGCAGTAGAGGTTGAAGTGCACTGAGACATCATCACGATAGGATATCTGGAAAATGAATAGAAATAATAAAAGAGCCTTTGCGTATAAAATATCCAGTTGCGGGGAGAAGGATATATCGGAGACGTTTTCCGTGCATTTGTAGAAAATACTTCAATTTTAATTTCAACTATTAATTACTAGGAAACAAGTGCTTTGTACGTATAAAAAGCCAAATAAAATTATATTTAAAAAGTGTATTAGCAATTATTTTTTATTTATAGATATATTAAAATAATATATATTTTTTATCTTTTAATGTATATTTTTAATATAGCATATTAAAACAAAATGAATATATATAAAAATTATTTTTTAAAAAAATAATAATTTTGATATTAACGTATCAAAATAATATACAAACACAAACAAAATTTAATTTAAAATGATTTTTTTTTAATTTTTTCCAAATTGTTTTTTAAAATGCATTGATAAACAAACACTTATAAGCAAACACGTACGGGCAGAGTTAGTATTTTATTTTAATTGGAAATATGCCAATTTAGAATAGTATATATACAATTATATTAAAAGATTTGCATTATACATTCATCATATCACGTGAGCATCAGCCTCTCATTATCATAAAGCCACAGCACCATCTCAAGAAAATTAATCGGAGTGTCCTTTAGAGAGTTGCACTATTGCATCTCTTCAACACACTATATAATAAGTTCTGGATTTATTTATTTATTTATTAAAGAGAGACGACTCTTGGCGTTGTGAGAAATGGGTTGCGTGCCTTTCATTTATTTGTTAGAGTTTTGTCTCTTGATTAATAAAACTTGGAGTATATAGCTGGCGAGGATGATTTAGAGGGAACGAAAGAAGATCTGCAGACAGTATCCTTTAAAGTATTCAGTTTGAAATACCTGGGAATCATGAACTGGTTATTCATGGACCGTTTTCTTACACGTCGAGCACCTTGTATAGTTAATACATAAAAACATTATCTCGGATCAAAAGCTTGAAAGACATTAAAAAAAAAAAGAAACAGCAAGCAGCAAGCTGATTTAATATTGTTAATTTTCTGGCATGGCTTGCGTCGTGGATTGAATTAAGATTTTCTCAACCTAGAAATATATTAGATTATAAGGAATTATTCAGATTCTCATTAAATTCAATTTAATGAGTTAATTTTATATTGCTATTTAACCCTTCATTATTTCTTTCTATTATATTCAATCCTTGATCTTTTTTTAATTTTTTTATACCAGTATTTGATTTTATACTTGATTTCATCCTTCATGTTTAATTTATTTGGATTTAAGTTTCTTCGTTAAGTACATGTACAGGGTTTTACAGTTTCGAGTTTTGAAAATTAACCATAGTCTTGGGGGAAGATTTTCTCTTATCATTTTTTTAAGATGTTTTTTGAGGTTCCTTGTGCACATTTATTTAACTAAAGGTTGACCTCTATTTATGTTTTTAATTTTATTAGTTATCTGTTTTTTACTTAATTAGGTTATCTAATATCTTTTTATTTATTATTTAACTTATTTTTTTACAATCAAATTTGTTTTTGAATTAAATAGAATTTATTGATTGAATATAAACAAATTCCCTTTTTTATATTATTTTAATATTTTAATATTAAAAATAATGTTTTAAAATAAAATATTATTTTAATATATTTTTAAATAAATAATATTTTTAAAAATAAAATCTACACATAACAAATTGGGGTACCAGGCTGCTGTGCTTTTGAAAGGTGGATCATCTAACCGTTGGGCTTTTATTGTGTATCGAAGTCCATTGGACTTTGGGTAGATATAAGTCCTCGTGATGGGAGCACTGTAATCAGTTTCTAAGCTTCTTGTCCAATCGTTATCCCATAACTTTGATAAATGAGAGCATCATATTGGTGGATTACTTTTCCTTTTAGAAATTGAGTGATGCCAGGCTGAGTGTAAACTAGATTTTGGTCAGTGCTTGGATAAAAAACACATATCTTCATTACAAAAAATAAACATTATTGTTTTTGGTTTCATATAATAAGATATTTGAAATAATAATTATAAAAATTGACCCATATATCATAATAAATTAATTGACAATAATTGCTAATAAATAAAAAAGACGGTGTAACTTGTTCGACAAAGCGAGCAAGCAAGAAATTAATTACCTTGCTAAAATAGTAATCTGATTAAAAGTATATTCATGTCATTTTAGTCGTTACTCGAGTTGATACTTAATCTCATGTATTTAAATAAAAATACATGAGAATGGAATGAAAAGATGACGATAAATTATATCAACTCGAGTTACGATGAAAAATTTACAATTCTAGTAATGGAGATGATTATAATGAGATAACTCAAATGGATATTTTGTCTTTCTTTTCTATTCTCTTATCGGCTGAACTTTTATTGAGTCTTAATTGATCACAAATTAAATTAAATATAGAAGTAAATAAACGAGTTACAAGAAAATCAAGCTGAGACTTTAAAAGTATGTCAAATAAAATTTAGAATTTATGCCAAAATATGATCTCAATTAGGCATAATATTTTTTAAGAAAAGGGGAAAAAATGGATCTGTATTCTTATTTATTTCAGGTGGAGTAAAAAAACCAATAATAAGAAAAGGTCAAATATTTTTTTTTTGTTTAAAAAAATAGGGGGAAGTGCATAAAAAAAAAATCTTGGATGTTGTGTCATAAGTAACCTATCAAACCAAAAAATCCTATCCAAAGACTCGACCATTTCAAATATTTATTTTATTATTGAATTTGTTTTGCACCTAGATAAACAATAAAAAAGAGTTGCAAAAACAATATCCCTGCTGAAGAGCCCAAACACGTAAGCGTAACAACCCATTGTGTCCCGGCCTATAAAAAATACGTTTGCGTGCTTGGCCCCTTATATATATATTAGTATTTTTAAGGCCATCCACCTCTTTTATATTTTAAAAGCTACGGTGGTGTTTGTATAGACTCGCTGTGAATCCATGTGTCGTAGACCTGCAAGTTCAAACATCCACCATGCCAACCACCATAGACAGTCACCATTGCCAAACGTCCTCATCCAGCACAAACTTGAAGCTGGCAGTGGACATGAAAAAACCATCTAGCAAATTTCATTTTCAAACTTTTTTCTTCTGGTAAATCGAAAGTCAATTTCTATGGCACAGAAGAATGAAAAGAGAACAGCTAATTTGAACTCTAGGGTTTCTACTGTCAATACAATCAATTGTGAAAAGCATATGTTTCTGTCTTCTGCATTGACGAGTCACTTAAACACACTACATGGTTCTTCATCAACAACATCACTTGAGAATTCAAGGAAGTTACTGTTGAAATACAAAGCTTGGTCGATCAGAAGGCACATTTTTTGAGTTGCTGATCATCATACTGACGAAAACACATAAAATTAATCAATTTTCTACTTAGATAAAAAAAACTCAGCCGTATTGTATGGGCATATCGCTCGTGTTTTTCTAAAGCAGAAAACATGTCGTCCATCTGCCCAGAACCTTAGCACTACCAATTATAATTAATGTTCTCAATTTTATTTTGGTTAATACTTTATTTTTCAATTAGAATTGAATATTTTAGTTTTAAAGTATTTTGACATGTTATTTCGGGTGTGTGTTGTTTATGTGTGTGTGTGTATGTATGTATAATTAAATATATTATTTTTAATATATAAAAAAATAATTTAAATTCAAAAATAAAATTATTTATAATTATGCGATTTTAATCTAAAAAATATAATAAAATATTTTTTAAAATAAAATTATGAACATGTATAATATTACAAGAATGTCATCATCTATCTCGCAAAATCATTATAGTCTCTGATATGTTAAGATATTACTCATAAAATTTCATTTCAATTTTACAGTCAGATTAAGAGATATGATTGATATTATAAAATTATTTATTATTTAAAAAAAAATAGTATTTGACTAAAACAAATTGGACAGAACAACTGGAGCGTTTCGACCGAAAAATCAGGAATGAACAAGAATTTAAATTAAAAAAAAAAACAATATACATATATTTTTTTAACTAGTACAAAACATTTCGGTCGAAATAGCGGAAACTCACAACACTACTATTAATATAAATAAATCCCACGACTTTTAGGCTAATGTTTTTTTTTAGGGTAATGTGCGGGGGCTGGACCCAAGCAATCTACAAACGAAAAGCAAGCAACCCTCACATATCAGGCATGTAGGAATGATTGAATGTCCTGGGAATGAGATCGTAGCATATGGTGGTGAGAACGAAGTCATGGCTATGATTAGCAAGCCAATATATGCACCACTCGCCCTTAAAAAATGGGTGTTTCATACGAACCTTTCGTTGAGAAGACAGTTGTGAGAAGAAACATAACATGATAGTTTAAGACATGGTGGGAGAGTTAAGTTTTCAGACCACCAAATTCCGTTGACGAGGTTAGATTATAAAATATTATTTCTTTAGGTGGTTTGCTCTAAAAAATACACGGGGGAAGGATCTTTCAACTTGGCCAAAGAAATCATAAATGAGATGAGAAGTGTGAATTCTGTAGACTTCATATACTCACCAAGCACAACATAGAATCAAGATTCTGTACATTTTACAACGGAGTATTGCAATTGCAATATCCACCCCAGCAATCTTGAATCCAGTTATAATCTAACATGAAAAGGAGGGATAAAACTGAGCTACAAGGTTACATTGTTTGCAAAAAGTTTTACAACCTAATCAAGAGGGAAATTTCTCTAAGCCAGCAAGCACCATAGAAGAATTGAGACACACCATCTCTCTTTCGATGTTGGCGAGGCAGGAAGAACTAGCGCGCTGCCTAACTCTTTTAAGCAAAGAAATCCGGGTTGTCAAATGGGAAGGTGGTATCAAAATCTACCTTCTCGATTAAGATATCAAAATCCTCGATTGGCGAATTGGTTACCGAAGTTGGGGTTGATATTATCTCCGTGGTGAGTTCAGACTCTGGGGTCTGCACATTTTGGTAACCTATTCCAAAGCTGTTTAAAGGGCATGCTGGCATTGAGAAGTAGTTGGACTCAGATGTTGCCGGAGATATAAATGTTGGAGAAAAGCTGCCCAAGAAGCTGTTTTCCATCATGGACTCGGTGAAAATGTTGTTTTCCTCATCTCCATTCCCAAATGATGTACATGGGAAGGAAAAGGATGGGAAAATGTCGTCCTTAGAGCCCAACTCTTCGTTTTTAACCTGGACACAGTCCGATCCAAAGTCAACAAATATATCCTCTGTCGGCTTTGGTTTGTCTTGATTCTGCTGCTGCTTACGATGATATTTGCTTTGTTTTGAGAAATCATATTTAGGGGACGGCGATGCCACGGGCAAAGTAGAGGCTTGGTTACATGTATGTCTCCCTCGATAGGTCACTTCAAAAATCGAACGGTCCTCATCTGATCTCTGCACTTGCTTCGTGGCCAAACAGCCTTGGGAATGACGGTGAGTGCATCTGTAGTATCCTCTGCAATTTACCACGCCAATTACTGTTAGAATTCCTAATCAAATGAATTAATAACATGTTTAAAACAATGTATCCAATCTTATGATAAAGTTAAATAATCTGTCCATTCTTCCGTTCGTACAATTCGGATAAGGAACAGGCTCTTTTTTTTCCTTTCCAATTAATGGAAACAGTTGACAGAGTTATCGAGAAAGCTAATAAACTTTTTCTCACCTTGGAAAGCTAGCTCCGAGAATATCCTTTTGCCCGTATTTCCTCCAGCTAAAACCATCATCGAGAGGCCCTTCTAGACCGGTCCCAGAGCAGACCTTCACCTGCTCAGTCCATCGAGGCTGTGTTTTTCTACAATAACAAACAATTCCCGATTCTTAGTTAGATCATCATCAATCACAGTTCATCTCAAACCCAAACGTAGTAAGTATAGCGAAAAAGGAAGAGAGAGAGAGAGAGGTTTTCACCTCTTCTTGTAAACATCTCTGCCACATTCCTCCTTGCAATCCTGATCGGAGACCTCGCTCCGAGGACTACTGATGGCAAATGAATGCGTTGAATCGACTATGCCAACTGTGGGCTTTGGTTGATCAGCAACCCAGGCACTCCAATTTAGCAGTGAAAGTGATTTCTCATAAGAAGAAAGTATCTTATCCACTAGGAATCGACGTTCTTCGAGAGACGAGGAAGGGCTAAGATGGTGGCTAAGCTGTTTCGCTAGCTCTTTCCCTTGAGTTAGCTCACTAATTAGAGTCCTGTTCTCCCGTCCCATGGATTTTTCCATTCGGAAAATGCAGGAAGGACAATACAACTACGCTTCTGAAGAATTAAGTTGTGAAATGATCTGAGTCCAATTGAGGCGCAAAGTAATAAAACGGAGGAATTTTATTCCATCAAGAACGAGTCTTGCACACTGAAAGAGATAATGGCTATGTGAGCGAAGGAGTTATACAAAGTGGTTATGGTAAGGCTTTGGATTGAAGAATCAAAAGCACCAAACATAGAACTGGATACAGAAAGAGAACTACTTGTCTAGTTTTATATTGAGATCAGATGAGCCGTAATAGCAACAGGGTTTGGGGGATCACTCGCTAAAAACAGAGAAAAGGAACAAAAATGCGAAAGAGAAATGACTGAAATGCCAGACTGGGGGTGTGGATGAGGGGGATGGTAAGGCTATGTAAGAAAGGGAAAGATTTTCTTGCTGATTAAGAAGCTGTCAGGAAGATGGTAGATATAAGGGAGGGAAAGGGGGAGGAAGAGACAAACTCTTGACCGGAGAAAAAAAATCCATTTTTTTTTTTTGTGTGTGTTTTTTCTGGTCTCACAAAACTGGGGGCCTGTTTCTAGTCTTGAGATAGATTGATGGGAAGGGGATCGTGAGAGGAAGATTCAATTGCTGACCATTTCAAACCCCAGTAGAGCAATGCCATGCCCCACCCCATTCAGAGCCACCAATCACCGCTCCATGGCTCTCGCTCTCATCTTTTTACAATCAATAGCTCGGCAGTCAGTACTAAGCAACAACGCGGAACAAGGTTTGAACATTCTTGGTGATCTCATCCATGCTTCTTGGCTCACAGTTCACACTGACTTTCTGCTCTTAACTCCAGTAAATTTATATAAAAAAAAACATACAAACAAAAAGAAAAAATGGAGTTAATTTTAACTTAATCTCTATTTTTTTTGTTCAAATTATTTAATTGATCCTTGTAGTGTGACAAATAACTAAATTATGTCTTGACCAGCATTAGTTATCATCAATGAAACAAACGCGTATATTTTGTCTTTTCAAAATTTCTATCTCATATATTTCTCCTATCCTTTTCAGGTTTCTTAAAGTAAGGAATATAAATTGAAGGAGAACATGGAACTGAGAAAAAAATAAATTATAAATGGATTTAAAATAGAAAAAGACAAAATATATAGTCTCTAAGAACTCAATCATTTAATTAGTTTTGTTAAACTAGAGGGGGCTAAAATTATGATTCACCCCAGAAAAATGAGGGGTGCTGAGGGCGTAATGGCTATCATTTGCCTATGCTGATGTTGATAGATCACCATACACGTAATGCAACTCTTTTGTTTAAATATATCTAGAGAAGATGATGCAACTTTATCCGCTATAAAATATGTAGTTAAATATATTTTATGTAGAAACAAGGGTGCCCTTACATGAATCTACAGATGATGCAACTTTATTCTTTGTACCTTGGACATCATCCTGTCTGTTTGGAATTTCCAATGTGGTTGTTGGAAGACAGTGTGTGTGTGTTATATAAAATTCATTCATTCTCTAAATAAAAATGGCTGTTAACAGTTGGCAGACAATTTTCTTTATGCATATAGAAAGTCGAGACCTCTCAGTTTTATTACTGGCCATGAACAGTGGAATATTTTTATCACAAATCTAGAATTTGGAAACGATCAGTGACACAAGCTCCTCCTTGTGCTTAATTTGGTCCTATTAGCAGGTTTTGGTGATAAAAATGCATGCCCTCTCTTCTAACCTTAGTAATTTAATAACAAGTGATTTATATATATATATAAATCATTTTTAGTTTTACTTGTAATTTTATTTTAAAAAATTAGAGACCATGCGAGCAATATCTGACTCGGTCAATCATTGGGTCCACGTATGAAGATATAATAGACCTATCATTTATGGACTTGAACAAGATATACTATTCGGGGTTTTTTATGACATCATCAATGATACTATCTATGAAAACTTGAATTACACATGAATTCCCTTTGATTGATTGAAGAAATTTTAATTAGATATGGCAAGAAAGATTTTATCATTAACTATCTGGATTAAACTTAGGAACCCCTAAGAAATTCATGGAACTCTTTAGAAGAGTTCCTTAAGGCCTTTAATTGAGCTTGAAAACTCCAAACCTCCTTTATGGTAGCAAAAGGCCCTCAAACCTTTATGAATGATATTTTCCTTAAATATATCCCTCTCCAAGGTATCTATTTGATTATAGGTGATATTTTCCTTTTTTATTTGCTTAAAGACAACCTGATTTACATAATGATAACCTCTCTTCCATGATTTCTCTTGTCCACCCAATACCTCTCTTGTAATAATTACATATCATGAAAGTCTGCCAAAAAAAGCTTTAGAAATAATAGTCGTCAAACTAAACAAAGAAGTGAATGAGAAGGTTTCTTACATTAAAGTTCATTTTACCACTTAAAAGGCAAATGGTGATTAGATCATTCTTATGTTTTTAGATATTTTGATGTGCTGATGTCAAAAATAATTTTTAAAAAATAAAAAATATCATTTTGATGTATTTCAACATAAAAATCACTTTAAAAAGCTACGCAATCTCACTCCGTAGCCTGCTTGCATAAGAAAAGGAGGAGAAGTTAATAATAAACTTAATAAAAAAAGGCTAAAGAATAAAAAACGTGTATACATCATACAATGACCTAATAGTATCCTTTACACATCCTATTAGCCTTATACTCAATCAAAATCAAAGGTCATCACAGCACATATTTTCTCTTCATCTTAACTCAAACAAGGTATGTTCTTTACATCACGGGAACAACCCTAAATTTATTGCAATATATATACAAGGATGAGTAGCCCACGATATTTCTCTTTTATTTCTTGACATGCATAAGCTTCCCACTTATAGTTCTTAAGTCTTTGATGAGTCTGTTGGCAAAGGTGAAAAATCTATTTATTTCATTACCACTATTGGTGCTAATAACTAAATGGTAGTAACAACTTCTAAAGAAATTGGTTGCTGGCATGATTCTGATGAGCCTACAAAACCTATCAAAATTAGACAAAATGATCCACCTATTTGGATGTAGTTGTGTTGGAAAGATTACTTGCCTTATGTATACTTTCTGTTATTAGCATGTATTTGTTCCCCTTTAGGACTCTTCCATTCATTGTAATCAAATCCCTTAGAGGTCTGCATTATTGTCGCAGAGTTGGCTTGATTATAGGAGGAGATATTCCTGTACTGTGATGTATATATGTTCATGAAAAACATCAATAAAATCATACTCTCAGATTCAATCTATTATTCAATTCTCTATTACAATCTCTTGTTTTACATGGTATCAGAGCAGGAATTGAAATCCTAAATTCACCTCTGCATACAAATATTTTTACACACATCATCTCAGAATCTTGACTTCACTATCATGGCCAATGAAGGAACCCCTCTGTCAAATCCCAGCAACATTGCTGCATCCTCTGATTCATCCAAGACGGATCCTTTATCCAACTACTGCAAATCGGACATCTCAAATCCATATTTCACACATCACTCGGATCATCCAGGACTCATCCTTGTCTCCAAATCATTGAATGGGGATAATTACTCGGGTTGGAAGAGGGCCATGACCCTCGCCCTTAATTCCAAAAACAAACTCGGTTTTGTTAATCGATCAATTGAAATTCCTTCAGAGAAGACTGATCCTGAAGGTTATGCCACTTGGTCAAGGTGCAATGATATGGTTCATTCATGGATCATTAACACCTTGACCCCAGAAATCGCAGATAGTGTAATCTACTATCCTACTGCACATGAGGTTTGGGAGGACTTACAGGAGCGATTTTCTCAATCTAATGCTCCTCGCATCTTTGAGATTCAAAGGGATATTGCGTACCTTCGACAGGAGCAGCTCTTTGTCTCCACCTATTACACAAAATTGAAAGGCTTATGGGATGAATTGTCCTCATACACAGACACAACACATGGAGCACAAGCAGATCAGCAACGATTGATGCAGTTCTTGATGGGTTTGAATGAAACTTACTCTGCAATTCGAGGGCAAATTTTGTTGATGAATCCTCTGCCTTCAATCCGCCAAGCGTATTCTTCAGTCTGCCAGGAAGAAAAACAAAGGCTTCTCTCCGTCGCACAACCCACAACGGAACTGAGTGGGGGCGCTGCCATGGCAGTGCGACATAACAACCGAGGAAAAGGGAATTTTACCTCTGAATCAGATCGCCCATACCAGCCACGATTCTCTCAACCACTGGATGCTCTACCGCAGGAGATCGACGCTTTGACCAAGACCGGATGCTCGGTTGCAAGGAGATCGACGCTTTGACCAAGACAGCGCCGCTTTGGGACGAGAAGAGGTCGACCTCAATGTACCCATTGTGGAGAAATGGGACATTGGATACAAAAATGCTTCAGCTGACACGGTACCCACCACGGCACCCTAAAGGCAAAGTGAATTTGGGCATTGGCAGTTCATATAATGGGTCTCCTTCAGCAAACCAGGTATCTGAGATGTCTACTAAAGAGGAGGTAAGACCTACGGTTTCTTTATCAGAAACCCAGCTCCAACAGCTTTTATCACTCCTGAACAACCATGAAGACAGTTCTAGTTCAAAAGCAAATGCAGTAGCAAAACCAGGTTTGTCTGAACTTGATGAGCATAACTGGATTATTGACAGTGGAGCCACGGACCATATTACTTCTTCATCAGAATTATTAAATGAGGATGAAAATTGTTCACTGCCACCTGTGTTGTTACCTAGCGGAGAGAAAACAGATATTGTTGCAAAGGGGTCCTTACCCTTAAATTCAGTATATTATTTGCATGATGTATTATCTGTGCCTACATTCAAAGTCGACCTAATGTCTGTCAGTCGCTTGACCAGGAGTTTGAATTGCTCAGTGACATTTCTCCCTTATTGGTGTATTTTGCAGGATCTGGCTACGAGGAGGACGATTGGTTTGGGTAAGCAACGAAATGGATTATACTATTTGGTGGCATTAGCGACGGAGAAAACTTCCACCAACCCACACTCAACTACAATTCAACCTGCATGCAACCTTGCCCTCTCAACTACCGACCTGTGGCATAACCGTTTAGGACATGTCTCATCATCCCGATTAAGTTTTCTTGCTAAATTTTTTTTAAAATTTTCCGTCGAGTCAAAAAATGCTTGCCACATATGTCCTTTGGCTAAACAAAGTCGTTTGTCTTTTGGTACTAGTTTTATTTCATCTACCAAACCATTTGATATTATTCATTGCGATATTTGGGGTCGTTATCGACATCCATCTATTTCTGGTGCAAATTATTTTATCACCATTGTTGATGACTACACACGTTTCACGTGGATATTTTTAATGCGTCACAAAACTGAAGCACAAACAATTTTACGGCACTTTTTCAGCTACATCCTCATTCAATTCGATTCTCGCATTAAAATTTTCCGAAGTGACAATGGTGGAGAATTTATCTCACTTCGCCCATTTTTTCAAGAAAAAGGTGTCATTTTTCAAACTTCTTGTGTTTACACTCCCCAATAAAATGGGGTCGTGGAACGCAAACATCGACATATCTTGCAAGTCGCTCGTGCCCTAAAATTTCATGCACATCTCCCTTCACAGTTTTGGGGAGACTGTGCTCTCACCGCTGTCCACATAATCAATCGGCTGCCCTCGCCAATTCTCTCTTTCAAAACACCTTTTGAGCTCCTCTATTCCAAACCACCCTCGTATTCCCATCTTCGTGTTTTTGGTTGTCTTACATATGCCACCAATGTTCATATTTCCCATAAATTTGATCAACGTGCCTTACCCTCCATATTTATTGGCTATCCACTCGGTCAAAAGGCTTACAAATTATTCGATTTAACAAATAAAAAAATCTTTACTAGTCGGGATGTCAAATTCCACGAAAATGTCTTCCCATATGCCACGGTCACCACTCCACTTAGTACACAATCCCTAAACCCAATATCACAGCCCAACCCAATTACCTTACCAGACTCCAACTTAGGGCCCATTCCACTTTCGTCCTCAGCCCCGTTCCATGATCCTTTTGAGGAAAACACACAGCCCAGCCCAACTTCACCTCTCCATCCCACGACTAGCCCACACCCAAACACTCAATCACCGCCCACACCCTTTCCGATCACCGACATGTCATCCATCTCGAGCTCCCCTCTCACAGCCCCACCATCACCTTCCAATACACCACTTCACCATCACGACCAGACACCCACCCAATCTCCCGTTCCACAATCAATCTCCACCTCACCTACTGCTCCACCACCCGAACCCCTTCGTCGCTCCAGCAGATCAATTATCCCACCAATTAAATTGAATGATTACATCTGCTCCGTTGTTTCCTCCGACCGATCATCCTCCCTCGTTCCAGCTCCGAAGAAAGGTACACGATACCCACTGTCTAATTTTGTTTCCTACAAAAGATATACACCTGTTCATCGATCCTTTGTTGCCAACATTGACACTGTGACTGAACCCACTTCATATCATGAAGCCGCTGCCAAACCCGAATGGAAAAATGCTATGCAGGCTGAATTGGACGCTCTTCAAGCCAATGGAACTTGGTCACTCACTCCTCTCCCGGTTGGTAAAAATCCAATTGGTTGCCGTTGGGTTTTCAAGGTCAAACATAAACCAGATGGGTAAAAATCCAATTGGTACAAAGCCAGGCTTGTCGCCAAGGGCTTCACCCAGTTGGCAGGAATTGACTACCAAGACACTTTCTCTCCCACAGCCAAGATCATCTCTGTGCGTTGCCTATTAGCTCTGGCTGCTGCCCGTGGGTGGTCTCTCCATCAACTAGACGTTAATAACGCATTCCTACACGGCGATCTACACGAGGAAATCTACATGTCTCCACCACCTGGGCTTCGGAGACAGGGGGAGGAACATCTATTCTTCCGATTACACAAGTCCCTGTATGGATTGAAACAGGCATCGCGTCAATGGTTTGCTAAGTTTTCCGAGGCCATACGTTCAGCTGGTTATGAGCAATCGAAGGCAGATTACTCTCTCTTCATCAGAAATCAAGGCAAGTCATTTACCGTTCTTTTGATATACGTTGACGATATCTTAATTATTGGTAATGATCCTGTGAGCATAGCTGAGATTAAGACATTCATGCATAGAAAATTTCATCTTAAAGACCTTGGTAGATTGAAGTATTTCCTTGGCATTGAAATTTCCACATCTAAGGCTGGTACTTTCATTTCGCAACGCAAGTATGCATTGGAAATTATTAAAGATACAGGTTTGTTAGGAGCAGCCCCTGTTGACACTCCCATGGAACGCAACCTGAAATTGTCCGACAAAAGTGATCTGCTCAAAGACCCAGAAAGATATAGACGATTGGTTGGAAGATTGATATACCTTACAGCCTCAAGACCAGATATCACGTACTGCTCACATACTAAGCGTGTTTATGCATCAACCTCGAAAGGATCATTGGGAAGCGACTTTAAGAACCGTGAGGTACTCGAAATCTGCACCGGTCGTGTACATTTCTTCTCGGCAACTAGTGATCTGAGGCTGCGGGCATACTCTGATTCAGATTGGGCAGGATGCCCACTTACAAGAAGATCAACCACGGGATACTATGTATTCCTAGGTCCCTCATTGATTTCATGGAGATCAAAACGCCAGAAAACCGTATCCCTCTCCTCGGCAGAAGCAGAGTACCGTGCGATGACGGGAGCTTGTTGCGAATTAACATGGCTCCGTTGTTTGCTTAAAGATCTGGGTGTGTCACATCAGCAATCTGCATTGTTGTATTGCGATAATAAGGCTGCAATACACATAGCAGCAAATCCTATTTTTCATGAGCGGACGAGACATATAGAAATGGACTGCCACTTCATAAGAGACAAGGTACAAGATGGTTCCGTAGAAACAAGATTTATGAGTTCAGAAAATCAGCTAGCTGACATTTTGACTAAGGCATTGGGAAAGGAATTATTTGTTCCTATGGTTCGCAAGTTGGGATTGCAAGACATTCACTCTCCAACTTGAGGGGGAGTGTTGGAAAGATTACTTGCCTTATGTATACTTTCTGTTATTAGCATGTATTTGTTCCCCTTTAGGACTCTTCCATTCATTGTAATCAATTCCCTTAGAACTCTGCATAATTGTCGTAGAGATAGCTTGATTATAGGAAGAGATACTCTTGTAATGTGATGTATATATTTTCATGAAAAACATCAATGAAATCATACTCTCAGATTCAATCTATTATTCAATTCTCTATTGTAATCTCTTGATTTACAAGTTGTCCTAAACCTAGCTTGTAATATTTAGACACCCCCTCATGAATCCTTGGAGATGAAAGGAAAAGGGCATCATATATATGGGAAAAAAAGATATAGATAAATGGTGAAATCTCCGACGGGGGACTACCGATCATCTATCAATTTTCCAATTTCTTGGCAGCAGTTTTGACTTTCAAGCATTGAAGTAACTTGCTCTAAACTATGAACTAATCTATGAGGTCGATGGACCAAGATCCTATTTGGAAGGTTATATGGCAGTGGAAAGGAATGGAGCGGATCAAATTGTTTCTCTGGACGGTGGCACATAATGCCATTATGACCAATGATAGGAGATGGAGACGTAGATTGGCAGATAATCGATGTTGTATTCAATGCACTAATGAGGTGGAAACGGTAGTCCATGCTTTGAGAGATTGTCCAAAGGCACGGCGGATATGGGAGGTTTTTGTCAAAGTGGAGGAAAGAGATGTTTTTTTCAGCCAACGTTGGTATACTTGGTTGATCTCAAATTTGATCGGTAAACCACGGGATGCGAATAGTGTGGAATGGCCTGTGGAATTTGGAATAATTTTGTGGTATATATGGAAAGAGCGGTGCAATAGTGTTTTTGGCTCTTCTCACGGTAATTGGTATGGCACTGTGTTAGCTATAAAACGGATGGTAATGGACCATAGAAGTAATCAAGTGATTGGTTCAGTAGAGAGGAATACCGGTAAACGAACAATACAGGTGGGGTGGACCTATCCACCTATTAATTGGGTCAAACTGAATGTGGATGGATGCAGCAAAGGAAATCCAGGGCAAGCAGGTGCTGGGGGAGTTCTTCGGGACGGAATGGGTTTGTGGTTAGCAGGATTTGCCAGGAATAATGGGATTTGCTCATCGGTTACAGCGGAATTATGGGCGGTTTACATAGGACTTAAACTTGCATGGGATAGAGGATACAAAAAAGTGATTTTAGAGTCAGATTCTACGGTGGTGGTTGATCTCCTGAGGGGTGCTAAAGTAAAAGGGGAGCGGAATTGCAATTTAATTGGGAAGATCAGGGATATTTTGGCTAGAGCGTGGGAGGTCAAAACGGTTCACGTTTATAGAGAGGCCAATTGTGTGGCTGATTGGTTAGCAAACTATGGGTTAAGCAGAGATGTATTTGACGGACAGTCTGATGTTATAACGGACCCACCATCGGGGTTATATACTTTGTTGTATTACGATCTGATTGGATCTACTATTCCTAGATTAATTTATTAGGGCTTCTACGCCCCGTTTTTCAAAAAAAAAAACTAATCTATGATACCGTCATCCAAGTCAGTCCCATTTTCTCTCTAATCCAGGAACAATGTAAAGATAGTTTCTGAGTTAAATATGAGCCTATTTCACCCAAAACGACACGAAGCTATCTATTTAACTCAGAAACTAAGCTTGGATAGTCCATGTTCTTGCATAATCTTCATGCGAACAAAGTCCATTTGATTTTGGCCATGAACATGACTCTTGAGTTTAAAATTGCCTTATCGTATCTTTTTTTTAGCTATCTTGTTTTGACACCAGTATGATTTATGTGGACTATATGACAACCTCGTCATGACTCGACCAAATTTCAATAATTAATCCAGATTAGTTGATTAAAATATTGTAGTAATCACTCAGCTGAGAATGTAATTTCGAAATGAATGTCTGATGTAATTCCGTGTCTATTCGCAATAATATATGAAATTGTTTAAGAAGTTTGTATTTAATTAAGGAAGGCAATGTTTTTTTTTATATAAACCGAAATGATTGTTACAGAAAGTTCTTGCAACATGGAAATACATGAAGAGTCCAAGCTGATGAGAATCCTTAGAATACTTGTTAAAACCATTTATCCATACTGCTAATCAATTTTCACTTCTCAGTTTTAGTTTATTGTTCATAAATTAAACAGTGCTTGTTTAATTTCTTCAATTAATGTCACCCAACTATGGTGTTTTTCACTTTGAAATAATATGATTTATGTCACCCAACTATGGCGTTTTTCACTTTGAAATAATATGATTTGATAAAGGGTTCTTCAGAGAATCTTTGAATATTATTCTAAAACCATTGAAAGTCCTTGGCTCATATGTGGGTAATTATGAAGCCATTTAAAGGCACAGTTTCCTCTCTCTATCAATGCCTATCAATATGTATCATGAATTCAAAGATACAAATGAGAACATATTTTCCAAATTTCCAAGTCCATATCTCGCCTTGACCAATTTACGGGGCAAGAATTTCCATGAAGCTACGAAGATATAGTCACGAAAACAGGAGAAAGGAGCGAGGGATGTGAGGGCACCTCGTTGCTTCTTCCTTCTAGAAAAGAAAAAGAAAAGAAAAAGCGTGTGGGCCTCCGCCAATTTACGGCCACGCTTCTTCTTCTTCTTTTTGATTTGTTTATCCTTCCATCTTAGAACTTGTCAAAAATGACATAAATCCAAGTCAGAAATGTACTGACCGTTCGATATCTGTGAACGATCATTTGTAAAGATAGTGTGTTTCCCCTCTGTTTTCAACATTTTGATGGGGATGATTGCATGTAAATTGTAATTACGCGCTCGAGTTTCTTGATTACTTGAGAAATTTCAAAACCTATCGACCACTGTACGTAGCAGCAGGCAGGTGAACGTTCTTGGTAAGCTCGCTCGAGCTGTGAGACGAAAAAGATAGTATCTCCCTAGCTAGTTAATGTATGACTTGTCAGCTTTGAAGAAGTCCACTTTTTAACTCGACCAGTCTCTGGTTTTTCCAGCAAGACGGATAATTAGGGCAGCGACCACTTACCGGCCCGTCAGTGAAATCATCTACTCATGCAATGCTCCTTCCATCCCAAATAGTTTGCCCACTTTTTTTCTATTTGGAATGTCTCGAATCTTTTATTTATATTTAAGATTATTAATTATTTTTTTCTTATTATTCCCCTGATTAAACTCTTATTCAAGATTAAAAAAATGACAAGAGGAAAACGTGTTGCTACCGATGTCTCATGACTTGGTGGTGAGATCTATTGCCCGTGAAAAAACATAATCATTATGAAAAGAATAGTGACAACTCAAGGGTCTGGTGTCAGTGGTGAGAGTACTCTTATTCTTTAAAAATGTCAGAGGTTCAATCCTTCCTCTTGAATGAAGCTGGTTATTTGGGGATGGGGAGCACTTTCACCCTTTCGATATTCACCCGGTACGAACGTCGATTAGTCTAGAACAGCGTCTGGAATACCGCGTGGTTTATAAAAAAAGAAGAGAGTAATGGCATAACCCTTGTTTACACTCAAGTTGTCATTCCCTCTATCTTTTTCTTTTAAGGTCACATTGAATAGGTGGTTAATGGATTTGAGATGATATTGAGATAAAAATGATATGACCCCAGCGCTATATGAATCTATAATTTAAAATACGTCCCTTGCAATGTCGCAATATTTGTTAGACACTTTTTTGAAATGTGAAAACCTTGTAAGGAGGCCGGGCCCTTCACCTTAAATTGAAAAAATAATAATGATAGGTTCCATCGGTCTGTATATTCAAAAGGTGTGGTTTAGTGCTTATGCATCTTTGTAATAGAGGCCGTTCACATTAACAAATGACCGCTCTCACGTGAATAAATCACTTTTTAAAAGAACATCCCCACCCTTCAGGGAGACCCTTTTTGCTCCTCCCTTGAAGCTCCGGGTCTCGAGCCTTAGGATTTCATTGTTCTGATCTTTGCACGTACCTGGAAACCTGAAAATAATCAGCAGTTACGAAAACTTTTCATAGATTATTATTTTTGCACATTATTATAAAAAAAAAGTACTAAGAGAAATCAGTGGTTTATCCTATACAAAGATTACAGTGAATTGTATAGTAAAATTATTATCTTATCCCTGGTATACAATAATTTCAGCATTAGACTAGAGAGTATTTTAAAATTTTGAATTTTCTGTGCACGGTAAAATACTTGTCATACTCTCAAATAATATAAAAATCAAGAGTTGTCACAAGGGTCACGGTAATTTAGCATTTTCAATGCATGGTAAAATAACTATTTTACCCCCCTAAAAGACAAAACACAAGAGTTGTTTGCAGGGGTGTTTTGGGCATTTCATAATTTTCAAAAATGCGAAAATACTGATATGCCCCCGTAAAAGACAAAATTCAAAAGTTGGTTTTTAAGGGTGTTCAGGTGAGTTATCCTATTTTCTATTATTTTTTCTTGGGGACACTATTTGTACGTCGTATAGACACGCTGACAGTTTTTTCGTGATGTTCTATTCCGGTGGTGTGTTCGCTGTCATGCAGTGGTTAAAAATGTTCATCCAGTATTTCAACGGATTCACTATCATGTCCTCCACCTTATGATGGGGTCCGTTGTGTTCCAAGGTGGACGAGAACGTGACGATAGTCGATTGAACTTTTCTCTCTCTCCATCAGGCTAGAGTGCACGATAGTCCCTTTTGTTTACGGTATTTACATTTCAATTCCTGGTCTTTGGATTGTTTGGTATGGTCCTGATTTCTATTATAAAAATCTTGATTTATTTAAATTTTGTCTTTCGATTGAAATTGATTATATATTGCATTTCAATTCAGTCCTTATTCTTTTAATTTTTAGATTGGTTTTAAATCCCTTCATATTTTTGGTATAGAAGTTTTGATTTTTTTAATTTTGTCATTCCATTGAAATTGATTATATATTTTGTTTTCATTTCGGTCCTTATACTTTTAATTTTTTTATTTTAATTCCTTTATTTTTTAAATCTCTAAAATAGTCCATATTTTTGTCCATGTTAATATATATATGCTATTAGTTTTTTTTTTTATTTTTATTATTTTATCTTTTGTTGAGGTGTATTTTTTTGAAAAATTTAGTTCTTAAATTTTAGTTTGTATTTGTGATCATTTAAAAATTGATATTTCTTATTTTTTTTCTCCTTTTTCTTTCTTTGAGTTTTTTATTTGATCTTCAAGTTAAATAATTTTTTCTAGCTAATAATTGTTTTTGTCATATATTCTATTAATTTTTAGCTCTTTTATTAAAGTTTTTAGTTTTTTTTATTCTTTGATGTAATTTTATTTTTTCTATTATTTACAAAATAAAAATAATTTTAATTTTTTTCTTGCTTCCTTTTTGGTTAAAATTTTTAAAGTTTTTTTTATTTATCAGGATAATGTTTTATTTATTTTATCAGTAAATTAAGATGGAATGATGAAATTGAAAACAGGACTAAAGGGTCAAGAATATAAATTAAAAATAAAAAAAAACAAAAAAAACTATCATGTAATAAAATAATACTAGATTGTCCCTTAATTGATATTATAATAATAAAAACCATTCTGTAAATATAAAAATGCTCCCCTTTAAAAAGCTTCAATATTTCTAGAAGCTATTATTAAATTTTCCGCGAAGAAGAAAAATCATTATTAAACAACGCAAATTAGCCTGGATGGGAGACAAATTCTAGAAGAAAATTCGGACCGAAATCTCTCCCAGCTTGCAAGTGTTCTGAGCTGGGAAGTTATGCGTGCTCTGCTTTAACTTAAATGGCTCGGACGGATGTCTCTCCCAGCCTGCAAATGTTTGGGCGAAGGTATGTAATTTTATCCAGGCTAGGCTTTAAAAATGGGCCCCTAAAATGGGCTCAAAGCCCTTTCATATCCCATCCTCTTTCTAGTCTATTTCTGTGATGATTCCGATTGTTTGTTTTTATATTTTAATAGTATATATATTTTTTATTATAAAAAAGAGTAAATTTTTATTGTTTTTTTTATATATATTATAATGTTTTGATATTAATAATAAATTTTAAAAACAAAAAAATATTTTTAAATAAAAAATAATTAGTACCACAATACTAAGAGTGTGTTTGATATTGTTTTTGTTTTTGTGGTTGAGGTTTTAAGAAAACAATTTCATAAAAAACACTTTAGCTGGGGTTCAAAATCAATTTTGAAGTATTTGGTTAAAATTGCTTTTAAGTTTGAGATTAATAAAAAACAGTTTCATGTGTTTGGGTCTCATGCCAATTTTTTTTGGGTAGCTTCTGCTTATGGCTTGAAACGGAAGTTGGACCACAATACCAAACAGTCATTAAATGAACTCAGAAATTTTCCAAAACACCAAGCATAATATTGAAAATTTTCTCACCCCGGCTATTCCAATGAGTCGTCTAATACTTAAATTACAAGAATAAAAATGGTATTCTCCTATTTCCAACAAACCAGATTTCTGTTCTGTGAAGAATCCATCCCCACCAAAAACTTCTCTACTGACATAATTCCAATCCCATATACCAATTTATATGTAGTTTCACAATCAAATCTCATTTATAAGAAAATTATAAACTTTAATAGGCTTGACAGGGGTGCTTGCAAATTAATATTTGCAGCTCCAAAATACAATATCTCCAATAAGATATATGCTAAATTTATCCATACATTAAATACTGTTTAGTGATATATTTAATGGAAAATATGTTTGCCATCTAGTAGTCGTTGTTCTTGTTTCTTCAGTATACCTTTCATGTTCCTCGAATGATTTACGAGTGGTAGTCAAGCTCTAGTTTTTGCTACTTTATTTGCGAGTTGTATAGTAAAATCCATGGACCGACACCATCGTCTCCACGCTGTGGAAACTACGAGATTACCCCCAAAGACACTTATGACATCCGAGGGTCGCAGACCAGCCATATAACCATGTTCAATAAGCGGAACAGATGAATAATCCACTCTCAGGCAGGCCAGCAAGGGACAAAAAAGGACAATCACTCATTCTTAAGACTAAAATGTAGGGGGGAAAGGAGGGAGAAAACTCTTTATTCCTTCCCGAGTTTCTTGCAGTACGATCCCCCGGAATACAGACACGTCACTTGAGGTGGTATTGGCTCTCGGGAATTGAAGACAATATAGATTGGTGTATCTATATTTTTGCTTTTCTTCGGCAGCTATTCTGAGGAGACTGGACTCTTTTTTTTTTTTCGTTTTAAAAAATACATTCACACTTAAATTTTAATGGTTGCAGCGACAGCCAAAACGCAACGTGTCACTGATCATCGTGGGGAGGAACGGGTCATGTTGCCACAACTTTCCCATCAGCCCCCTCCCCCCACCACTCAACATCAAAAATCGTTTAGCTCAGTATAAAGATTGTTTGACTTTAAAAATGTTTTTTAAGAAAATTAATTTTTTTGATACTCTTAGATTTTCTTATGTGATAATTTTAAAAATAATTTTTTGAAAATAAAAAAAAATATTATTTAAATATATTTATAAACAAAAAATATCTTAAAAATCAACCCCATTTGATTCCCAATTCATGTTTTGCATTAATGGGATAATTGGGTTTTTTCTTGCACGACTTGAAAGAGCATGTCATGACTGGAAGTTGTTGAAGCAGTCACCAATTTTGCTGGGAAGTATGCCGAAAGACTTGAGGCTTTTAGTTAAGAGATTGGTGTCTTTTGTTTTAATGTAAACTAATGTTGTTTGATTAAGATTTTAGGTTTAGACTATTAGTGTTTTTAGATTGTTCCAAGAAATTGGTTCAAATATTAATAAAAAAATACTCATTCGGATGATTTTTTAGACTTGTGTCTCACTCCCACCGTCCAAATGGCAACGAGATCAAAGGAAGTTGGTGATGAGGGGTCAACCCCACCCACCCACCCACACAAAAATAATAAATAATTCTCCATAGCTCCTAGATTTTAGTAAGTGATGTGGACATTTATAATAGAATTGACAACCAACTCAAGTAGAGAGATTATTTTATGATATTGAATGTGCTTTTGGGAGACTATCAACGCATTCTTGTAAAAGCAACATAGAATCCTTCTCTCCTATTTACTTCTATTTTTTTAATTAATGGGAGAAGGACAGGGATGGTCCAAACCCTAAACAAGAATATTTTAGGCTGGTTGGGATGGAGCTGTGGCTCCTTTCCCCGTTCCAGCTCTCCAATATTGCCGTAACAGCTGAATAATAAAAAATAGTTAATTTAAACATGGGGAGCAGTTTTGTGCTTCCTCCCGACGTCTGATTTTGAGGAAAATCATGTATAATAGCAGATGAAAGTCAATAAATGTCAAGTTCAGTGACGAATAATGAGGCAAATCACAATCACTTTTGTTATAATCTTGTAGCACACTACATAAGTCGCCCTACAATAACAAAAAAGAAGATAAGAGAGAGTGAAGGGCACACACATCTACTAACAAACCGCTACAGACTAATTAAAAGGCACTAGGAAAGACATCACTCTTTGCTCCCCCGTCGACTGACAAAACCTTCACCGTGTCTCATTAGCCAGAACCTCTCTATTTCTTCAGCTTTGCGTCCTGGAATTCGACCAGCGATCAAAGCCCACCTGAGATATAAATCGCGACTGGTTACGGTGGTTTTACATGAAAGGAGAACAATATATATTTTCCCTTTCTTGCACGCACACACTAACAGACAAACCCATCTAACATAGTCAAGATACATTTCTCGATATTTAAGAATCAAGTTCATTCTGGAGGCCCCATATATATATATATATGTTTGCAGCTAAACCTATGAAATGACACTACGATTGCTTATGATCCAACAAAAAAAAGGGGGGAAGACCTCCAGATAACCAGTTGACTGAATAGAAGAAATTAAGCTTGGGAAAGGAATCATGGCCCAGCCACTACCGAGTTAAACCAGAGTTGAAGCCACCGAAGCAGCATGCCCACAATCAAATACAATGAATACGAATGGAAAGTGGTTAAATTTCACCTAATGAGAATGCAGTTCACCATAATTATAGCAGCAAAGCTTCTTTTAATGAGTGCTTAAATCGTCCCGTCATCAGAGAGAAAAAAGGTCCTACATGACACGTGTCGTAGGATGGTGTATATAGACATTGGACTATTTCCATTTTTTTAATGAAAAACATAAGTGATAATTTTCAAATAACTTCACAGGGAGGGTGAAACACTAAATGAGATCATTCTAGACCATGTTGGATTCTGGAGGTAGAAATTTAAACGATGACCGTATCCATCGCGCAAGTCTTTACCTTAGATTGTCTACATGAAAAATACCGAAGTCATTCTAGAAGGCAACTCTTTGTCCCTCTCTCTCTCTCTCTTGATTTTCTTAATAGAGGAACGAAGCTCCTCTTAACATGGGAGAGGCAAGTCAGTTAAAGCTTATTAATAGCTTTAATGTTCGGGCGGGTTTACATGTTTTATACATGTTATTTCTGTACAAAATTTATATTTAAAAATAACAAAAAAATAGAATAATAATAAATATTTTTAGACTCGGTTATATATATGATGAGCATGCATGCATGTCTATGTAGTAAAGATCCAATGTCTCTAAGCTCAGCATCTTACCGCTACCACAAAACTAAATTTGTTTTTTTATTTTATTTTGATCTTTAGCTTATATACTATACATCAGCCACCGGTTATCTTGATAAAAAATAAATTATTCTTATCAAGAATAATTAATAAATTATTTAATATATAAATTTTATTCTTAATTTATTTGGATTTTTCAGGAATTAGGAAAGAATAATATATTAGAAGTAAATAACGTGACCGTGCCACTGACTTACCTACTGAGCATATTAACTTTCCATTTACAACAGCAAACAAAACTCCACGGGACCCATCAATTTATAAGATACAGGGGACAAAGAAGAAGGAGAAGGAGAACTTTACGGGTTGCAATCCAAAATAATAATAATAAAAAGAAGAAATAATTAAAAAAAATATATATTTTTATAAAGTTTTCCTTGTTGTAGTTATTTTTATATATAAAAAAATTCTCTTGTAGTTTTCCTGTTGAGTAAAAATTTATATTTTTAACAATACATTTTATTAGAATTTTTTTGCATGATCTAATTATAAAGTGTAATCTATAGAAATATTAAAAAAAAACTCAGAAAGCAGGATTTCTGTAACTATCCTGATAATAACAAAGAGCAAGTTTCTCGAGACGTTGTTTCTTTACCTGTCCCCCACCAGCTTATGCATTCGGTGAATGAGATCTTCTTCCTGTTCGGACATGCTAATGAACTCCCATTCAATGCTGCTCACCTCCGCCAAATCACTACAGACATGGAGCACTGAAGTAGCTAGAAAAAGAAAAAAGAAACTGTAAAGAGAAATCAATGGCCTCGCAGGAAATTAGGGGATACGAGAGAAAAATCAAAGAAAAAGGAAAAGGAAAATTACTTTTAATTTGGTTTCGAGCGGCAAACAGGAAGAAATAAACTGGGAAAAAACCCGACAAAATATGAAACACCATAACAGGGATAATTAAAGTGTAGGAAACAGACCTTGTTCATGACAATAAGATGCAGTCTTGGCTTGCCTCTTGCGACGTCTATCCATTTTGATTCAACTTGTTTCAGGGGTAAAAGAAAGAAAAAACGCAGCTGGGAAAGAGGCGAGGGAGCTAGGCGAGGCAGGAGAATAAAATAATGAATGGAGAAAGAAACCCCAGCAGATTTTGAATGCTGGAAGTGAAAGAGCTGTCGAGAGTTTCCCTGGAGAGAGAGAGAGATGACAGATCAGGGGAGGAGAGGGATGTTGAATTAGGCTATGGGTAGCGTGCGTTATATGGGCCATGGAGAAGCGAAGAACGACAGGTCCTACCAAACAAACAAATCGGGATTGTTTGACTTGCAGTTGTCCCTGTTGAGGGCATATGCTGAAGTCAAAGTTCCTCGGTTTCGGGCACTGCTTTCGTTGAAAACACAACTATACCATTCATTACCTTCGCCAGGTTTCTCTGATGTCTGTCGAAGTGGGTTTTTTTATTGGATAGTGATTCCCTTCGTAGTCGTACTGCTACTTTCACTATAATTACTTTCTGTCCTGTGATATCATTCATTGGCAGAGATTTCTCTCCCTTCTAGCTTTAGGTTGTTTGTATCCGTGTTTTATAAATATTTAAAAATAAATAAATTTAGACACCAGGAATTATTTTCAATATATATATATATATATTACGTAATATGCACAGCTGGAATTAAGTTTGACGTATAGCTTTCACTGATCTCATCCTGGCGTTTAGTTTAGTAATAATAAAAAAACGCCGATGAGAAATATTATAAACAATAAGAATGATGGTGCTGTGGTTCTGAATAAGAAATTCTGTGGATGGACCGGTGCTTTTCATAGAACTTTTTATGAAAAAGTTATGGAGTACAGTTAATTAATGGCACCGAAATGACACAATGAACTGGACTGCAGTGAAGATCAATGGTTCTCTGTAAAAGTAGTGTCCGTGACCGAGCCTGTTCGCCATTACCATCCAGGTTGACGTGCCTCTGTAGGAGGAGAGAGCTTGCCTCTAGCAGAGATTTTTTTTCCCTCTTACATTTATAACCTTCCAAAACGTGGATTTGAATAATATTTTTTTTTAAAAAAATCATTTAACATTTTATTTTTGTACTATCTTATATTTTTATCTCCGGATAATAAGTTTAGTAGACGAAATTGATTTTTTTATTTATCAATGTATAATTGATTTACAATCAGGTTTCTTTTATTTTTTTGATTATTTCTTAAATTGACTCAAATCGTTTTTATCTTTATTTTTATTTTAAAACAATATTTATATTTTAACATCAAGTTCATTGAAAGCCGACTTTTATAATTTATTTTGATTTTTTTATATAAAATTATTTCAATTACATGATCCTGGTTTAGGTTTGACAAATTTATTTGAGTTAACTCAAGTTGTTTTTTGATTTCATAAAAAAAATTGACTTATTTTTCACGAGGTTATATATCATGAGGTTATTGTGTATCTTGTTTTTTTTTTTTAATTTTATATTTTAACATTGAATTAATTAAAAATTGTGTTTCATAATTTATTTCAATTTGATTTTTGTGAGATTATTCCAGTCACATGACTTTAATTGAAGGTTTGACAGATTCACTGATTAATTCATGTTATTTTTATATTATTATTATTATTATTATTATTATTTCAACTGCGTGATTTCTTATAAATTAAATTTTATTTTATTTATTTAAAAATTCAACAATTGTTATAGGATCCGGCAAATAATTCGGATTAGCCTAGATAGATCAAGTATATATCCATTTCTATCTTTTGTTAAAATAGTAATTATTATTTTAATCTAATAATTTTCTTAATGATCATGCAAATTATTTTTAGACTTATAAAATTAACTGAATAATGTTTGCATATTTGTTTCTCTAAAATAAAAAAAACATAACCTTCCGTTATGTCTTTACGAGCCAAACAAAACATGTACTTGAAAAGGAGTCCACTAACAGACTAGAAAAAAAAACAATGGGCTCGAAACCAGTTCACCCACGTGCTGTCAGCCTCCGTCCCACTAAAAAATCGAACGCCGAGATTACGAATAAAAAGTGTACCTTGGAAAACTCCGAAAAGTTTTTGTATATTTTTCCGTCAATCATTTTACTTTTGATTATTTCCCCAAAATATCTCAACTTACTTTGGACTTCCCATAATATCCCTTCATGTATGAAATTATCACTTTACCCTCGCGGCAATGAATGGTTGTTCCCGTCGCTCCAAAATTTTCACTTCGACATGGAAATAGATTAATGAATATTAATTAACAACATAAACTAATTCATGTGTGTGGATGACAGCCAACACTGTTCAATCTCTTATAAATCATGCGGGGGAAACTAATCCACGTGGAGAGAGACGGTTGGTTTTGGTTTATTCGGATTTTAGAGTGTTTAAATTTCTTAGATGGTTTATAGAGTCATATGATTTTTTTATTTCCCGTATGAAAAAAATTAATTTTTTTTCCTAGATAACTTTTTATTTTTATTTTTTTATTAATGTAATAATTTCTAGATTCAGCTATCTCATGGTTTTTTCTTAAAATGGAAGAAAGTTTAATATGCGAGCTACTGGAGATCGAATGGATTACTTTTTCTTACCTCCTTTTCTCTTTTGATTTTTGTTCCCGTCCTATACTTCAATGTTTTTTTTTTTTTCATCTAACTAGGTTAATAACAATGTTATTTAATCTAGTAGAGTTCCTGATCCAGTTTTTTTTGACTTGTTAATCCAAGTCAATCAAATATTTTATTGTTTTAATATTTTAAAATAATATCTTTTAGAAACTTGTTTTTAAATTTAAATTATTTTTTTTTCTAATTATTAGACTGACTTCTAGATATGCATACTAAGGTTGCCAATACCATTCTGATTTTTCTATTGGAATAGAACGTTCCGATTTTGGAGACATGCTATTTTGGGGTTGAATTATTCATATATAATTAATTATATAAAAAAATTAAAATTTTAATTTAACAAACATAATTAAAATTCAAGATAAATTAATTTTAAATTATACAATATAAATAGAAAGTCAAACAAATATAATCTCAAAACTAGAAAAAAAATCACAAGTTAATCAAAATAAAGAGAATTTGAAGGCCGTAATGGCACACCCACAACGGTGCCGAGACATTCTGGCCAGAATTTTCGGAACGAGCCGGAATTAAAACCGAGACGAATACGATGTTATTTCATTTCGTTTTTTTCAAGAGAACGGAATTGACAACTTTGATACGAACTCAATCAGTTTTTTTTCTTGCCGTTTCTTATTAATTTTGAAATTCATCAAGTCAAGTAAATTACATTTTTACATAATAAAATTTATTATAAATTTTAAAGTTTATCACAAGGCGTAATTCACCGAGATTCTTTCACATTTAAAACCTGTAACTTGGACCTTTCTTGTATTATATTCCAAAATGGGACCATAGAAAAGCTGTGCATGATGACTTGTGGGGATGGGGTGTGACGGGGTTATGAAAAAAAATTGTGGTGTTGAAGAATATATGGAACGGGAAAAGCTATTTAGAAAAATCAAATTAATAGTATAATTTTTGAAATAGTGTAATATGATATTGATTTATATTTGTACTTTAATGGAAAAAACTCATCTAGAATAGTCAATTTTATTTTAATAAATATAATATTGATATAACTATTTATTAATAATAAACAACTAATACAAATATAATCTTGTTTTTTTTTGTAAAAATATATTAAACAATTTTTAGTTTTTTTATTAGGAATAATTCTTCAACTAGAAAATAAAAGATAAAAACAATTTATTTTTGTCTTTTTTCTTTGTATTTTTCTCTCAACTCTATCATTAGTATTGCTCCAAGTGAGTCAATAGAAATATCCTGGGAGCTAAGGCACGCTACCATATATAGCTCTTTGCAAAATTCGGGGCTAGCTTTCAGCATCTGCTGTAGAGTAATTTCTTCCAGCATCATCTGGGAAGTAATCGATGGGAGCTTAGATAAAATCATTCAACGAGACATCATTTACTGCTGACAATTAATACGGTTCTGACAATTCATCTGCAACAAGAAAGATAATGAAATTCATCGAGAAGGATACCAAAATACTAGTCAAGCTACTTATAAAAAAAATTATTTATTTATTATTTTAAATTAAAAAATTAGTGTTTTTATTTTTATTTTTTAGACGTATTGATGTCAAAAATAATTTTAAAAAAATAAAATATATTTTTAAACAATAAATATTTTTAAAAACCACCGTAACCACAATCCAAATAATGACTAACTTTTTTTTTTTTCTCTGGAAAAAAGAAACAGATAGAGGAACTGTGTTTTTACATGGAGCTGTCAGGTTGAAGAGGGCAACGCTTGGCAGGATAAGAATGGCCAAAACAGATAAGAAAAGCCAAAAAGTTTATGCTTTATTAATTACCCATTCGATCTTCATCCTCGACAACCTTCCCCAGAAAAACACACTCTGTAATATACTCCAAACATTAATATATTGTTTCGCGTTCTAGCTGAACAGAAAGGACAGCCATGGTTACATTAATATAAATCTAGCTTTTGAAAAGCTTGTGTTACCTTTGTGGACTCACCAAATTTAAATTCAACTCACAGTGTGAGTTGATGTCTTTGTCTTCAATGCCCTTCACCAAACTCTGTACTGACCAGCTCTGAAAGACGGTGCAGTTTTCTACATCTTATTCTTCAGCAGACGTGCTCGATACCTGAAAAAGGAGCTTCGATGTGCGTGTTTGATGACCTGGTCTTTTTATGAAAATAGTTTTTCTTATTAATGATTTTTAGCTGAAAATTCAAAATATTGTTTTGATAAAAAAAATACAATTGTAAACGTAAATTGATAAAAATAATTTTAAAAGAATGTTATGTTTTATGTGATACAAAATCATAAATACAATAAAATCATATTTAAAACGCACTTATAATTTTTGAAAATAAAACAGTGATTCCAATTGCATTTTTATGCACGGTTAGTTATTTATTATTATTATTATTAGATACGTTATAATTTTTTTAAAATCAAATCTAGAAAAATGTTAGATTTATAATAGTATTTAAAAACCATGTAAAATATAAAAAGTAAATAATATTTCTTAGAATGAAAAAAAAAGAGAAGAAAAGGACTTAGACCTAGCGCATGGTCCACTTGTATCAAGCCAGTCCCACGCTCTTGATAACAAGTCATCTATAACAGTTCATAAATTAAGCACGCTTATCGACGCCCATATTTAACATGTTAAAAGTTAAAACTTAGCTAGTCGCGTTAGTTTTTCTTTTTTATACAATGTATGCAATTGTGTTTAAAAGTATTTTAAAAAAATAGAAATTTTTTATTTTTATTTGCTGTTTTAAATTTATTTTTATTTATTTTTAAATATTTTTGAATATCAAAAATAATTTTTAAAAATAAAAATTATTATTTTAATACGTATAAACAAAAAACAACTTCAGCATAAGCATACACTTCACCATCTTAAAGTTTGTCTCATCCCACCAGAAAAAAAAATTTATTTAAAATAATTAGTTTTTAAATTTTAGAAACATATATGTATATTAACTAAAAAATATAAACTATTTATTTATAATCCTTAAACGTGTGACCTGTACAACTAAAAATATATATCAAGGTATTTCGTGTAAACAATAAAACACCATAAAAGAAAAGACCCGGTTCTTTTAACGTTGTAGGGTAATTCATGGTGCTCGTTGCCATATGACTGCTTATTTCCATTTGCAATATTCAACCAGGTTTATTCATCGGAACAGACCATGAAACTCTGGTTTAAAACTCACTGCAGTGGAATAGATACGGCGTGGGGGGGGAGAGAACATGTTAGCTATCCTTGAGGCTGAAAAGATACTCCGAAAAAACTCGAATTCTATAGCTTTTTTAGACGAATCACGCAGAATTGAAAACTGTTAGCACAAGAAATTGCAATTATGATTATTTGAAACACATGAAAGAAAAGGTCAAAAAGGCTCTCAAGCAACCATAAAACTCTGGAACCAACAGCCAGCACGTCTTAAATCACAAGGCTCTAGTCATCAGTGAACCAAACAAAACCCACTTTTGGAGGGATCCTGATCGTTAATCACAAGGCTGCTCATGGCTGAGATGAAATGGGTGCCAGCCAATTAGTGATTCACTTCACTTCTTTTTATACAGGCAGTTCGTCTTGGTGGAGTGGCAGGGATCAGGAGTTATCTCAAGAAATTTCTAGCCAGTTACACGTGCCCATAACATCCAAGCAACTTATGACTCAAATTTTCACATCAACAAGCGATTGAAACAACAGAATAAATGGCTATATATAATCCTGATATGATTTGTGGATTCCAGGGAAACATTAGCAATGGGATCTACCTTTCTCTCTAGTCTAAAATTCCATGCACCACATTTATGTGGAAGTTAAATTTCTGGAAGCTGCCACACTCTATAAGGTGTGATGAGGTTGCCAAAGATGTGATGAGGGTGGAAGACTGATTCCTACTTCAATGGCTGTTAAAGAAAAACAGCGTAATTACATATCAAGGTGGATACAACCAGCGGTGCTCTTGTACTGTAACACTCTCACCAAGGTCGTCCCTTCCCTCCAATCCGACGGGCCAACTCAAAATCCTTTTTCACTGGGGAAGAAAGCAAACAAGCACGAGTTTCTTTACTGAATAACAAATATAAAAATTTTGACGCAAGATTGAATGGATTTGAATTGGACAAAAATCTTGACTGACTTCCTCAAACTCACAGATCAACATACATAGATAATTTCAAGCATGTTCACGTAATTGTAAATAAAATTTAGTCTTTGAAATATCAACGATCTGCAAATCATACTAGCAGTTATACAAACAGAGAAAAAACACTAAGATTTGGCATGCGCCGAAGATCATAAAACGGCATTTAGCGGATATCTAAGACCACTAGAATTTGAGGTGCATAGTTTTCCCATAGACTATGAAGAAAAGACAAAAAGCTCATGATCATAATAGATGAAGCAAAATCTAACTTGATGTGACCTGCTATGTACCAATGCAATTAAACTGTAGAATGTTAAGAATATATATAGCAGAGATCACTGAACTAGAGTTGATCAAAATTCTACTATAATGAACAATTAACTGATGAGATTAGAGGAGAAAAAAGAAAAGAAAAAAGGTTGCAGTTATGATAGTTGCATCAAATCTCACTCACTTAATGTAACCCGTTTTGCATGAATTGCACAGAGCATTCCATCTTCAAACAAATGAACCAAAAAATCCTCTGCTGCCTACACAAGCAACAAAATAATAACTGGCACGCATCAAGATCTATTAGCACAACTTCCCAAATCTTATGAAAAAAGGAAACAAGGCAGAGTAATTACTACCTAGAAGTTCCATTTTCTAATAAATTATCTGTGGTTCTAACAAGTACATGACTGAACTAATGGAAGGTGCTCTACTGTCAATGCTGGTTTGGGGGTTCTGGTTTGTAATTGCAATGGTGTCTAGAGACTTGGATTTGGGGGGCCTGGGGTTTCAGACATTTTGTAGACGATGACATAATGGGGATGATTGTTCTCTTAGTTCGAACGTGTAGGGTCTTTGGTCCTGTTTCTTACCCAAAACAACATGACTGTACTGAACAATAATACTAGAGGTGACGACAACACTGAGAGGAGATAGCATACTCTTAAACTGAAAACACATGTACAACAAAACTTCTGGACTATAGGTTTTTACTGAAGCATGCTACTGGCAAAAGAGTCAGAGAAAAGTCACAATACCTCCTGAATTGCAACCAGAGCTTCAGCAGTCCAACGGTTCACTTCTCGGGAAAACTCCTGGGTAATCATTCTTACCTGTTAAATGATAACAGCCACTATCACATCCAATCATGAGAAAATCATATGCACAAAAGGTGAAAACATAATGTACCAATGGGCATTGTTAACAGCTGTAGAATCTCAGTGTCATGAATAAATAAGCAACAGGTGAATTCAACAAATACATTCAGAAAGAGAGAAACAACAGTAAAGTTACTAGACCATGAGAGTGGAACAAGTAACAGGTGAATTTAACAAATACATTGCAAGATTACAAAACCACAAGAGAGTGGAGTGGTTTAAAAGGTTCCAAATATTGATGTTCTTTGACAAAATAATGATCTTGTTTTCTTTCTAGAGTAACCATCTAATTTTGTTTGTATGAGCATTCAGAGAGATCCAACTTCTTTTCTGGCCGAAAATCAACAACTAAAAACTCCTTAAAAACAAAGCATCCAATTGTGTCATGGTAGCTTAATGGTACTTGTGGAACAATCATCTTGAAAAACAATTGGATCAGGAACAATCATCTTGGAAAACAGTTAATGGTACTTTGTGTATTTAACTGTACAGAAAGTTTTGGATCAGGAACAATCATCTTGGAAAACATGTAGAAATTTGAGGACACAGCACAAGGAGGAGAAAAACCAATGGGTTGTGGGAAGGTCACAAATAGAAATAATAATATGATGAGTAAGATGAATTAAATGCCAGAAAATATTCCATAACAGCAAGAAACATTAATATGCACCGCAAATATATAGAAACTTCAGAGCAACGCAAATGAAGAGAGAAAAAAATAGTGAGATTTGTAATGTTAAACCACATAATTCCAGTGCATGCTATTCACCCATGTAATTCAATCCTGACTGGAATATCACAGAAATAATTGTGACCTATATAGCTGTGGAAACCAGCAATCATATCTAGCCATTGATCATATAAAGTATAAACTCATATGCATGTTTTAAAATATGTATGTACACAAAAATATTACAAGCACATATATATGCAAAGAAACCTACTTGCATGAAATGTTGGATTGTTTAACATAATTTTTGACAATCTGAGTTTTACGAAGCCAGGCTTTGGATATAATACTCTTCATGGAGATCATGCACATAAAAGTAGCAAATCAATCAAATATTTATCAACATTCCATTCATTCTAGGATTACCAAATGAAGAGCTGACTCCAAAGAGTTATCAGGATGAAAAACAAAAATACCCAATTAAGCTGAATTTCACAAGCACGAAATAGAACAATTAAACCTGACATCCAGAGGTTGGTTTAACAAATAAACTATAAAAAAGTTACTCCAGAGAGTGCTCACACATCGAATAAAGCTAGCAGCTGGTATGAGTGGCTTCCAAGTTTTCTGGTATTGCCGAATCTCCCGAAGAGCTACTGTTCCTGGACGGAAGCGATGCTTTTTCCTCTGTGTTTGTGTGGACGAACCTTTTACAAGTATTAACAAATAAAAAGAAAGCATCCCAGAAAAAAAACACACACATTTCAATACAATTAATTTGAACGTTAAAAAAGAAACAAATCTCACCTCCACCCCCCAAATAAAAAAAACTCACCTTGTTCGCCATTTGCTTGCGGTCTTGTTCTCTACAACCAAAAAAATAAAATACAACTATTAAACAGCAAAGTGAAAACAGTAACATTTGAAATTTAAGGGAAGAGATAAACAAGATATGTATAGCTATTCTCAAATTTCTCATTTCTTTCACTACAAAACCTAGTGTTAAAAAGAATCGAATTTTAAGATTTTTTCTTCATTTCCTACCCATTTTTACCTTTACAAAGGAAATTAAAATGGCAGCAGAATTTAATAAATGGAAATATTAAAAAAACATAAACACACATATAATCACAATCTTTTTTTTTAATCTAAAATTTCTCCTTCCTGGGGGGTTTCCACAGCTAATTCCCTCTAGCTTACGCGAACTTATTTTTCTAATTTCTCTTTCAAACTCATACAAAAAATATAAAAAAAAAGAAGCTCAAAAACAAAACAAAACACTAGTAGTCACTTTCGTTTCCCGAATTTTCTTTGCGACCGAACAGGCAACAAAAGAAATAGTATATAAGCAAACAACTAAGACTGGAGAGAAAGAGAGAGGGAGGTACCGCCGATGTTGGCGTTCTAGGTGTAGATGGCGAGGCATCTGTTATTTCACAAAGGAAAGCAGAAACAAGTTAGGGTTTATGAAGGAAAAGAGGGAAAATCAAACACATATAAATATAACAACAAAAAATGCATGTTTTATACATTAAGACCACATAAACTTCTGCATTTCTTCATTTTTGAATTATATATAGAGAAGGAGAGATCTAACCGGATCGCTTCGGGCTTCTGATTCGTTTTCTAGCAGCTGGATGTTTCGTTCTGGCCATCGATGGAGAGTATCTGTATTTAAAAATAAATAAATAAATAAATAGCCACAAAGGAAGGAGTATTAGTCTTTCAAATTTTTTGCCGCTATCTTGGAATTTTTGAAACGCAGTCGGTCACCTGTGTGTGTGGCTGGCTGGCTCGCTGGCCAGGGAAGGGAGCGCGTGTAAAAATGGAGGGGATATGTTCGGTTTGAAATGAATGGGTTTATTAGTTTGAAACGACTTCGTTTCCGTGAACACGTCCTTGTTATAATTTATTTTAAAATTTACTGCGTAACAGTCACTGAAATTCTACCGTTACAGCCAAGGCAAAACAAAAGCAAGCTGCTAAGTCAGTAGAAAAGTAGTTGATGAGTGCTCATCTTAAATCAAGTGACGCTAGTGAATCCCATAAATAATAATAATGGTTGTATTTATTCAAAAGCAAAAAATAAAAAAAATAAAAATTCGATAAGATTAACATTAACCCATGTAATTAACAGAAGTTTAATTCCCCGATAAAAAAAAAACCTCGGATTATTTTGGCTAACTTCATAATAGGAATGTCTTTTCACACATGTTTGTTTGTACAAACCTAAAGTTCTTCCAGTGTCTCAGAAAACAAAAAAATAAAATAAAATTGGCATGACCGTATCAAGATAGCGCTAGCTCATAAGCTACATCTACAAAAGATCCAGACGCTGCAAGAGCATCCATCCATTTCGTGACTCTAACTACCTTTCCTTTTCTTTTTTTTTCCTGCAACCCGAATCATCAAGTAGACTCGAACATTTAATTAACGAGGAACATAGATTGCACAGCTCGCATAGTAACTCAAGATTTTCCAGGTAAAACAGCTTCCTGTTGCAGAAGGAGACATGAAGACTTCAATTTAAGGTTGAGATGGGGTGGGCGACGTGGGAGGCTTGAGATCCGGATACTGCAATACAAGAGTGGAAGTCATATGTCCAGCACTTAGACTAGTAGAAAACTTTATAGCATGTGTAACCAACAAGTGTGCTATGAACTTGAAGAGAAAAAAAAAATCACTCTGGAAATAAACAAGGGCAATGAGAGTGAGAATTACAGTTGGATATGGAGAAAGTGGCCTTGAGAATCCAGAAACTGGCTCGGCTCTAGCTTCTGTTTTGGGTGCTGAATTTATCTGCGGAGCAGCTTCTGCGTTCTGCACAGCAGGTTCTGGACTCGCTTCTGCAGGCGCAGGAAGAGCCTTGCTCGTCACTGGTACCGGTAGAAGAGCCTTCCCTATGTCCTGCATTGACCAGGTGATCCAGAAAAGGAGATTGACGTCATCGCTAAAAAGTGCAAATTTTTTTGGAAAACAAATTACTGATTTGGCTTCACTGCACCAGAATATAAACATCCGTATGGTTTGAAATATTACCTTCAGTTCATCCACTAACTCTTTAGGGGCAATCTTGGTGGCCAAGAATTCATCGACTTGTTCCAGAGTTTGCTTCCGGTCCTGCCATTGGAAGCAAAGAATTAAATGTTAAAGTCAACATAAATGTTTGCAGTTTAAGGATCCGAGATTTATGGCCCAAAGCTATGGAACTTTCTTGTCTGGATGCCGGGCCACCCACACAAGGGCATCATCGCGGTCCCACACACACATACAAGGGCAGGCCCTGGCTGAATGGTTCATCAGAATCATAATATATTTTCAAGTTTGCAGGAGTATATATTATAACTATGTGATAGTATATCCTTGATTCTCCGTGGAACAAAAATTGCTTCTGCACATATGTTGTGTTTTAAGTGTTTTTTACCCTTTTATATTGGTGGCAGAAAGGCCCGTTAGAGCTTATGTAACCTAGAGCACATGCAATAGAATGAAATCATATCATCTCAGATATGAAATTCAAGAAAAAAATAAATCTAACTCGGGAAAGACATACCTCAGCAAACAGGAGTTTCTTACTCACAAGCTGAATGAGTGCAGCTGAGCCTAATACTTGGAGTATTGCTTCAATCTGGAAAATACAAACAGTCAATTTTGCACCTCTTCCTTTTAGTGAAAATAAAAAGGGGGGGAAGCTTCACAAACCGACCTCTGAGAATGCCAATACACCTAAGCCAGTAGCTGCTGCAATTGCAAAGGTGACAGTCAAGGCATCGGAGCCCTCCTGCAAAATTATAAATGTGATTACTGCTCTGGGTGTTTACTTATAAAATCATAAAATAACTCATTAATATTGATCATTGAGTACCAATATTCTGAGATTCAAACCAAGAATAGGAAAAACAAAAGCTATGAGTGGGCCAGGGGTGCCCTGCCACCACTCTTACATCAATGACAGAGATGAAAAAACTAGCGGGGGTAAAAATAGTTAGAGGTTGGACTATATTAAGGATGTTGATGGACATGCTTGACACTATGAGGTGAATTAGGCATGATGATTTATCAATGGCTCTCTTATTCCATTCTAATGGTTAGGCTGAAGTAGAAGGTTAGGGACCTGTCAAGTATAGGATTGTATGTGGTCTTCTGTGGATGTAGTGCCAGATCAAGATAATCCAGATGTTAACAACAAGAAGTGTTGATAACGGCCATATTTATCACCATGTTCCAATATGTAGTCGTGTTATTTCCGGTGACAACGATCGCATCTTGTGGGGTTACCCTTCCTTATCTCTGTCATTCCTCGAGCCTCAGATGTGTTCCAACTTTTTATTTCAGTCATTAATCTTCAAAACATGTCTCGTCTGGCGACTTCTTTTTTCTTGCGCCCAGCTTAATTTGATTCTTATTCAGCTCCTCTCACTTACAGCTCATTTATATTAACACTCTCATTTCAGCATAATAGACACAATGTAACCAAGCAGACAAAATGTTCCCTTGCTTTTTTTACCAACTCGCACCCCATTTTGTTCATCACGAATACTACGACAGATATCATTTGTTTAAAGTTATATTAGACCATGCAAACGATCAGCATTTCACTCATAAAAGTCCTTAGATTGTGCATTGAAGTTAAGCTTTTTAGTAAAAGTATAAACTAAATGAGAAAAAAGGCAGCAGAAGAGGACGGGCACATACTCCTAGTGCACCACTGATAGCGTCTGATAAATCACCAAGGTCGAGACTCAAAGCTTTCTTTGGTGGTATCCAGGGAAGCCCACTATTCTGCAAAATACAATTCCCAAAGCTTTTTTTAACGTTCTATAAGATAAGAAAGGGAATTGGGTGCTAAATAGTTTGAACCCTAATTGAAAGTGATAAGAAACAGAAAATACCATCCATCCCCGGGGTCCTTCTGCACCATCTTTGATTGCATAAGCTGCTTTAAATCCATTTACAGTGACCAACTCTGCAACCAATTCAGAGTTGCCATCGAATCTGGCTTTCATCATGAATTTAGCAGCATTAGCTTCAAACAATAGCTTTGGATAGCAAAGAACGAATCAGAACTCTAATTATTACCTCTTCAGCATTGAAATCACAAAGGAGAAAAGAGAATTGGGGTGTTAAGAATTTGTAAGAGTCGATGATCCTGTTCAAAAATCTGTTTTTACCAATTCCTAATTTTTCTTACATTGATTTTGCTATTGTGTAGGTTGGGTAAACAGCACGTCTCTGTGATTTAATGAGCTCCGAGTCCTTGACAAGGAATGTAATATATAATTTTTTTTACATTATGAAGGTTGTCAAGGTTTCAGTTTACAGTATCATGAGGCAGCACCATTTGCTAGCTATTCTGCCTCTTTTGGGAGTTCTTCCAGCACCAAATAACACAGACACGACTCCATATTAAATTTTGAACATTTTTGTCGATCATTATCAATGATGCATTTATAGCATATTGCTCGTATGTGAATTTGCGAGTGGAACTTTACAAATGCCAGTTAGCCAATTTAGAGCAGGCAGCAGAACCAGGTTCTCAAACTCAAACAGTTCTTTGATTTCAACGAGGAAGGAAAAGAACTTACGAGATCTAGTTAATGTGCTATAAATATAGATTCTAAAATCACTCCTTGCACAAATTTCATGACCACTATGATTTCCCCATTTGGATTCTCTCTGTCAAAGATTTTCCACTTAACTAATAACCAAGATATTGGTGAGAATAAGAGATGAGATCTTCATGCAAAATATAGTAATTGGATTCGCTATCTTACTTGTCTAGGATGAACAACGTGGTATTCTCTGGTTCCTTAAACTTCAAAGACAGCTTCTTCAAGAAACCTGGCTTGTCCTCACCCTCATAAACAATTGGCACTGGTTTCTTACTCAAACCCCTGATATCAGGACTGCCCACTTGTCTAAACTCCACTGGTAATCTTATATCAAGCAACTGGGCATTTTCATCATCACCCAACGCAGAATAAGCCTTTTTTGCAGACTCTACACCCCAGGACTTTGAATTGTTTAGCACCAGAGACAGGACTAGTGGAACTGCCAGAACAGTAACACTGCCTGCTACGATTGTTGGGTTTTCCGTTCCAAATTTGATGACACTATCGAGGACCCCGTTTGCATCAGATGAGAAGGAGCCGGACTGCTCTAGTGTTTCTTGGTATGTTAAAGCTTTAGCTAGCCCAGGACTAAGAACTGAAGATAATAGCATTATACCACCATGTAAAGTCCTCGATAGACACTCTTGTGTGGCTGACCGGCTCGTGCTTGTAGAGGCAGAATGAGAGATTTTGAGTGGTGAAACTGTAGGGAGTGATAAGGATTTTCTGGGTTTTGATCTTCTCTCACATAGAACCGATAATGGTGTCAAGCTTGCTGCATTGAAGGCCTCCATGGCATAATTCTTTGTCTCGGACAGATTATGGTCTCTTACAGAACTGATGCAAAAGCTTGAATCACCATGAGAATAGAGCTTTATGCAGATATTGTTTCTTTTACGGTGATTGGATGAAAGGTAAGCAGAGGATGAAAAGCCTTGTCTTCGTTCAATGCAAGTTGCTGATGTACTTCGAATAGGAGGCGTGCTGTCGTGGCATGTGGTGGATATCCTTGCCACTCATTGCATGACACGTAGAGAATTGGTGATCACATGACTTGATGACTTTCTTAGTGGCAAATATTTTAGAGGAAGTTTGTAGAAGATACATAAATATACTGGTTTATTTGTTTTTATGTTTTTAAAATATTTTTTTATTTAATTTTTTTTTGTATATATATTCATATTGGTGTCACAAATATATATATACGAGTTGATCTGCCCTCTCCGTTGGGTTTTTTTATCAATGTAGAAAATTGAATGATTTTATAAATGTTGTATTTTGTTATTTTAATATTTAATTAGCATAATTATAATTGTTAAAATCTGGTAAAAATAGTTTTTTTCAACCAAAATGTGATTGAATATTGCTATTGCTAATTTTTTTTTGATAAAATTTGTCAGAAAATTTGCTAAGAAGGTGAAATGATTTATTAGAAATTTGTTGTCACGGATACTATGGTAGAAAAAAACAAAAAAAGAAACCCGGTAAAAAAAGAATAACTAACTTGGACACTCAAAAATAAAAAATACATGGGGGGAAAAAATCACAGTTTCTGAAAAGGAAAAAAAAAAGTCTAAAATATAAATTTAACTTCAAAGACAATTTTTTTTATAAGATTTATTCATTATCTTATTATATTAAATATATTTACGAATACCGATATTATTTTTTTTTTCAAGAAACTGTAGGTCATTTATTTTCTCTGTCTATATATTTTTAGGCGAGACTATTAAATACATATTAAACACATATACTTAGTCTAACATATTATATAGTGTGATCGCAATGGAAAGTGATTTTTATATTTTTTAATTGTAGAAAACCTAAGTAAATTTGTAAAAAAAAAAGATTAGTTGCCTTTTTCCCCTAATCATATTAGATCTTACACATTATAAATAAAAATATTGAAATTTATTTTCAAAAAATCAATATAATTTTTTTGCGTGCTATAATTACTTATTTACAGTAAAAAAAGAACAGTGTAGTTGAAACGGAAAGTGCTTCATATATTGTTTAATTGTAGATAATCTAGGCAAATTTGTTTATCTTTTATTTTTTTGAGCTGTATTTTTTCCCGGGTAATATTAGATCTTAAATATTAAAAATTTAATTTTTTTGTTTTTTTTAAGAAATAAACTTGAACAAAAGACTATAAAATTAAAATTCAAAGCCAATTTTTTTTTTTATTTTATAAGATTTATTCATCATATTATTATATTAAATTTACTTAAGAATATTTATATTAAATTTTTTCATGTAAAAAATCCGAAAGACTAAAAATATATATAAAAAAATTAACATCATTACTGTTAACACAATAGATATTATTAAATTATGAAGAGCAAAAAAAATATTAACAAAAGAGTTACTACACAAAGATAATTGTTATTATTGTTATTATTATTGTTATTATTGTTGTTGTTATTATTATTGTTATTCTTATTATTGTTGTTATTATTATTATTGTTATTATTATTATTATTATTATTATTATTATTATTATTATTATTACTGTGCTAAGTACACTTATATATACATGGACAACAGTAGACATTATTCTACAAATAAAAATAAATAAATTTGTGAATGCGTTGCCTGCAACAATAATTGTTGTTGTTATTATTATTGTTGTTGTTATTATTATTATTATTGTTGTTGTTATTATTATTATTGGTATTATTATTGGTATTATTATTGAAATAATTGTTATTATTATTGTTGTTATTAATATTTTTGAAATAATTGTTGTTATTATTATTATTATTAATTATTTGAAATGAGGGACAAAATTGAAAACAATATAACCTGGTGCACTAAATAAATTAATGGATCTAATAGGAAACCGAAAATTAAAAGAAGAAGGACTGACATGCAAATTGCATATATATCAATTTGAATACAAGGACGAAATTGAAAGCATTCGAAACTTGGATTACAGAAATCAAACAAAAGCCAAGGGACTGAAATGCATGCACAATAACTCAGAGGACTGATATGTATTCTGGCGTTGAGGAGAGAGAAAAGAGGTCATAAACGTTCAACCGACCATTTGAGCCTACACGTCCATATTTGCACCGCACGCGCCACTCCATGCGATTAAGGGAAGTGTTGCGAAGCGTTTTCACCGGCGGAAGAAAAATTTCCACCTCCTTATGACGCCGCGACGCTGCGCTCGAGCTAATCGGGATCACGAACGCGCCGACGCGCTCAGCACGTGCTCGCGGACAGCTGACACAAGCGCACAGTAACGTCGTGGTCAATTACTAAACCACCCCTGCACCGAAGTGATAGATTTTGTTGTTTCTGGGGCTACGAACTTCATTACACTCGCTTAACAAATATTTTTTAAAAAGAGGTCCGGTCCGTACGTGGTCAATTACTCTCGTGCCCCTCAGCGTAAAGCGTTTTTTTGTCTTATTATCGGGGATGAAATCGGTAAAACACTGTGCATAGGCGGGAAAAAGAAAAAAAAAGATGTGGTCAATTACACCCGTGCCCCTCAGTTTAATGCGTGTTTTTGTCTTATTATCAGGGGTTTTGTCGCCATTACACTGTTCACGGAAGGTAAAAACAAAAAAAAGGCAAACGTACGCGTGCGAAGTATAATTCGTAAATGTCCAGTCTACAGTGATTTTACACTCAATATACAGTAAAGAGCCCGAACTCTTTTAGCTATTGTATAAAAGAGCTCTTTTAGCTCTTTTAGCTATTGTATAAAAGAGCTCGAGCTCTTTTAAACTGATTTTATTTTGAATTAATATATATATTAATTCAAAATAAAATCATTTTAAAAAGCAATCATCAAATTTTACAACACATACATATATCACAATAACTATATTGCCCTTTTTTTTCATCTAAACATAAAACAAGCAAGTTATAAGATCTTGAGGTTAATCTGAAATTTTTAGAAAACATTTAATTTAGACCACCTTCTTTCTTTTTAGTTATTTAAATGTAAAATCAGCATAAGAGGATCGAAATGTAAAAAAAAAAATCTCATGATCAATCTATTTTTTTTAAAAAACAATCATATTAGATCTCCTTTTATTTCTACTTCCTTGAAAGTCCATATAGTTCTTGTGAATTCAGTTTTGATATTATTTAAAAAAACATATTAAAATAGAGAGTAAAATTTTTACAGAGTTTAATTTTGTATTTTTAAACTATCTATTTTTTTTTAGTTTTTAAGAATGTTTAGGATTATTATATTGTAATGAAAAAAGATTTACAACTATTACAAAAAATAGGAAATTTATCTCTATCATGTAATTATTTTTAAAAAAATATAAAAATTTTATCTAATGATTTAACATATTAACTTGAGTTGATATAAATACCTTTTTAACGTTTTGTTAGATAAAGAAATGTTTCAAAACAAAAAAACATGGATAGAGAGGGTTTTTTTTTTAATCTCTTTGACTGTGTTAATGACGATGTTAAAAAATTCTTCCCAACGTAATCATTTTTTCTTACATTTGGAATTTTTTCTATACAACACATAACATAGCTTAAAAAGCAACCTGTTATAGTATTGTAGCATATGATTAGCATGCATTATATGATCAGATCAAAACAAATAAACATGAAAAAAATATTTAGGTGGTTAGTGTATTTTCCAGGAATAAAATAATAATAACTATAAATTTAAAATGTAATGAATATATATAACATATCATAAACACCGCAGAAAACGAAGCAGTCAGTCAGATAATGTTTATCTCTTTTAAAACATGATTTAACTCTTCTCTCCATAAATACGAAATCAATAAAAATCAAAACCTGGGTTTTGATGGATTATCTACCGAGAAAGGTGTCAATATGTACTGGTAAAAACAATCCCTAGATTGACGATAATTGTCGAGTTGGCATTTTACATTTTTTTAGCCGTTTTTCAAGTATTCCTTCCACTGTATGTGGGTTATAGGATTTTTCAGGAGATGTACTTGATTTTAAGATATTCATGGTTTTTCTCTGGTAGGTGCTAGCAACTTAGCAATAAAACCGAGGATCTTTCGGGTGCTCGGAAAGTGTTGTCAACTGCTTCAGAAAAAGGGAAGCGGCAACAAGAATAAATTGTCCCAGAAGAGAGCTGGATCACCCTGGCTCTTAGAGCCCTCTATCTGCTGCTCATCAATCGCTTTGCTTTGAAAATTCAAGATAGATGATGAGTTCTTAGCCATTTAGAAAGAATTCTATAAAGTGATGCTGGTATAGCCAAAATTTGTTACAGTAAGCTGAACCACTAAAAATAAAATGTTATGTTACACTGTATTGAGAAGTCGACTTCTTATAAGAGATTAAAAAAGTAATCCAAACCTTGCCCAATTTCCCAGATTGAGATACCAACCCCCTGCAGCCGAGCTTCTTCTAGCCGAATAGAAATTGACATCAATGACGGGTAGAACACTGCATGTTTGATATGCTTGTCATCAACATAGAGAAAAAAATGTTCCCCGCTGTTCTTTTCCCATTGCAATTTAGGTTTGTGCTTCTCCAGTAGAGAGAGGTATTCCCTTCCTGTGATTGCTCCACCTCCCTCAGAACCTGCAGTTTTATGACTAATTTAACAATCCCCAACACTACGCATTTTGAAAGAGAAGGGTGTAGCCACAAAAACACACTTTTATTACACTTGAATGGGGTACATGGACCTCACACAACCAAGAAACAAGCAAAACTTCCTAGAAAAATGCTGCCCACGGATTGCAGAAAAGCACCCACAAGCTCACTTAATTTTCTCTCAACTCACTAGCTGTAACATAGAGCACTCATATCATGAACCACACAGTTTGGAAACATGGATACATGGAGCCAACGTTTCCTGTGTATACTAGTTTAAGGATGGTTATTAGTTTGCATGTCAAGCTGTTAAGAAGAAGCTGCATACATTTTGTTCAGAGAAGATTCTTCCTATTGGCAAGTTTGTCTTCAGGTTGGCTTCAAAAAATACCATAGCTGGCTCCATATAATATTTGGTTGGCTTGAGAAAGCAAATTTAAATTCACTTCTTCAGTATTGAGCCAGTTGTTCCCTTCAACAACAACTCTGTTATTGTCACTCCAGGTCGCTGTTAGAACTCTATAAACTTGCTACCATTGAGTTCTTTGATGAAAATATTGGCCACTTATGCCCTCCATACCAATTTGTTGCAGAAGTAACAGTCTTTGTAAAATATTCTCTCTCACAACCAATAAAGCACTTCACTAGGCTTCTTTCCTGCATAGAATGCATAATTTCTGCAGAAAGAATATCTTATGGACTGTCCCAGTATCACTTTTTGAGAAACAAAGTGTTGCAGGGAAGAACGGCAACAAATTGGTATGAAGGACCAAATTTTGATTTCTCTCTCAAGCCAACTGTGTATCATACAAGGACAGCTATTGTGTTATTGAGCCCAGTTAAGTTTCAATTTTCCTCATGTAGCATACGAGTGCTTTTGACCAAAAGATGTGCACATCTTCATACACAACAGTTGCCACTGATGTAGAGAAATCAGTTTCACCTTTAATAATGCACTGACTATAAAATTTAAGAAAATAAGCAGATCCTCTAATCTATCGTTAGTTTGTGCAGACACATTCCATTAAGAGTTGTTTTATAAGACGTATATGAATCCTTCACTCTCCCAGAAATTGGACTCTCCAACATTCCTGGAGAGAAATGATTGGCCTGACTACAGTCCAAAGCCAAATGCTGAAATGAGAAGACAAAAGGGGAAGAAACCCAAGGCTGCAAGCCAAATGCTTAAATGCTTATTGCTACCTTGTCAAAGTTATTGAAGTCAAACTAGAATATATCCAGAATGAATCACCAAAAAATTAGAGGAAAAAAAATGTGAGGGATAAATGAAACAAACAAAAAGGGAAGTACCTTCAGAAAGCACGAAATCATTTCCATAAAAATTGATGCCCAGAAATATCTTGTTGGCCAGGGCCCGAGCACCACTGTTGCCGAGGAGGATCTGCAATGTGAAACGGATCCACTTCAAAGGTGCATTTGGACCTGGGTTATGAGGACTTGAGTAGTCATATGTCATGAACGAGAAACCATCTACATCATCACTTAAGCTCTGAAGATCCTCTGGACCAAAGTCATGAGGTTGAAGCTTCTCTGAATATGGTGGACCGATAACATAGACCAATTGTAAATATTGCTTCCCATTCCTTGATGAGCTTACGGAATGCAGTGCATGCCCAAGTTGTTTTATAAACTGCAGTGCCTAGGCTTGCAAACAAGGAACCGATACTCAGAATCTCACAAGTTTGAAACACCACAGTATAAATCAGAAAAGAACTATCTACTGGCAAATGGATTGTAAGGACTTGAATTAAAGAGTATAAAATCAGGAAAAAATAATATGTTTTAGGAGTTAAAATGGGTGCACAAATCTCTTGATCATTTATCAAAGTGAGAAAACTTAAAAGTGCAATATTTTATACACTAACTACCAGTTTTCTACTCATCACTTTGTTTTATTAAACACTATAAAAAATAACAGAGAATGTATAAAGCCACACATTTCAGTAGGTTTCAATAAAAATCTGATCCTAAAAATAATAGAGCTCTAAAAGTAGCCTCATATAAGTCAATAGTTACCTTATTCCTCATTTCAGGATCATGCAATATACCATAAGCTGCCCACCTTGACCAGGACTCAAGCACAATGCCGTCATATTCCATTTCCCTACAAATAAAGGAGAATCAACTGGCAACCTGAACTAAATCAAAGCCAAATGGATGCTTATTTTGACCCAAGCATGGTTAGAGACTAAAAATTTTGAGCACTTGAGGATCCATATACAAACATGACAATAATGTCCATAATTTATTGAAACATGTGGTATTCACAATTATAAGAAATCAGATCTTAAGAGCTTTTCACAAGTATGAATGGACCATCTTCATGGCCATTCCAAAGATGGCTGAAGGAATCTTTAACTCATTCATTTACATAAGCGATTCTCCAAAATTTATTTTAGATTTAAACAATATGTAGCATTGGTTAGTTTAGAATATTCATCCGCAATTTTTTAATTTTGTTTGATAGAGAGAGCTAAGCATGACCTTGGATGCATCTGATAAGGCTTTCAGATAAAAAAATGGCCAGGTCACATATCTAAGTTGTTGACAACATTTTTGAACGTGCTTAATAAATAGGCTACATTGATTCGAGTAGTTTTGATTGAAATTATAAACTGTGAACTAAATCAAATGCAATTGCTGATGGTTATAAAGCATCCCATGTGACAGAGAAGTAGAATAGACTCTAGTTTTCTTCCTGCAATACTACTAAGTAATCCTAGGAATGGTAAAACAAGAATCGTAGACAAGGATCAGTTCTTTACTATTAACATGGCCTTAGTTTAAACATGGCATCATGAGAATACATGGAGGCTTACTTGCACTCTGATATTATCAGGTCAATAGCTTTATCTCTAAGTTTCTTCTTCTTAAGCAGCTCCTTTGGAAATGCTTCCAGGACAACTCTAGGTAATACCTACAATCAAAATACTAGTTTACCGTACCAAAATATCAAAGGCGTGCAGGTGGACATTAAATTTAACCATAAAATACATGCTCGGAAAAATTTACAAGGACTGATAACAAATTACTGTAACTTTGTAAGTAATACTATCTAGAATAGGAAAGCACAAAATTTGGCCATAGAATTGCAAGTGGAAGTCTCCTAAAACTAGTGACTGCTCTGTCATAATTGCCCATGTCCAATTCCACATGATTAGGGATAGTGACTTGGATCACTTATCAGACAGCAATCAGAAGCAATTCATTTACTCCTTTAAATAGCAAATCCACATAAGTCTCAATTACAAAATCAGTGAGAGGAAAATAAAAAATAAACACTTTGCAATTACCAGGGCATTCCCATTCCTTCTGAGCTCTGAAATCCATCCCATATCAGCATTATGTCTTCCCTCCAGAACTAATCCAGTACCTTGACTGGTAAACAGAAAGAAAAAAAGGAAAATACAGTTCACCCTCCATCTCTTTCTTCCTTTTATATTTGATCTAAATACCAAAATCGAAAAATACACACCTCTTCAGATCATACCAAACAGGACATAATTTCGTAAACTTATTAGTAAACCGCTTCGCCATTTCATATCCCTTCGAATTCCTATTAAAGCAATCAGAACACTGTAGTACCATCTAATTCAAAATAAAAATACACAAACATATACCATGGGGTAATGTAGGCCAACACAGGATATGTGTAGTGCCGGTGAGATTCATTCTTCAAAGTCTTCGAATTCTCCTACACCATTTCACCACAATCTCGAATTTAAAACTTTCATTATTATTTCTGCTATCAAGTCAATGCTGTGATTAAGAGCGAGCAAGTGAAAGTACTTACGTCGAGGATTTCTTGGTAATCCACGTCGGTTTTAACGAGTCCGTCTTCCTGAAACTGTGGATATGACGAGTCCGTATTTGGAGCGTATTTGATACGGTATACGAGAATAGATACTGCAGGAATCACGACGAAGAAGACGATGAATATGGTCATCAGCTTGCGATCAGAAGCTGCAGCCTCGCTGAATCGGTCCGGTCGAGTGGGAGTTTTGACTCCGGTTTCATGGTGATCCGAACTCTGCGCTACTCGGCGGTCTCGCTTCCTCGCCATTTCATTGATCGAGTGCCTAGTAGCTACTGGAGCTGGCTAGTCAATTACCCAACTTCCAAACGACTTGCCGTCTCACTTCAACCTGGGCTCTAGAAAAGGCAGTAGTTAGGCCCAAAGGGGTCACAATAAGACATTTTTGTCCTTGTGCTTTATCTCAAGTACAGAAAAAGGATAAAAAAAAATCTGATTCAGGGCAATAATCAGAGAAGAAAAGGGTTTTGCCCTTTGTAGATAAACCCCAGGGAGAGGGAGTCCAAACTACGCTATCTTATATCTACAGCTCGAACGATCTAAAACCTGACCATATCTTGGCCTTAGATGAAAGCAGGTAAGTTTGATTCTCTTCTTTGATTCACTCGCCTCTTTCCCTTTTACATTTTTTTTTTGTCTAAACCTGACTACGCTTAAATATGGAGCTTAAGCTCTTGTTATCCTCTTCTTCCCTATCTACTTCTTTGCCTTTTTTTATCTCACAAAAATCTTCATATTTCCTCGAAAGACCCAAACTATCTGTCAGAACCCATCTCTCTGCATCATCATTTCAACTAGAAAAGTCACAGTTTTTAGGTAATGGTTTGGTTTTTGAAGAGAAAAATGGGTCTTTTACTGGTAAATTAAGAACAACTCATGTCCCATTAGAGCCCATTAGAGCTGCTGGCGTAAAGTGGAGAAAGGAGCGTCCTTTTGATAATGTGATTGACAGGGACAAGAAGCTGAAATTAGTTATGAAGATAAGGAAGATTTTGGTTAACCAGCCTAATAGAATTATGCCAGTTAGGGAATTGGGTAAGTTTAGAAGAGAATTAGGTCTTACAAAAAACCGTCGAGTCATTGCTTTGTTGAAGAAATTCCCTGCTGTATTTGAGATTGTGGAAGAGGGGGTTTATTCATTGCAGTTCAGATTGACGCCTGAGGCTGAAAGGCTTTATTTAGAGGAGTTGAATGGTAGGAATGAGATGGAGGATCTGTTGGTTCTTAAGTTGAGGAAATTGTTGATGATGTCCATGGATAAGCGGATTCTGTTGGAGAAAATAGCCCATTTGAAGACTGATTTTGGGTTACCTTTAGAATTTCGGGATACGATTTGTCATAGATATCCACAATACTTTAGAGTTGTTGCAACTGGAAGGGGTCCTGCATTAGAGCTAACTCATTGGGATCCTGAGCTTTCAGTATCGGCAGCTGAATTAGCTGAAGAGGATAATCGTGCCAAAGAGATACAAGAGAAAGACTTGATTATTGATAGGCCGCTAAAGTTTAACAGAGTCAAGCTGCCAAAGGGTCTCCAACTTTCCAAGAGTGAAATGAGAAGGATTTGCCAGTTTCGAGACATACCTTATATATCTCCTTATTCAGACTTTTCCCACTTGAGGTCGGGTTCAAAGGAGAAGGAAAAGCATGCTTGTGGGGTTATTCATGAGATTTTGAGTCTCACTGTCGAGAAGAGGACCCTTGTTGATCACCTTACTCATTTTCGAGAGGAGTTTAGATTCTCTCAGCAGCTGAGGGGGATGCTAATAAGACATCCTGATTTGTTTTATGTGTCTTTGAAAGGGGAAAGAGATTCGGTTTTCCTCAGGGATGCATATTCTGATTCTCATTTGGTGGAGCAGGATCGGCTATTGAACATCAAAGAGAAGCTTCGTTCTCTTGTTATGGTTCCTAGATTCCCTAGGAGAGGCGCTACAAGGACAGAGGCAGCAGGTGGAGAAGATGGAACTTCTGGGCAAGAAGATGGAAGCGATGAGGCTGACGATTGGTCTGATGTTGATAGTGACATGAGTGGTGATGAGCTTGATGATGATTATGAAGACGATTGGGATGATGAAGATGATGATACACCCCCAGATTTTGATGATGATGATGGAACTGTGAAAATTCATTTGAGCAAATCAGCCAGCCAGCCAGATACAGCAACAAATAACATAGAGAAGGTGCTCACTCCCGTGTTTCCTGATGGCCGACCAAGAGATCGTTGGTAAATTAGATGCAAATCTGCTTGATGCATCGATATTCACGCCCTGGTGTAGAGATACTGCTCCAAGGGGCTATTGTCATAGCATTGTTACAGAAAGTGAGTTTTATGGATGAAGAACATAGATGTCGCAAGGTTATGCAAATTATGGGGCCTGAACCTTGTTCTCCAGTTTGAAGTCTCAGGAAGCACCTTGCAAAAGGATAGCATGTGTTTTCTTCTCATCAACCATGTGCAAAAACCCTTAGAGATGGCTTTGAAACCGTTAAATTAAGAGAAAACTATTTTGCATGGATGATCGTATCTTGTTTTCACTATGTAATATTTTATGCCTTCTGTTAATATAATTGACCTAATGGCTTATTCAAATTCATGGGATAAAATCTGTCCATCGAAATCCTTAAGCTGGTCATCTCATGAATCGTGGAAGCAGACTCGAATGACAAACCTTGATAGTTGAAATCTGGGACTGGTTCTTATATATAGGAACATATGTAGCTGACCACAGCCAAGGTTAGATATTTAGATGGGTTGATGGTCTCTAACTTTCATCTTTGGAGTATCATTCGTTTTCTTTCTGTGATTTAGTAATCAGTTATTGTTTTCGTGCTGTACAAGTACGGCGACCATGCCTTTGTTGTTAATTTAACCTGCAACTGCTTGCTGTCTCGGATATTGATTTTAGGGTACCTCTCAATTCAGATTCACAAGCTAAATTATCGATTCATCAGGAATAATCTCGAGTTCAAATTGTGTTCATCCTCTGCAATGGGATGCTAGTTGCTATGTTTTATAGTAATATGTTTATTCAGAACCATCAATCATACAGTGCTAGGGTATTGTTGTAGGCCAGGACAAAAGACACATGTCTTGATTCGAACTCGAGACATATTTTATAGATTACAAGTCATTTGTTATTGTGCCATTTTATTTAGAGACAAACCATGCAACTCGATTGAGTTCGACACTCTATTAGAGATTTTTTTTTATGATAAATTCAAATTTAACAAACCAAAAAAATTATATCAAAACTCAAACATTAAAAAACACAACTCGTAGAATATGTATGGCCCCAACTAAGCCTACAGAATTGGGCTAAACACAATTGCGTGGTTGTAATATTGTTGGGTAATTGCTCCCATGGTTTGACATGTCCCAACATGCACTCGAGCCTGTACGTCTTTGGATGAAGACAATGCGTCTAATTTGATTTTTTGATTTTATCAAGCTCATGCAACTTGCTTGAGCTCAACACTATTAAATATTTTTTAAAAGTCTGACACGTGCTACAAGTCACCCCAAACATACCGGACATCATCTACTAATAGCCTTGATTTTTAATATCAAGCAATTATACACTTTGACGGTAAATAAAATAGATCAAATTATTATAACTAAATAGTCAATATATTACAAATCACATAAGCCTTGTTATTAGTCACCTTGAATTTTATAACATTATCAAAATTTGAATTCAAGTTACGGCATGTAACCTAATAAAAACCAATAACAATTGAGATTTTACTTGTTCATCTAATCTCATAAAATTTATTTTTTGAATAATAAGGTTTCTTGACATAAAAAAAAAATAGTATTTGAAGACTCAAATTGACTCTAGTCTGCCTAAAAACTCAACTTAACATTGTTCTTTCAATTGGCTATTCGAAAAATTATTCTTTTTTTTCTAAATGATTTCAATTACATTCTTGTTGTAACTTCAATTTGAAAATTCAATTAAAAAAAAACATATTTTGTCATTTGATTCTCAATTTAATTGTTGAATTATACCTAAATTAAAAACTGTCAGTCTCACAATATATCTTTATATAATAAATTAAAAATTTATGGTAATCTAGGTGTGGTAAAAACCTGTGCGATTACCTGCGGCTCGACGTATCCCTGTCCAAAAAATTTCAAGTTGCCGCTTAAACAACAAATTATGAAATTATATCGGTTAGTTGACGATGTACGCAGATCGTGATCCGCGTCATACCTTTCTAAGGAATGACAGCCATTGATAACACATCAATGGACAGTCCCAATTCACCCATCCTAGACACTTTAACTTTTCCACTTTCCTCTCCTTTACATTATAAATACCTCCCCAGAATCCTCACTTATCAACCCAAAGTATTTCCTCTCATTTTTCGCGGAAAACACCCAAGTATCCCCGTAAACCCATTTCCCCAAATTCAGAAATTTCAATGGCACGCACGAAGCAAACAGCAAGGAAGTCCACGGGTGGCAAGGCTCCACGTAAACAACTGGCCACAAAGGCGGCCCGGAAATCTGCACCGGCAACCGGAGGAGTGAAGAAGCCCCACCGATTCAGGCCAGGAACGGTGGCACTGAGGGAAATCAGAAAGTATCAAAAGAGTACAGAGCTACTGATAAGGAAATTGCCGTTTCAAAGGCTGGTGAGAGAAATAGCACAAGATTTCAAGACAGATTTGAGGTTCCAAAGCAGCGCAGTGGCTGCTCTTCAAGAAGCAGCAGAAGCGTACCTTGTGGGATTGTTCGAGGATACCAATCTGTGTGCTATTCATGCCAAGAGAGTCACCATTATGCCGAAGGATATTCAACTCGCTAGGAGGATTAGAGGAGAGAGGGCCTAGTATATATTTTAGTAGCCCTGGTCTATGTTTCTCTCCTTTCAATTCTCTCCTTAGATTTATCTGCTAACGGGCTCTTCTTTTTGGGTAACTGCGATGTAAGTTATTTGGCAGTCTAATGGCTATTTGAATTTACTTCTAATTCTCAATCGACACCATTGCGTTTGCTTATTGTGAGCATATGCTTGCTTGTTCTAATCTCTGTATTCCATATACAGTCTTTGAAGGTGATAATTTTAAACTGAAATGGGTTCTTGTTTTAATCCCTCTCAGTTCTTGTGGATTCGGCAAAAATAAAAATTGGTGGGGGTTTCTGCAAATGGAAGTAACACAAAATCACAAATCATGCTTTTATCGAGTTCTTGTAGATCCGGGTAATTTTTTCCCTTTGATTTAGACATTAATTTCAATGTTAAAAGAAATTAAATCTCCCCAGAAGTCCTGATGAGAGGGCAGGAAAGAAAACAGAAGAAAAAAAACTTAAACCGGTGCGTTTTGATTGTAAAGGAGGGCTCCACAAGACCGGATTCGTAAGAAGATAGACCTTATCCATGAAAATCAAATAACCAAATATTTTATTGTGCAAAAAATAAGGAGACATGTTCAGTGCCATTTCTCCACAAGCCAACTCCTTTCACCATGGACAAACTAGCTCCATTTCACCATAGCCCGCCTCTATTTCAAAACCACAAGCCAAAACCAATCAGAACCCTTTCATCACCATCTCTTTCTCTTGCTCTGACAACAACCTCGTCACTTGAAACTGCAGTTACGCCTACACGTTTACCAAATCTAGGCTCCTTAAATGGCTTCACTGCTGATAGCAAGACTTTGGACTCAGTTAAAGCAATGCATGCCCAGATAATAAAAAAGGGTAACGACTGGAATTCAGATTCTATGGCGAAGCATTTGATCACTTCTTATTTAGATCTTGGTGATTATAAGGCAGCTGCAATTGTTTTCTTTGTGGGTTTTGCGCGGAACTATGTTATGTGGAATAATTTCTTGGAGGAATTCAAGAGCTTTGGTGGTGATCCAAGTGAAGTTCTCGAGGTCTTTAAAGAGTTGCGTTGTGAAGGAGTGGTGTTTGATAGTAGAGTGATTAGTGTGGTTTTGAAGATTTGCGCAAGTGTGATGAATTTATGGCTTGGTTTGGAAGTTCATGCTAGTTTAATCAAGAGGGGTTTTGAATTAGATGTGTATGTGAAGTGTGCACTAATGAGTTTTTATGGGAGGTGTTGGCGTGTGGAAAGTGCTAATCAAGTATTTCATGAGTCCCCCAATTTAGATGATCTCTTGTGGAATGAGGCAATCTTGGTCAACTTGAAGAATGAGAGATTTGTTAAGGCTCTAGAATTGTTTAGAGAGATGCAGTTCTTGAGTAGTAAAGTTAATGCTACTGCAGTTTTGAAGATTCTGCAAGCTTGTAGCAAGGAGAGGTCTCTCAATGAAGGGAAGCAGATTCACGGGTATGTGTTAAAGCTTGCTATGGAATCAAATTTGTCGATATGTAATTCTTTGATTATCATGTACTCTAGGAATGGCAAAATCAAAATAGCTAGCAGGGTATTTGATTCAATGAAAGATCATAGTTTGTCCTCATGGAATTCAATTATCTCAAGTCATACTACACTTGGTTACTTGGATGATGCTTGGAATCTTTTCTGTAAGATGGAAAGGTCAGGCACAAAACCAGACATAGTAACCTGGAATAGCATATTGTCAGGCAATGCTATTGTTAGTTCATATAAAGAAGTCCTCGTAACTTTGCGTAGGATGCAAGCTGCGGGTTTTAGGCCAAATCCTCGCTCCATCACTAGCGTTCTTCAGGCTGTCAATGAATTGGGGCTCTTGAATTTCGGGAAAGAAATTCATGGTTATGTGATAAGAAATGGGCTTGACTATGATGCATACGTGGGTACTTCATTGTTAGATATGTATGTGAAGAATGACTGCCTCGCCAGTTCTCAGGCATTTTTTGATAATATGAAAAACAAGAATATTGTTGCTTGGAATTCATTAATATCAGGGTATTCGTTCAAGGGACATTTTGATGATGCAAAAAGATTATTGAATCTTATGAAAGTGGAAGGAATTAAACCAGATCTAATTACATTGAACAGCCTGGTTGCCGGGTATTCAATGTGTGGCCACACTAAGGAAGCTTTAGCTTTGATTCATGATATCAAAATTTCGGGATTGACACCAAATGTGGTTTCATGGACTGCTCTCATATCAGGTTGTTCACAGAATGGTTACTACACGGAATCTTTTGAGTTTTTTATCCAAATGCAAGAGGAAGGCATTAAGCCAAACTCTGCCACTATATCCAGCTTACTCAGGACTTGTGGGGGCCTATCCTTGTTAAAGAAGGGTAAAGAAATTCACTGCCTAAGTATTAGAAAAGGCTTCATTGAAGATGTATATGTAGCTACAGCACTCATTGACACGTACAGTAAGTCAGGCGATTTAGAAAGTGCCCAAAAAGTTTTCAGGAGTGCAGAGAAGACATTAGCATCTTGGAATTGCATGATTATGGGATTTGCCATTAATGGATGTGGAAGAGAGGCGACCGCATTCCTTGATGGAATGCAAGGAGCTGGTATCTTGCCAGATGCTATAACCTTCACAGCCCTCCTCTCTGGTTGCAAGAATTCTGGTTTAGTTGAAGAGGGATGGAAATGCTTTGATATGATGAGAAACGACTATGGTATAAATCCAACTATTGAGCATTATTCTTGCATGGCAGATCTTCTTGGAAGAGCTGGCTACCTTGATGAAGCTTGGGACTTCATTCAAACAATGCCAATAAAGCCAGATGCTAGTGTTTGGGGTGCCATGCTTGGGTCTTGCCGAATCCACAGAAACATTGAGTTTGGAGAGATTGCAGCGAAGAAACTTTTCAAGTTAGAACCATATAATTCTGCTAATTACGTTTTAATGTTGAGCTTATATGCCATGTCAAACAGATGGGAGGATGCTGACCGTATTAAAGATCTCATGGATACCAGGGGTATTAAGCCCAGGCAAGTATGGAGCTGGATTCAAATTGATCAGAGAGTTAATCTGTTCTCAACTGGAGGAATACCCCATCAAGATGAAGGGGAGATATACTATGAGTTGTATCAGTTGGTCTCTGATCTGAAGAAATTTGGATATTTGCCGGATTTAAACTGTGTATACCAGAACATTGACGAGGTAGAAAAGGAGAAGATGCTCCTGAGTCACACTGAGAAACTTGCAATCACTTATGGACTAATCAAAACAAGCAGCGCACCTATCAGAGTGATCAAGAACACAAGAATTTGTTCTGATTGTCACACAGCAGCAAAATTCATTTCCCTTGTTCGCTGTAGAGAGATTTTCCTCAGGGATGGTGTTCGGTTTCACCATTTTAAGGCAGGGAAGTGTTCTTGCAACGACTACTGGTAACAATATTGGCCATTCATAGTTCAAGAGCCTACACCATAACTCCGTGTACAGCTTCTATCGAACGCATCATAACAAAAGTTTGACGGATAGCGGCAGGGGAATACTCGGGTCTAGCTTCAGCAGCATCCAGCTCGGATGAATGTAGAACCAATAGAGAATCCGACCGAAGGAGGAGCAAAAGCAAATGTAAATTTTGTAAACTGAACTGTTTTTGCAAGGGTCTTTTTTCTATGTATAGAACTGTTATTTACAAAATCTTGCTACATAATGAATTACAGTGCTAGCTTCTGGTTGTAAATACGGAGTGCCATGATGTCTAGCATAATTAAGTGCAGTGCTTGATGAGAGTATAATTGCAGTTGCTTTGAATATATTTTTCATCTAAAAATGAAAAATATATTAAAATAATATTCTTTAATTTTTTTAAAAAATATTTTTGATATTAAAAAATATCTAAAAATATCATATTTTTTTTAATTAAAATAAAAATGTATAATTTTTTTCAAAAACATTTTTCCAAACACGCCTTAAGTTCCTTATAAAAAAAGATTAACATGGGAGAGTTCAGGATGCGAGTTGGTTTAGTCCTCTCAAAAAACTAAGTCTACAAAATACACCATATGAGCCCAATATCCGTGTCAAATGTTTTTTTGAGACCGGTAATTGCTTCCTGCAAGGGATCTCCCTTGGTTTCTATCCAGTTGGGCTATTCTTTTTGTGCAGTCTGAACTATCCTAATCTATACACCACGACAAAAAAGAAAAATCAGCAGTTTTTTGCACTCGAAAGCTGAAAGCTGCTGCCATAATAAGCTCCACCACATAAAATAGTGGCAAGGAATAGTTGTGACTGGATGTTAGGGAGACAGGAGAGAATGTTAATATTGCCCTGAAAGCAAAAAAAATATGCAAGCAGAAGAAAAAAGGAACAGCAGCTAACTGCTACTTCAGATTCTTCCCTATTATAACATCCTACAAGCCGAGCTGCAACTACAACATAAAACCCTATCCAAAAGGAACCAACTGTGCCTTACAGAGTATTTAGTATTTACAGACATGGCCAGCAGTAATTTACATACCGCTTTTCATAAAGTAAAAACAACTGATCCTTTCCCATTCATCGGATTTCTAAGGAAACTTGACTACAAACCAAAACACTAAACAGGGGTAAACCCCACTTCAATGTTAAGGAACAATGCAAGGAGAACAGCGGCAGACTCATTGCATTCAAAACTTCAGCGAGTAGAAAGTACTCCAACCAACCCCTACAAAGCTTCGGGAAACTAGATCAGTCAAAAGGAATAGCTTTTACTTATCAATTTCCTATTGCATCTCCAGGACTTATACTCAGAATTGATTGGTAGGTTCAACCCGATCCTGCACAGCCATCCTCTCAGAGACATCAGCCAGAGATTTGAGATTGCACCTTATAAGGGCATTGACAAAGTAACATGTCTCATCCTTGGTGTTCCCATCAGGCACATCTACAACGAATGATTCTATGACTAAAGTCCCAGGCCACCCATCAATAAACTCGGGGTGGACAGTCATAATTGACGAGTAGTTCTGCAAAATAAACCAGGGAGGAATCAGATGGAGGAAGAATCAGGAATGCTTTTAGTGAAAGGCATCAATTTTTTTTAGCACAATGAATGCTCTGGTTACTCTGGACACAAGTAGCCCAAAGACTTATTCAACCAAGCATCCAACTACAAAAGATTATAGTTAGTGACAGATCCCAAATGTATTTTCATCATGTGGGTATGCATGCACCTAGTCAGCGATTATTTATCACAGTTATATAAAGGCTCATTCCATATCACCAAGGGAAAGTGGGTTGTCTAATTGTACCAAAATATGTTTCCTCTGGTTTGGAAATGTCACAATCCCCAAAAATATTCTCTATTTAGTTTTCGGCATCATTCAACAAAAAAAGGTTCCTTTTTCTCATTCTTCAAACATATGGAGTGCGAAAAATTCACATATATAATCTGGACACTGAAGTAGAGGGATAAAAAGGAGGAGAAGTTTAGCTCTCACGTGCATCTGTGATGCACAACCGTTCTAAGAGACCTGTGATATCACAGCTCTAAAGTAAAGTACAAAGCAAATCAATGAAGGAGAAAACACTAGAACTTACCCAACCCATCACACGTTTGATCCCACATATCAATTTAATATAAGCACAGAAATACAGTTGAAGGTATTTAAATCCATAACATAACAAGAATCAACAGCAGCTTATAATAGAAGGCCAAGAAGAAAAGCAATTTGTTTATTCATACCTTGAGCCTATGATCACCACCAACAATCTTGACTCCAAGAATGTGCTCCTCGTCGTCAAGAAGCTCAAGCCTCTCGGTACTAGTAGTTGCAGGAAGTCCAGATTTAACATTCACCTCTCTAACACTTCCAATCCCAAGCTCTCCGTTCATAACACACCTGCTCACAAATGGCTTGTACCTCTGTGGCTGATCAAATCGCCTCACCAGTGACCAAACCTGATCCAATTATACACAAAATCAAATCAAGATTTCTCTTAATGAGAATAAGTAAACCCAGCAAGATACTGAAAAGAAATAAACTGTAAGCCCCGTGCTTTTATATTTGGCTTGTCACAAATGAGAGAATAACAAATACTGACAGCGAGAATCCCATTAAGAGAAAGGGAAAAATCAACCAAAATCGAGCAAATTACACGGATTTGACACAGAAGAACAAAGTCAAAAACAACTTTAAACAAACCACCGGACATAAAATCAATGAAAAGATTAAAAAAAAAAAGTGTAAAAAGAAAAACATACAAGGTGAGCAGGAGCTTTGATGTGCATCACAAGAGCTGATGTACACTGGTTCTCTCTAGGCTCATGCCTATGGTGTCTCCGTATGTATTGAGCCTCTGCTGCACTGTAGGCCTCGCCGCCGTTCATTTTGTTTTCCTTTTCTTATGATGATGATGATGAGTATGGTTTTGTTATTTTTCTCTCTATTCCTTGTCTGGAAAAGGAAATCTTATGCCTTCTAAAGATAAGCTTTGACAGAGGAGGGGAGAGGAGGGGAGAGGATTCGGTGATGCTTTAAGCAAAAACCAAGAATATTAATAACCTTTCACTTAAGCTTAGCGTTCTGTCCATAAAGTCCACGAATCCACCGACAATTTTCATTTTCATTTTTTTTTAGTTTTCAAATTAAAGGCACACCCTAAGCTATGGGCCCATTTTACACAATTATATAAGTTTCTCCTATATAATAATAATAATAAAAAATAATAATAAATGTTGGAGGGTGACGCGTTCGATTTAGTGTTTGTTTGGTAATTTAATGTATGATTTTTTAAATGTGTTTTTTATTTAAAAAGATATTAAAATAATTTCCAAACAGATTCCAATACCGTGTGGTGACAGTCCATTGTGCTTTGTTTATTGAAAGTTGGATGATTTTTTATTATTATATTTATTAGGTGGTGGGTATTTAGCGTGTCATGTGATCCTCACTACGCTAGTGGGTTTACTTTAAAGTCAAACTATCATGTGGAGGGCAGGAGATGTTCGTGATAAAGATTGCTTTTATTTACCATTTTATTTCTCTTGAAATTTGTTATTAATAAAATTTACTATTTCATCATTTATTTTTTGATAGACTTTCTTTATATTTATAATTTTGCACGATTAGTTTTTTAGCGTCGAAGATGATGTTTCAAAGTGTGATGATGATTGTGCTTTTAATGTGTTTTTTACTCTAAATAATTTGTATTAGTTTTTTAAAAAAAATATTAATAATAGCACATTAAAACAAGTTAAAAATATATAAAAAACAATCATGAAATTTAATTTCTACTATAAAAATAAGTAGTTATAAACTTTTGAGGGGTCAAAAGGTTTCTTTTAGGGTCGGTTTGGAAAAATGTTTATGGTTGTTTTTGAAATTGTTTTTCGTTTAAAAAATACAAAAAATGATATTTTTTTATTTTTTTAAAATTATTTTTAATATCAGCACATCAAAATAATATAAAAACATTAAAAAATTATTTAAAATTTTTAAAAAATGTCAAACACTGATTTGGCACATGCTAAAAGCGGTAAGGGTTAACAAACAAGAGGAAGTTTGTTTTACGTATTTTTTTTTGGATATAAAATATTTTTCGTATAAAATGTATTTGATAAACCATATATTAAAAATATAATGACTGGTAATAAAATATTGTGGCGATGAGGTAGGACAAATGGACCATAGTAGCACCGATCGGGAAAAAGGAGCAAGGATGGTCGTCAGACCAACACGAAAATCCAAGAATTCTCCCAGAGCAGACCTCTATTGTTATTTTTATTTTAGGGGTAAATTAGTAAAACAGCTCACAACCATACATGTTTAGTGCTGCAATATTTATTCATGCCCTGTATATTTTGTTAATTGTACAGAATGATCCAATTTATATTATTTTTTTACTACCACCATGATTATATCAGTAAATGTTTTTTTTAACAAAACCAATGTTTAAATATTGATATAATAGTATGCAGGATTTTCTCTTCATGAGATGCCAAAACTCTCAACGCTGAGCTGTCAATTGCTCGTCTTTGACCCTGTTTGGCCAAGCGGCGGAAACGTCGTTTGGCCAAATTTCAAATTTTTTTTTATTTTTTTTATATTTAAAATGAAATTTTTTTAGTGCGTTTAGATTATTTTGATGTGCTGATGTCAAAAATGATTTTTAAAAAATAAAAAAAATATCATTTTGATATATTTCGGCACGAAAAGATTTTAAAAGCTACATTCTGTGCTCAAACAATGCTTTGTATCTTGTTCATGACTGGATAAAAGGTTTAGAGAAGACCACATCCACGCATGGAAGTTGTGTCTGACCGGTAATCTGACCAGTAATCTGTTGATTTTAATGACTGGACCGGACCACCTTGGATTTGACAGACAACACTCGCGACATTTTCTTAATTGTTTTTTTCCCCACCCATGAGCATCAACTACGATCCACACGAGCCACTATGATAAATTTGCTATATCTTAAGGTTTTTCAATGCCGTGATCGGATGCGAGGAAACCCAAAGCTTTTTCTGTGCCAAATGCATCGCGGATGGAACCTTGTTCGAAAAAAAGAAGAAAAATAAACCACAAACAATTACAAATATTGTGTTCATTTTTTATTAATAACAATAGGGAAAAGGAAGTTTTCAGATTGAAATAATAAGTTTTGCCTGATCTCAAATATATCTTGGTTTTCAATTAAGATAGATCAACCTTCATAACTTATGGTACGATCTTGTTTTTAATAGTATTTTTTTATTTAAAAATATATAATTTTTTTATTTATGTTTTAAAAAATATTTTTGATACCATCATATAAATGATTTAAGAATATTAATTTTTTTTACTTTAAAATAAAAATAAATTATTTAAAAATATATATTTTTAAGACACATTGAGAAATCAAACTAGTATAGATTTACCTTTCAAATACAAACACGAAAGGAGATGAAAGTTTTATTTCTTTTAATTTTTTTTTTATAAATACACACAATATCACTTCTCTGTTAAAACTACCTTGGAGGCATGTTATACAAGTGAATCTTTAGAATATTGGGGGACATGGTTCTCACGATACTGCATTTCCTGTATATATATTATTTTGATATAATGATATAAGAACAATTTAAAATAATTGTTTTGATGTATTTTAAACTTAAAAATATTTTAAAAATAAATTATTACCTCTCTCTAACATTTTATTTTTATTGACCACGTAGAAATACCAATTCAAGTTACGGTACATGAGTTACAACTTTTAAATCCTCTACACGAAAAAAATGGATGGAAAGGAAAAAAAGTCTCCTAGACTTAAGCCTTGCTAGCACCTAAAGTCTATATTATACATGAAATATAAAACCTAGTGCATGACATTTATCCTTTTTCTACTGTAAATCAAAGGTCTAATGATTTTTGTCGATTGAATCATGGGTTCAATTGAGAGAAAAATATTTTAGAGTAAGATTTATTTATGAGTGTTTTTATTATCCACACTTTAGTGACTAGAGAAATGAGAGAAAATATGAGTTTTTGGTTACTTTCAGAATTTCCAATAAAAGAGCAATTTTGTGTATTACTTGGGTTGACAGTTTCATTTTGTTTTGGTTTTGTACCGGTTAAAAAAATGAAACAAAACAACATTATTTTTATACCAGTTTAAATTCTGGTTTATTTTGTATTTTTGGTCAAATATCGTCTGAAACTTTCAAGTTTCGTTCCGCCTGTTCTGTTTCGGTCAAATATTATTTTTTTTAAATAATAAATAATTTTATAATATCAATTATATCTTTTAATCTGACTATTGGACGGAGATGAGATTTTATGAAAAGTATCTTGATATATTTATATATGTTATGTTAAGAACTTCAGAACAATCAGAGAATGCAATAATCTTATGAGATTGATGATGATATTATCATAATACTATATATGTTCATAATTTTATGCAGAAAAGTCAATTTATCATGTTTTTTTTATTAAATTGTACAGTTTTAAATAATTTTATATTTGGATTTGAATTATTTTTTTAAATTAATATATAATTATATATATATATATATAATTATATATATATAGTACAATACTAAAACATTACGTCAAAACCATTTAAAACTGAAATATTTTGTTTTAATTGAAAAAAAAAGTAATTGACAAACGTAGCATTACTCCCTGTTTTTATTACATGTGCATCACCATACCCACGTGTTCATTTGAAGTTGCCGAGAGCAACAGAGAGTCAGAGACACCTTTTCAATGACACTTCCAATATATTGCCATCTGGAGTTTGGAAAAGATCCTGACCAATCAATTTGTTAAAAAGGAAGCGGTCCCGATGCTTTCACAATATCTCCTCGATCAAGGGTGCTCACTAAGAATACTAATAGCATCTCCAACCCACTAGCTGTACCAATAGACAATTTATTTTAGCTTTTGTAAACATGTTTTTTTACTTTTTCAGTCCAATTGTTTATTAATAGTTAAAATATTTTTTTTAATTTTTTGAGATGTCATTTTTACATCTTTTTGTGAAAACAAACTAATTTTTTAAAAACTATGTAATATTTTTGAAACTAGGAAAAATAGTTGGCAAATAAACATGTGATTTGTGACAATAATAATTATTTTTAAAAAACATTATTATTACAATATCAAATATTATTTAAACTGCCATAAAATTATTTTAATGGATTTATCGAGTTTTTAAATCATAAGAGAATATTTAGTATTGTGTTGGTTTTTATTTTTTGTTCAATTATATATAAGACATTATTTGATTTGTAATGCATTTTCTTCAATCCATTTATTTGTTGTAACTACATTAGAGTGCATTTCTCTTGTTACATGAAGTGATCGGGTGAGATTTCCTAAAACCCAAAGCAAATAATGTTATAACAGTCGTTTTTTTGTGTGTCGTATTGTCATCATGCCTCTCACCATTGCCCTCCTCCCCTTGTTCTAGTCCTGACAAGATCTCTATTTAACATAAACTTGTTATATTAGATCATTTTTTTTTATCACTTTCGCTATATAGATAAAATTTCCAGCTTTATTCTTGATGAATTATGGGAAATATTTTGATTTTCTTTAAAGGTTTCTTATTTGAAGGAAAATTAATTTTTGAAACTTTGTCGTGTATAAAGGGAAAATAAATGATTACGGGGCTTTAGTTTGATTGTGATATGTGATTCTTGGCTTGATTTTAGAGGAGAAATTGGTGGGTTTTGTTTATTTCAGGGATTAACCAAGAATTGGAGGTGGAAGTTTCAAGACTTTACTGCTTTTGGAATTTGCTTTCCTTGTTTTTTCTTTCTCCGAGGAATCATTTAAAAGTGATTGTATTATTAGAGAGCGGTGCTGACATAAATAATAACATTACAAGCAACTAGGTGGTCTCAAAACATCATAGATCATTTTCTTAAGCTTTTGTTTATATATATTTGTTATGGCTCATTTTGGATCATTTTCAAGCTTTGGTGCCTTTGTTTTTTCAAGTTGTTTATTTAATTAGATGTCTTGTTTTAATTGGTAAGCTGGTAAATCAATTTTTTATTTATCCGAATACTTATGAGATTTTGTGGAGTTGTAAGAATTTTTAATGACTATTTGCAGGGAAATGACAACTTTAGTGGAGCCCCCACATGGAACCGGGCCGACAAGGAAACAATACTACTCAATGTGGAACACTGTGTTTGAGCTTGATTCAAAGATGTTCCAATTTAGCCTATATGTAAAGTTGCCATCAAGAAAATCAATAATGTGTTTGATATCATGCATTGAATAATTAATTGTAAAATTATATTATATATAAAATAATTACACTGTATTTAAAATGATTGTTATAAATAAATTTTTTCATTGGTATACATATAAAAAATTATATATAAACCATTTAAAAAATTATTTTATTAAATTAGTTTTCTACATTGACTTTTTGCATTTGTTCTTAGAACACATGGAGCATATCTATTGGCTACTCCAAAAGGACAAAATCATGACGAAATGGGATTTAATTTCCCCACTAACAAAAACCCAAGTGGCAACTATTTTATTGCGATCTGGGGACCATGAAGTGTTAACTTTTCTCTCTCTCTCTATATATATCTATCTATCTATCTCTCTCTCTCTCTATATATAGACACATTCTCCTCGCTATTTATGCCATCTGGTCTCGAGGATTTGGCAGCCAATGAGTGATCGACAGCCCTGCCTGGGAGCATTTTTGAGTGATGTTTCATCAAGTAAAAGTGAACCAGAAATAGAACATCATGACTGGAAAGCACAAGTACTTGCTAATCAACTAGATGTAGAACAGCATTGATGCATTGATCGAGCAATGCAGATTTGACAGAGGAGGTTCTGAAAAATATAACTATTTCTGGGCTAAGAACAACATGGTCCAATTGTATAACGTTGTAGTTTCTTGCATGATCTCGACATCATTTCTTAATTCTTAGTGTTGTCTTCTTATAGCCGTGAAGATTTTCTTCTTCAGATTTTTTTTGTGAAAGGGAGGGATGAGAATTTATGGAACGGGAAATTGCTACTCCTGTATCCAGGCTAAGGACGTGTAATCATGATTAAAATCTATAATATCAAACGTAAATGCTCCTAGATCTTAATAAAACGTAATTCTTGAGATCTAAAATTTACAAACAAACATTAATACTGCAGAGGAGGATGAAAATTGAATATTTATTTATGATATATAAAAAAAGTATGCTCCTGAAATTTATTCTAAAATTAACTGGATTTAATCTATGTGCTTTTCTAGCCTTGAAATCAACACTGTGCTGTATTTGAAGCTACTTATTTACTTATAAATTAATATTTTTTTTATAAAAAAAAATGGTGCCCGAGTTTCACAACTTACTTGAATAATTAAAATATAATATTAACATTACTTAATTATATTACAGACAATTATGCTGAACTTCTCGTCTATGTTTAAAACTTATAAAAATGAAATCTTAATTATGATCAAAGGCAAGTGAAGGTAGAAAAAAAAATGGCCTTGTTAATATGCTAACTCTTTGTCTATTCACCCAAGGAGTCCTGACGTAAATGGTGAGGCATTCTCGTTCCTTAAAAGAGGTTATAAGTTCAATCTATTCTCTTGTATGAAATCGGCTATTTAGGGAGCATTTTCACCCCTTCAAGACTCACCCGGTACGAACATGAATTAGTCTAGATCAATGTCTGGGTTTATAAAAAAAAAAAAAAACTCTTTGTTTATTCGGCTTGCCGCGAGACTCCATTTTCTTTTTTAAATCGTTGTAACATATTAATGTCAAATAAATATAAAAAACATTATCTCATATATTTTCAAATAAAAACATCAAGACATGCATACTAATTCGTTCTCATATAATTATGAAGTGGGGTTAACATCTGTAGAACGAGAATACACAACGCCACTCCACGTTTTTCATTCTCCAGTCAAACCCTGAATCCTCCACGCACATCAAATAAAGATAATTACTGGAATAGTCATCGACTGTCATTTCCTTCCTCGCTAGCTGGAAATTAATCAGAGGTCCATTCCTGTGCGGGGAAACCTTCTCACAAATAGCCAGATTTTTAAACACCAAGATATCCAAACAAGAAAATACAGGGCACAAATGGGATTTTGTTCACGGATAGCTAGGGTCGTGCCCATCCTTGCCTGACCTGTCAGACTTGCTAGAACTAGCTCGTCCAGGTGTTGATAAAACCTTGTTCATGGATAGCCATTTTAGTAAAGCAAACAATTAGTTTCAGCTCGGAGGATAGGGGGTATTCTACTTTATTCCAAAAGAGTGGACAATAAGATGCGAAGAAATGAATAGAGACCCATCTGGGGAGGCGATAAGCTGTAAAAGCTTATCCTCTCTGTCCAGGACAATAAAGCTTATCCACTGCATCAAAATTTTGGACCACTCGGTCACACCAGGGTCTAGGATGTTTTTATATTATTTTTGTTTTTGTGATTTATGTTTTAAAAAAATAGTTTAAAAATACTTTAATTATGATTCAAAATATATTTTAAATTGTTTGGTTAAAACTGTGGTTGAGTTTGAGGTTAATGAAAAGTAATTTCAAGTGTTTAGTTACCAAATTTTTTATATTGATATCAACTTGTGAAATTACTTTAAAACGTGTTTTTTTTTAATATTTAATAATTATAATAATAATAAAATGTAATTAATAATTCGAGTGAATTAGACACTTGTTTTTATTCTCCTATCAAACCAGTAATTTCATCATAAACTATAAATCCATACATGAAGACTTTTGCGATCCTGAAATAATGTATAATAAAATATCATTAGAAACAAAATTTGGATTGTGGGGGAAAAATTATATTGTGATATTATTATAATATATTTATTTATATTTTAATATTCAAAATATATTTTTATAAGAAAATATAATAAATACTAAACTATAAAACTACACATATATGGTTGTTAAAATATTGATTATTAAAAAATTATATAATTATTAATTTTAGAATATATGGGATTAATCGAAACTCACCCAGACATCTATATTAATAAAAAAAACTTTATGGGATCTAGTAACACCGAAGAACAACTCCAATGCAAGAGGTAAAAAAAGCTAAAATTAAAAGATAAATTTTGCTAGCTTTTATCTTTTATTTTCATAACTTCAAAGTAATAGATATATTGAATAGATAAAATAACATTTCTAGCTATTTTTACATATTGATCAAAACAATCAAAAAATTATTTAATATATTTTTATATAAAAATGGTTTTAATTGGAATTGTATTAGTTAATTATTATTAATAAATAGTCATGTATTAATAATATATATATTAAAATAAAATAAAAAATTTTATATGAATTTTCTTCTTCTTATAATTGGAATGCATATATACCGATCCAGGATGTACTTGGCTATTAAGATATCATATCACCAGCTTGTTATTTATAATCTTCGATTGGATTAAGAAGAATCCCGACGTCGTTGATCAACACACCACCACCTCTCTCTCTCTCTCACACTCATATATATATATGTGTGTGTGTGAATCACAGTCATGCTGATATTCCATTTTCCTCGTGGTGCCAATGTCATAATCATAGGAACAAACAAAATCAAGGGGCAATCTCGTAGATGATTGAGAATCGTAAAACGTGAAGTGCCATGTACAAGACTATACTTTAAAAGGTAGTCAAAAGGGGTCAGCCACTATACAGCAAGCATCTGCACATAGAAATGGGTGAGATAAGGAAAAGATTGGACGGAACATGCGCTCGCCAGCCTCATGCAGTAGCTGATTAACAACTGGCTTCTTGTTATGCAGTGCATTGATAACTTAACTGTATCTCGATTAATTTTATAATTTTAAAATCAATGATTAGGTAAATATTAATAGTTATCATATTAATAACCATTAAATTCTAAATTAAAATTATAAAAAAAATAAATATTTTAATCTCAAATTCTTATTACTACGTCATTTCATATATCTATATATAATCTTGCCTACCGTGCTTACACGACAGAAAGGAAATGTATTCTCTTTTTTATTTTGAGTTCACGAGAAATCAAAATGGAGTGGAAAAGGAACAATTGGGCTTCTACCAAGACATTATTCTTCTTCTACAACGTATGGGCTTACAGTTTCATGGACCGGTATGATCTGCTATGACAAAAGCCCAAACTAGGATTGTAATGCCGAGTCAACTAAGTCCCCGCAAAAGCGGTTTAATGGCAGGTTGTTTTTACTTTTGACCCCAGAATTATTGAGGTTGCCGAGGCTTTGATCAAATAAACTATTAAATTGCCATTTTTAATGATAAATAATATAATCTCTGTTTAATTTCATAGTTCAATCTTGATGACTGACCATAACCGTCCTTTATTTTTTGATATTTTAAATCGAAAATCTTCACAAATACTGACGAAACCTCATTTTAATAAAAAAAATTAAATTCAAGTTTTTTAGGCCGTAAAGTAAAAAAAAATTAACTTTATGAAAATTTTAAAATTAAATAAATTGCGAAAACTAGAAAATAAGCTGGAAAGCTTGTCAATTTTGCGAGGAGTCTTAAGAAAATTATATGAATTTTATCTAGATAATATTAGCGTGGTTATCAAAATGTTTGCTCTTGTGGTTGTCAAAATTAATTCTTTTTAAGAATTGATAAGTGGTATTCGATCATATACTAAAATAAATTTATATAGTTTCTATAAGATCCCCACAAAAATAGGAGCATTCCAATTTATATCCCAATATATAAATTGTTTTAAAAAAACTTCTAACCTTCAAAAAAAAATGTTGAAATTATCTATGGAAAAGATTGATAAATTGCATTGGCATCTATGAAAAAATAAACTATAATCACCAAAAAAATCCAATTTTTTTTTATAGATGAGTTCTAACTCTTTGATTTTATGACAAAATTAAATGAAGAGACGGGCATAAGTGATCACATTAACAGTACAAATTTTAAAGGCGACACGAAATCAACAGTTGAAGTCTTCTTCGAGAGCAAAGTTGCCATCAAACCATGCGAAATCTCATTCCCTGCTTTACCCAGGAAATGAAGTTGGAAAGTGTTCTGGCGACGGGGACCTTCCGGTTAGAGCGCTCACAAACTGTTGCCACCGTGGTGTTTTCGGTGAAACATGAGGGGGGGGAATCTTGGCAAACTGCCAGGAAAGATGGGCTTTTCTGTCTCAAAGACAGCGAATTGAATTGGACACAAGCAGCAGCTGCTGCTGGCAGGTGGATGTATGTGGTGGTCCTTTCCACCAGCCACCATGCCGGCGATTGCAAGGTGGAGGGCACTGGCAGTGGGTGCCTCATGCAACCGAACATTTGGCGCTAAAGGCAGTTTCACTATTTACTTTACTTAACCACCTCTTATGTTATGGCAACAATGTCCATTCCTGAACTCCACGTAAAGTAGATTTGAACTATTTAGTTTATTTTATTTTATGTAATTATTAGGTTTGAGTTCTAGTAAGATTAGTCCAGATATATTCAGATATACTCAAAGTTTAATCAAATACCCACAATAATAATAGTAAAAAATAATATCACTCCTGGTATTCGAATATTCTCCAAGTTAGCTTCTCTTCTGAAAAAGATTCCTTACCCCATGGCACTATCTACTGCGTGGTTGTATTGAGAAAAAGGTTGCTAGTAAAAAAAAAACAGCTCAGAGAACTTTTTCTAGGCGATATAGAAAAAGAGTAGGGACATTCTTGGCCATCTAAGCTGTACACGTGAAAAGACACTTCGATCGATTCCACTTACAATCTTATATATATAAATTTGTATAGGCACAAACATCTCCATTGACCGGTCGCCAAACAGCTTCCCATTTCGAGAGAGATTAGAGGGAGATTCAGACCAACTCTTTTTTTTTTTTTATCTATATCTGTATTTACATATTTGAATGCCAGAAAACAAATAAAACCCTCCTGCATTTCAGAGAATCTCTTGTCCAAATTCAACCACACACCATATATTTCCGTGTCACCTCTGTTCACAGGGCAGTACATTTCTCGCTGCAACGACACAACTTCCCCCCTCTCCATCTGCTATACAGTCTAATTTGCATTGCCATTTTCACCTTGATCTGCCTCTGGAGATGGCCTTCCATATCGGCATGCTATGAAAGAAGCACGGTCGCATCTGTGCACGGGAAGAAGATAATTTAAGGTAGAGTTTATTTTCGAAATGATTTAGTAATTAATTTGTTTTATAAGCTATAACTATAATTCTTGAAAACGGAGCGATTATTTTCCTTGTTATGAGGTATATAATTTCGTGACACCATGGAATAATAATTATAAACATTTTTTTTTATGCTAATTTAACTTATGACATGACAGCCAGTTCTAGCTAGACAGGTGATATCAAAGAGTTGTCAGTTAGATTCTTTTAGTTCATGAGATGTTTGAATAGAAGGGCACGAGAAGTGAAAGAAAGAGAAACGTTAAAAAAAGGGACAGAAATAACAATATTATTATTTTGAAGAATGAATTATAGCTATATTAAGTTATTAGTTAGAAAGAGAGGTATGCTTGGCAGCCGAATCCACCTGGCGCACATGCAAGAGCCTCAGGGATTGTGATGGAGGTTTTGATTCTTCCATTTCTTTCCTTCCATGGATATTCCTGCAAGAATAATGGTAATTTTATTGAAAGATTCTTCTCAAAGTTATTTGTCGTAAGTTTTCAATCCTTGGACGTCAGGATCTATTTAAATGAGAGGTTAAACGTCTGTAACTGTAGTTGCAGGGGTGCTTAAATATATATAATTACTTGGTTAAAACATTTAGAAGCTTCCTGTAGATTAATTAATAATATCCTACCTATAGTAGGTATCTCAGGAAGAACATTTCTGAGCATGGGAGAGGCCAGAGAATTGAAACATAGAAAGAGTCGAGGCATCTTCGAGATCAACAAGATCAGCGAGATATTATTATATGCATGTGAATTTTGATTTTTCAAGCAATTTATCCTTAGATTTTTTTTGTATGTCTTACTGTTAGAAGGGGTAAAGACAAGTTGGAAATTTAACATGAAGATCTTAATTAGACTGGTCTAAGAGCCCGTTATTTAAGTGTGTGTCCAGGTTCGTGTTCAGTTTGGTCGAACTCATTCAGAAAGCGGGCGGAAATCTCACATCCTTACACGCATTGGTTAACTTTAAATATCTTACGTGATAATTGATTTTTTTTAGCATGTGGTATCTTAATGTTCTCGTTGTTAACGATGTGCATCTGTCCCGCCTAACCCCCCTTTTTTTATATTATTATCTAACACCACACCTTCAGTTTTTTTCAGGAATTTTGGCAAACCTCGAGATTTTAGCTAGATAGGTGGAGAGAGAGAGAGGGAGGGAGAGAGGGAGGGAGGGGCATTTTACTAAATCTTCACTTAGCATCAGCACTGCGGTAACAACTGTTACAAGTCATGGCATGCAATTCAATGGCTATTCCTTCCTCTCCAGCAGCTGGAGCACAAAAAGATAGGTTCAAAGAACACAATGGCCTTTACCGATCAAATTCTGGCAAAGATTTCTGCAACCGAGCCGCCATGCAGAGATCCTACTCAGATAACCACCTCTGTTATTCAATTAACTACAGCTGTGCTGCATCATCACAACCAAAGCTTAAAAGCAGCCGTTCGGTCGGTATCTTCCCATTTCAGATTTCTAGCTCCATAATCCCAGCATCACTTCGATCATTTCTGTCTGACCCTGAGACAAGCAAAGACATGAATATTGCCGAGGATGGAGCTGACGGTTCATTAAAGAAAGATGAGAATATAGAGGAAAGTTCAGATGAAGGCAGTGCTGGCAATGAACTTGGAGAGGTGAAGAGAGCAAATTGGGTGGAGCGGATTTACGAGATCAGAAATCATTGGAGGAGCAGGCAGCAGAAAGAGGACATATATGGAGAAGAGTTATCTTGTGCCAACAAAAATGGTGATAGTAATTGTGAAGATGGTTGCGTGGCAGACTATGATTCGGACGAGGAGGGAGGCGAAATCAAATATAATCGAGAAACATTTTTAAGATTTTTGGCTCCAGTTGGATGGTCTGATACCAAGCTACTCTCGAAGCTGGCTTTCTTGTGCAATATGGCTTATGTCATACCAGAGATTAAGGTACGCTCTCTCTGTCCCTCGCAACAATTAAGTGGCCCGTCCGTCGAGGATCTGGATCATCTAAACTTACTGCTTGGCTAACTCTATGGTACTAGCGATCTATTGATTAAGAAATAAGAAATTTTTGGATTTCGAATATAATGATGAAAATTAATGTCTTAAACTCAAGAAAATAATCACTCATCCATCATGTCATTCAAAGCAAGGTAATCAGTAATCTACTTCATCAATCATCAGCCCAGATGTGTAATCCATTGATATGCAGGCCATGGATTTGAAGAGATATTACGGCCTGCACTTTATCACATCTTCTTTAGAAAAGAAAGCGGAGGCTGCTGCTGCCGTAAGAGAGAAGCTTGATCACGACGCTACTCGCGTCCCTCCAGCTACCGTTGTAGCTGCCAAATCCAACTCAGGGAACACGGAGGAAGCTGAGCAGAAGCACCCCACCCGCTCATCTCTTGCTTATGTTGCAGCATCAACTATGACAGCAATGGTTGCCGCCGGGGAGAAGGAAAAACAGGAGGCAGCAAGGGACCTTCAGTCACTTCACTCAGCACCCTGTGAATGGTTTATTTGTGATGATGTAAGCACGTATACACGCTGCTTTGTGATTCAGGTAAATGATATTCTATTTCATTTATGATATTCTATTTCTGTAAGATAGAGAAATCTGAGCAGTGTTGAACTTGTTTTCGTGTTTCCAAATTGCAGGGATCCGACTCCCTTGCATCTTGGCAGGCAAACCTCCTATTTGAACCCACTAAATTTGAGGCAAGTATTGACTGCAAACCCTCAAAACTCACAAAAAGTCCGTGTTGAGAAACACCGTATTGGATGAGGTGAAAATACCATCGATTAAATTCTGTGTTTGGCAGGGTACAGATGTGCTTGTTCACAGAGGAATTTATGAAGCGGCAAAGGGAATATATGAACAGTTCATACCAGAAATAATGGAACATTTGAACAAACATGGGGAGCGTGCTAAGCTTCAATTTACTGGCCATTCTCTTGGGGGTAGCCTCTCCCTTTTGGTCCACTTGATGCTCCTAATCAGGAAGATCGTCGAGTCCTCTGCTCTTAGGCCTGTGGTCACATTTGGCTCACCATTTGTGTTGTGTGGAGGCCAAAAGATCCTTAATTATTTGGGGTTAGATGACAACCATGTACATTGTGTAATGATGCATAGAGATATTGTCCCGAGAGCTTTCTCCTGCAACTACCCTAACCATGTGACACTAATCCTCAAGCGATTAAATGGCTCCTTCCAGTCACACCCTTGTCTAAATAAAAATGTAAGTACCGGTTTGATCAATCTTATCTTTCCATTCACAAACCATCTATTTTGTTACTCGCTCAGACTTGAATTGTCAAAGGAGTTGGACTATCAACTTCATGGCATCCGTATCATGGACCTTCGAAATTTCTCATTCACTTTCTCCTGTGTTTTATGCAGAAATTGTTGTACTCTCCACTTGGGAAATTATTCATACTCCAACCTGATGAGAAGTCATCTCCTCCACACCCTTTACTCCCTCCAGGAAGTGCACTGTATACTTTTGATAAAACCCAACATGGGTTCTCTGCAAGTGCCATAAAGGCATTCCTGAATTGCCCCCACCCACTAGAAACTCTTAGCGATCCCACAGCTTACGGCTCGGAAGGTACAATTTTGAGAGACCATGACTCTAGCAACTACCTAAAGGCAGTGAACAAGGTTCTACGGAAAAATTCAAAAATGGTTGGTTGGAAAGTACAAGAATGGGGGAATCACATGTGGCCATTGCTTGCCTCACCATCTCCACACTTATGGAACCACGAAAACACTTTGGAAAGAAGTATGTTAGGGACCAAGAAGGCCATGACTGGTGTGTAAATAAATTTGCAGGGTTCTCCCCTGGTTAGATATACATAAGATAATAAATATATATGCACAGCCAATAAGCTCTTGTACATGTGGTTATCATTCATCATCATTGACTAACAACTTAATGAAATCCAATATTTCTTGCATACTGCAAACTCTGTATGCACTTTCTTTTTTCTGCTCACAAATTTGACTTGTCAAGCTCAGCTAACAGCTATTAGTTCAGATTTATATTCTAAGCTGCACTGCTGCATTGAGTACAAATCAAATGACCAATGACTCCAATGGTCACCATCAAAGACAATCTAATTAGTTAACAAAAGTTGCTGAACAAAGTTTGGGCAACTAGATGCAAATTCAACATCTAAATCTGCATATAGGGCAACCTTATGTCGTCAGTATGGCTACTACCAAGTATAAAGTGCAGTAGAATAGAAGCCCTATAAAGGCTTGAAACTCCTGAATAATACACTCAAAACAGGCAATCTAGTATATTAATTCCAAATGTGTCTCAAGTGAAATAGATTGTTTTCTGAAAGATAATAAAGATAGACACAGTTTTGAGGAACTACTAAAAAATTATATTGTTTTCAGAAAGATAGCACAGATAGTTCAGAAGACACAAATAGTTGAGGAACTACAAAAAAAAATCCTCAGATAATTTACCTAAGAAAAGAAGGGCATGATAATGGCCATTTCCTCCACAGTATAGAGAGCAGCACATCCATGACTACATTACAGAGAAAAGAGATGAAACTATCGTTTACCAGCTTCAGCCATCCTTTTGCGTATTTCTTGAGCTGAATTGAAGATGCCAAGAGTTGGTTCATTGCACACAAAACACTTTTTGTTCTTCGCATGATGCTGTAAAGCAGAAAAGGGGGTGGGGGTAAATAAGTTTAAAATCACGGAAAACTTAAGTAATTTCAAAACATATTTAAGAAAGCAAAATCACAAAGGAAACAACAGCTAAAGTGCAACACATAGGTGCAAAAGGGGCTACCTTTAAAGCGCAATGCTCACAGAAGTAATGTTTGCATTTGGTCACAACAGGATCCACAAATTGCTCCCTACAAATGAAACAAGCAAATGGCAACTCATCTTCATCATCGTCGTGCCCTACACCCCCTTCCTCCTCGTCATCCATTCCCAAAGCTAAATTTCTCTTCCTTGCCTTTTCTGCTTCCTCCCATTCTTTCTCCATCTGCCACCCAGACTTGTAATCCCCTCGATCATGCATAAACTTGCATGAATCTCCATACCCACAGTAACCAGTTTCTTTATAATCCTTGCATATATCTGGCTGATAATCAAACCTTGCTGACACTCTTATGTGAGCAGAAGCCCTAAGAGGCCCATGTGATCCACCAGCTTTCTCACTTGAAATCGTTTGCTCTCTTCGAAACCCAGCTTTATGATCAGTATACCCATGAATCCCCTTGTACAACTTTTCATCACCAGAACTCGTTTTTTTACCCTTCAAAGCATCCTCAGCTTGCTTTAGAGATCTCTCACGAATGGCCCGAGCATCCTTTGAAAACTCAGTCTCAGTTTCTAGAGTTGCAGTCGCTCTACTATCATGCTGAACTTGAATTTCCTTGGAAGACTCGAATTGAAAAACCAACCTTTCAGGTTCTGCATTCGATTCAGATGACTTCTTCGATGGCCCAGTAGAAAAGTAGAGCTTATTGTCAGCTTTCGGGTTTTTTTTCTGACTGTGTAACAGAGAGGTTTCGGTTTTTGAATCCTCATCCTCGTCCTCATCAATCATTCTCTTTCTAATATTCTTGTTCTTCATCGGTTTTCTAAAAAAATTGCACACTGCAAAGGCCAAACATTTATTAATGTTTTATTTTACCACGACGGATAATAATGACGTCATAAAAAGCAAACAAGGAGATCAGTTTTGACAGAAAAATCCATACCTGCTTCAGCCTGTTGAGGTTCGGGTTCAGTTGAATCTGCCATATCAAAAAGCAAAACGACCAAAGACCACAGTTTTCACCAGTCCAATACAGTCAACAGGTACACTTCGTCGTGTTATTTGAGAATCTGAAAATCAAATCAAAGACGAAAACCTAGGAAATCAACAACAGAACATGCACATTCACACCCTACCTACAATTCGATCCCAAATAAACCTATCAGACACAGACTTTTAAGCAAATAACTTCACAAGGAAACCTGAAAAGAACGATTCGATAAACTACAAACCCTAAGAGCAAGCTCTCGTGCATCGAAACACCCTAACAAAGTAAGAGCAAGAGAACAGAGAGATATGATAAAGCACCCACGAAGTACTTACTCAGAAGCAGAAAGAATGGCGTCGTCAAACTCTAGAAAGTTCTTGGAGTTCCGATCTGTTTTTCAGGCATAACGCAGAAACGCCGAAAGTGTTAACGGTTGGGCGGGGTTGTTTGTGTGTGAAGGGTTCTTTTTTGCTCGTGCTGCCGCTTCAATCTTCGCCGTGTAATTATAATTCTTGATTGATGTTATATAATACGATCAGTGAGCCCGACTCGCAATAGCTACCTGCACACGTCATCAGAAAGTGGGCTGACGTGGGCTGGTTGATCTCATCATTGAGACTCCTAATACAAAATAACTAAGATGCATTTATCCATTTATAATAATGATTTTATAATTTATTAATTTGGATACTATTTTTTATTCTTTTTTTCTCTTCTTCCTTCACCAAAAAAACAGATTCTATCATCCGCCTCCCTTCATCTATAACTTTATTTCAAGCCTTCACAATTTCTATCTCCTGTAACAAAACATCCCGTCCCGCTCTCTATCTGCAACCTCGAAAATAATATGAAAATAAAAATCTAATTACTGTATTGAATTTGATCCACCCCTGCTTCCATCTTCTATTCAACACCTCTAATATTTGCTTCTTGCATTTGTTATTTGGTCCTTTTCAATCCTGCAATTTTTTCTTTGTTTGTTTCGCCGACACTTCAATCACTATAATTATTATCAGGATTCTGATCTTCATAGTTTCTGACGCTTCTTTTGATTTAATTTATTAATTTGATTTATTCATCATTGCCTGGCCTAACTGAAATTGATTGGTCGTCTTTTCATCCAAAGTTCTGGTGGAAATCACAGCAGTTTGCAGTTTTTTTTCGTTTTACTCAAAGGTTATATTACCTGGGTTTGTTAATTAGGAAGTTTCCATTTTTGGAAACAGATTCGCCTGAAAATCAGAATTTCCTAGTCTTTTTATAATCTCCTTCAATTTTCGTATTTTGTACCTGTTGTTATTGTTGGTAGTGGTGGTTTCATGTGTTTAAAATTTGTCATTTCTGGAAGAAAGTTGGCCTGTTGGTTGGCAAGTTGTGGAATTAAGGGGTAATAGTGGAAGGAAAACGCTTGATCTTTTTTTTAGGATTGCATGGGAGAGCATGAAGGGTGGGTACAGCCACCAAGTGGGCTCATACCAAATGGACTATTGCCCAAAGAAGCGGCCTCTGTGATCAGAGTGCTTGATTTGGAGCGATGACTAAAGGCAGAAGAGAGAACTGCTGAGCTTATTGTCTGCATTCAGCCTAACCGGCCCTCTGAAGAGCTTCGCAACGCTGTTGCAGATTACGTGCAGCGGCTTATTTTGAAGTGTTTTCCTTGCCAGGTGCATTGCCTATTTGTCTAGTGATGAAATCTATGCGTTGCTTACACTTATGGGGTATGTCTTGATGGGTTTTTAGATTTAGATTCTATAGATATTGCTGTAAATTGTGTTGGTCCAGTAGAAAGACATGGCGAAGTGTCTTATCCTCGAGTCAGGTTTGTTGATTTGGACTTTGGAGATGTGATTCTGTGCGTCAAATTCATAAGTTAAGGTGTTGATCAGAATTGTGTTCATGAAAAGACAATTGAAAGATGATATTGTATGTGTTGATCAGCAACTTTATGCATGTAATAACATTTTGTGGATAAAAAGTTGAAGACAGTAAAGGGCCATGTTTTGTTTTTTTGTTTTTTATCACAAACTCAGGGGAATGGGCGTGTCCTAATTAGAAATAAATATGTATAGACCTAAGGTTGAGTCAAAGACGCTGACAAGTTGAAGACAGTAAAGGGCCATGTTTTGATCAGCAACTTTATGCATGAAATAACATTTTGTGGATAAGAAGTTGAAGACAATAAAGTGCCATGTTTTGTTTTTTTGTTTTTTATCACAAACTCAGGGGAATGGGCGTGTCCTAATTAGAAATAAATATGTATAGACCTAAGGTTGAGTCCACAGACGCTGACAACTATGAATGATGCAGACAGGCGTTCTGGTAGTTCTTGAGTATTTTCTTAGTGAGAGTGATTTGGATTCATAATCTTAATTTTTCCATTGCTGCAAAAAGTTTGCATCTGCAAGTTTTTCATATAATTATTTACACATGATTGTTATGCTCTACAGGTGTTCACCTTTGGGTCTGTACCACTTAAGACTTATTTACCTGATGGGGATATTGACTTAACAGCCTTCATTAAGAATCCAAATTTGAAAGATACTTGGGCTCATCAGGTTCGTGATATGTTGGAGAATGAGGAGAGGAATGAAAATGCTGGATTCCGAGTGAAGCAGGTTCAGTACATTCAAGCAGAGGCAGGTCCCTAAAATCTTATTTTTGTGCATTCTGTTTTTTAATCTTTTGTTCTCTCTGCTTCTTCAATTTATTTTAAGCTTGCTTATTCAGCTGAGGTTGTTTTTATTTGTGTTTTGCTTGAATATATCTAGTTAGTGATGTTTACTTCATAATTGTTGAAGCAGTGTTAGTCCATCTACACTTTTACTTGCACTACAGAGGGGACTTGTAATGTTTGTGGAATATTTCAAGGCTATGTGGTTTGTTTGACAAGTGGTTTGTTTGTTAGACATATGCATTCTGTCTTACCTTTAATTTAGAGGCAATGGTGTAAACTAGGGCAAGCTTTTCAACACATTTTTTATTTTTTGCTTAGTGGATTTATTTATATTCATATTCAAATTTCTACATATATTTTTTATCACTTTTATATTTGTTTATTGAAGAAGATGGTTTTCCTGCTGAAATCCTTGTCTAATAGGTGTAGGATAAAAATTTCAATGAAAGATTCTTAATACCCTGTGTTTATAAAACAATTCTTGATGATAGATTTAACTTTCTTTTTTTTTGTTTGAATACATATATACAGGTGAAGATTATAAAATGTCTTGTGGAAAACATTGTGGTGGATATTTCATTTAACCAACTTGGTGGACTGTACCCTTTGTTTCCTTGAAGAGGTTAGTGCTCTACCGTGGAAATTATCTTCTCTTGTCCAAATCTTTGATCCTTTTCTGGACACTTCTGCTTTCCCAAATTATTAATCAGTTATTAGAAAATCACTAATCCTGCCATGCCCTATTCATTAAGCAACCTCAAGGTTGTGAAAAGTAAACCAAAAAAGAGTCAGAAAGTGAAAAGGTGCGGCATAACATACTGTACAACCATGATATCTGCATTCCTCAAAGAACTGAAAAGTAAAACATGGAATTTATTATGGGATGGGGGTGATTGCATTTTTCTTTTGGTTACTGTAAACCAGGATGCTCTTTTCTAATTTCCCCCCTGATTAGTATTTTTACTCTGTAGGTTGATAATTTGATAAATCAAAAGAAAGGGAAATAACAACTACAATAGAAATGACCAGCACGGTTATATGGAAGGGAACTGGAATAATACTTTTAGAGCACGAACTGCTGGTTGGGGCAACAGTCACAGCCAAGTTGAGAAGTCAAATTCAAGGCCAGACTGATTGGCAGCAGGTGAAAGCCGAGCTGAGAGGACATTGAGCTTGCATAGACGTGATACATTCCCTTTGTGCCAGTCTCAGAATGGTCCAATTCACGCAAACTCTGCTCAAAATGGCTCTGCCAATGTGGCATATGGTGTTTGTCTATAACCATCCTTGAATCCTGGTGGATTGTAAGGGACCCGCCATTTCATCTGATGTCATGCTGTATCCCAGTGATCACAATACTGGCTATGGTTCTGCAGAACATCTTGAGTTTGGGTCTCATTGGCCGGTAGGTTTCGTGTAAACAAGACCTTGCATTTAAATGAGAGGAGTCAATCAGGTGGGGTGGTTGAGGACCAAAGGTTTCATAGCAGCTCTGCTCAATGGCCATCACCAGATCAGCCCTCTTCGCCCCATGTCCAGAGGTAGTTACATTGTTTTTCTTGAAACAAGTAATAGAAATGCAGTGTTTCTGAATAGTTGTTTACCCTAAAGGTGTATTATAGTTATAGTACAAGAGTTGGTTGTGTGATATGGATAGCAGTCTTGTTCATATTATTAATTATTTTATGTTGATGCAAGTCACTAATTTTAGGAATTGATTTTTACGCAGCTAGTTATATTTATTAATTGTTAATTATTTATCTGCGATAGTTCTGTGATGCTATTGATTTATTATGTTAACAGGGGAATTTGACGTTATCTGCCAAATCATTGGCCAGGCAGAATCAACAATTATAACGAGAAAACCTTCAACTGCAAGGTTTATCAATTCTCACCTCATTGGTAAACGGCTTGACCCATCTCATAATTTTATCAAGGTCGCACTTCTTCATGGTCTTGTGCTTGTTTGTGCACTTGAAAATCATTTTCTAACCTGATGGCAGATAACAGAGACGCACGCTCAGTGATTAGTGTTTTTTTTTAATATATATTTTAGGGTTCAACACTTTGTAACCACTGATGTAGAAGCTCACAGGTTTAGAATCTAGAACTTTCATCATGTTCTAAAGTTGTGTCGCATGATCCCCCCCATCCCCCCACAATGTATTAGGGAATTTGATTCATAAGCTTAGTGTACCAGCTAAATCTTACTGGTATCAAAAAGTTGACAGTGTAGCAATACCACCTCCAAAGATAGGTAAAAATGATTTTCATTGCTAAAAATCCTGATGCAATGAGGTTTCCGTTGCTTGTTCGAGAAAGCTTTACATTCATTTTATGTTTACTACTGGGTTTCCACTGATGATCTATTGAGGATTTTTTTTTTAGGATTTAGTGAATATCGTGGGACTTAATTGGGAACAAAAATGTCTTGGAGACTATATCGAGAATATAGTTGACTCATTATTTTGATACTTCCCCATCCCTTTACTCGGCTTTGCTCTTTCTTTTTTTCCCCAGCAATTTTCATTTGTTTTGCTATGTTGAGAACTTTAGCATGATTTTCCTTACTGAGATAACTCATCAGTAAGCAATGTATAAAGTATTTACGGATCAGTTTGCAACCTTAGAAAGTTTTATTTCTTAAATCCGAATTTTGATTTTTAATCACATTGCATTAAAATCCTTGGTTTGGACTCTGGACCGGTCAAAACACATGACATCATGAAATATTTTCTTGCCTGGTTTACTATCTATTTAGATTTTTTACTTTAAATAAAAAAATTATCAAAAATATTTTTTAAAATAAAATAAAATATTATTTTGATTCATTTAAAAAAACATTTTAAAAAATAACTTTGACAACATTTATAACATGCACTAGTTTAATTAAGATTTAAGCACTTAATGGATTCTCTGACGAGTTTAAGTTAAGTACATTTATTGTCTCATGTATGTGTGGTCATGTTGATGATATTCTGTAAACTAGCTTAGACTTCGGATCAGCTTTTAATTGTAACAGTATGAGCTAATACATGAAGCTGAAGGCTTTGGACTAACTCGTAAATTGCAAGTTACTTTTTTTTTTTTTTGGAGAAATGGCCCAGCCTATCCTTTTTCTTAATTAAGATGAATGTCCTAGTCAACTTTTATACACCACAATTAATTCCATAAATTCTAAAATTAACTATCACTTTCAATAGCTATTATAATCAAATCTATTGATACTCTTAGTCAAATAAGCGTTGTTTTTATCTCGATTTAAATTTCAGTCTGTATTAGAAATTTCAGTCAAATACCGGTTAAAACGCGTCGAAATCACGTCAGCGGTGCTGTTTCAGCCATTAAAATTAATAAAAAAACAAATGAAAATGCCCAGCACCCCCTCCATTCCATTCCCCCAAATCAATTTCAGTCACAAAACTCAAATTCTCAATACTTCTCTTCCTCAATTCTCACCTCGATAAATCTCAATTGATAAATATTGTCAAGATTGGATTCAGACAAGTAACTTGAAAAGGGAGTTGGAACTTGGAACCCACGGAAGGAGTGAAGAAGTGTTTTGTAGATCGTGAATCCCAACGTGATTTGGAGATGATATATATTGAACGGGACATGTAGGAAATTTGTTTTCTTTCATCACCCAAACCAAACTCTAATTTTCGAGCATGAGAAGGAAGAGGAGGGGCTAATTTTCGAGCGGGAGAGGAGGGGGTTTTGTTTTTGCCTTTTTAGCTTTTTAAGTTTTTTTTTCTTATATTTAATTAATTATATATGAACAGTACAATTCAAAATAGAACACTGAAACCAATAGAAAAAACAAAATGACAACTGAATCGGCATTGATAACCTTGATTATAATAGCAATCATAATGCTAAAATATGAGACTACAAGAGGAACAAATGAGTCCTAAAATTGTGTCATTATATCACCTACTATATGGTTTGCCAACCTATCCTTATATATACAAGTCAATGTCCAATTTATTTTTATTGAATCAATTATATTCTTTCAAAATAAGCTTAGTTACATAATATCATCAAAATTATTTCTCATTAAAGTATTTTTAATATATATATATATATTCTATTTTTCTTTGTTATAGATTAATTTTTTCAGGCTTATATTAAAAATAATTTTTTAAAAAATATATTATTTTAATACATTTTCAAATAAAAAAACTTTAAAAAACAATTATTGATCTTCCTAAATACTCCTTTACTTTTTTACACACTAACATTGCTAGCTCTCACTCGTCCAAATCCAATGATAGTATTTATGTACCGAGTTGGTATGACACTCGTGCTCTATATAGCACAATACCAATTTAAAAAGAGAAAAAAAACATTAAATTTAATGAATAATATTTTTCCTACAAGGATCCTGGACAAGGATATTCCCAGGCAAATGATCCTGATCTCATGCAAAATAATCCAGTTCATCAGTAGAGATATTGATCTACTTCGAGCGTAAGCCAGGAATATTCCTGAGACCCATCTTCCCGAGAACGAGCTTGGGAATGGCAGGGGGAGTATCAAGTCCCATGCTCCGGCTGAACTCATTAGCAAGCTCCACGAGCCTGTACTTGTCATTGGCCACTTTCTTTTGTGAATTGTAATAACCTAACCAGGCCTGGTATGCTGTCTGTTTGGAATTCATGTCCAGCTGGGACAGTGCCCGTTCCACCTGTTCAGAATGTGTAATAGTCAGGGTATCAGAAAAGGTTGGTTCAAAAGATTATGATTTATGTGCTTTCAATCCCATTGATAATGGAATTATTCCTTCGGAAAAACAGTAGAAAGAGCAAAGTAGGCTACCTTTTTCTTCGTGTCTGGGTCTATTGAAGGCATTGGAGCTTCTGTTATTGGCAGATCCCTGGCGGTAGATAAAAAGAATTCCTCCCAAGGTGCCAGTAACAAAATACCTTCCCCTTCTTTACCTTTACGCCCAGTTCTACCAAGTCGATGTATATACTGTTCTCTACTAGCTGGCAACCCCACCTACATTTGAAATAAATTGAATTAAAATCCGTGCTGATTAAAAAGATGTAATTAAAATCCATGGAACCACAAAAAAGTTTGCAGGCATGCATGTTGTAGGAGATATAAGAGAATCTTAAACTTCACGGATGAAATGGGAAAAGGTGGCGGTATGTAAGGGTCAAATTGCTCAAACTCTTACTTTTATGCCACATGCATAAAATTTCTTCAGTTTGCAGAGGTCAAATGGGTATAGATGATATAGACACCACTGGAATGGAGCGAGACCTTTTCCTTTGGTTCTAGAACAAAGACTGAAGTCCAATAAGTAATATACCTGTATAACAAGGGTAACATCTGGATAATCAACTCCACGTGCAGATACATCAGAAGTCACAAGAATGATGCCCCTTGACTTCCGGAACTCATCGGAAACCCTGGTCCTGTAAGCCTGACCCTTTCTAGAATGAATCTCTCTAATATTCAAGTTCAATTCACCAAGGAGTCCAGCAACCAGTCCAGTCACCCTAGCAGTAGTACAAAAGACAATAACCTGCACAAACAGAGGGAGTTTACATATACTGCATGTTAGTGGTGTAATAGAAAATATCAGTTTTTGTTAGACACGGGCTTGAGGACTAAAAGCATACCTTATAATCAGGGTCATCAGCAATGTGATCTTTCAAAATAACATATAAAAGGGGAAATTGTTTGTCTAATGGAGCAATCATATGCATCTGTCTGACCTGAAATGATCCAACGATTTAAGAAAATGCTCGTATAGATAATCATTATCGGATGAAAATGTCATGAAGAAGCCTACCTTGGAATGTGTGTCTTCAGTTCCCTCTTCAACTGTGTTGATGAACTCATGATCTCTTTTCAAAGCAGCGTGACAGATTTGGCGAACCTTCATATGGAGCAACAACTTCAGAGTACTTATTCAAATGACATGAAGAGTTAACACTTGTCAAAGATAGAAAGAAAACCTCTTCAGGAACTGTGGCAGAAAACATGAGTGTTTGTCTTTGTTTTGGAATAGCTGTGATTATTTTCTCAATATCTTTCCGAAATCCCATGTCTAGCAATCGATCAGCTTCATCAAGTACAAGGACTTTCACACCCATTAGCCTTGTTGCAAATCCTGAAGTATTCTCAATATGATCCTTGAGTCTTCCCGGTGTAGCAACAAGAATCTGTGAATGTTAAATGTGTGAATAGATCAGCAATGTACGAAAGTTTATTTTCTTGTGAAATTAAGCTGGAACATTACAATTTCAGCCCAAATAAGGGATGATGACTCAACATCTATCGGATCAGCTGGAATTTTCGATTGAGAGATTAACTAAATGAAATTAAATTCAAATCATTATGGAACCCAGCCCTTCACAACATATCAAACAGTGAGGGGAATTACAATATTTCTGTGTTTGGCCTAGATAAATGTATTAGGAGGGGGTAGCCATATAAATGAACGATAAACCTACCTGGCAAGGGTTTGCTTGCAAATTTCTTTGCTCTGATGCAATTCTCACCCCTCCTATCACAACTTGAACACCGATTGATGGGTGATATTTCAACAGTGTTTTTGCTTCCGTGGCAGCTTGGGTTGCAAGCTCCCTTGTCGGGCATATGACAAGAACAATAATCGGGGGACGTTTTTGGTCACGATCAAGAGGGGGAGATTTTACAACAACTTCGATTGATGGAAGCTGGAAAAAAAGAACAAAAAATAATCTTAAAAAGTCTAGAAAATCTCAGGATCCCAGACTCATAAGAAAACCAAAATGCTTATATCCACTATTGCCGAAAAATATCTCTAAAGCAAAACATAGATGTAAAACCCATAAGAATAGGCTATAAAAAAACCTTATTCCCAGTCATACACTTACCAATGTACGTGGAATTGTTGTGAATGAAAAAGAACAAGAAATCCTCAACTTAAAAATAGGGTTTAGCACACCGTCCTCATTTTGCTATTCAAAATAAAATATCTTACCAAAAATGCCACAGTTTTTCCAGTGCCCGTTTTAGCCTTGGCCAGAACATCCTTACCTAGAAACAAGATATGCAAGGGTTATAACCGTATGAAAAAAAAAATCACAGTGGTGGTGAATTCAGGATTAACTATCATAATACGACATTAAACCCCTTAGCAGCAAAAGGATGCGCATTGGAAGTTGGAACGAGTGAATAGAGAAATATGAAACTTCAGAAAAAGCATCCTCACAGCCTGAGAACAACTCCTTCCTTACAGAAATAAATCCGAAGTAGAAGCGAGTAAAGAATTATCTTAAAACTAATTCCTCATTGCACCAGGCAGCTTCACAACAAACTCAGTATAACTACAATCTAGAGTTCCGTACCACACCTGGGCGACATCCGTTCTCCAACATATCAAATAGCAGTCATGAGTAAACAAGACAAGACAATGTTTAAAAAATAAGCAAACAAACCTTTGACTATAGCCGGAAGTGTTGCCGCTTGGACCACAGTCATCTTCTCATATCCAGCATCCTTGATTCCTTTTAATGACAAGGGAGAAATTGAACATTGATCAAATCTGCAACCATTTTACAAAATATTGGATTAGATGTTTACAAAATCCTCCGATCGTTAAAAATTAATACGACTCCAACAGAACTGATATATTAAATTTCAAGACATGTTTTTTTAGCCACGTCAAATTTATGACTGTAAAAATCAATTCAGTCCCTTTAACGCACCTAGTCTCGCTCATGAAAGAATCAGAACTCGAAGACAAACTTGGCCTATCTAATTCCTTCTTCGAACCAGTAGAAGAAAACGCATTTTTCTCAAAAACCCCATTATCATCATCATCACTATCTTCCCCGGTGACCAAACCCCCAGGATTCCGCATTAACCCCTTTCTCTCACCCTCACCACCGTCCACCTCATCATCATGATCTATAAAACCCCTTTCGCCTTTTACTCCTTTATCATCTCTCTTACTCCATAAATCCCTCTCTACCCGTCCACTCTTCGCATTCTGTAGGCCCATAGTTCCCCTGTTCTTTCTCGGCGGACCAAACGTCGACTCGGTTCTCCTTCGAGTTGGCTCACCAAACTCGTCTGAGTCACTCTCCCTTCTCCTCTTAGTTGAAAACCCCTCTCTAGCTCCACCTCTATTGCTACCGCTATCTCTATCTCTAGCAGGGCCCCTCTTACTTCCGTAACGACGACCCGTATCGGAATCTGACTCGTCTTCGCTGGTGAGCCGGCCACGGAACGAGTTGGTCCTCAAGTCACTAACCCAGTCACTGATTTCGGCCTCGTCTTCAACTAAGCTCTTAGAAGTCCTAACCTCTCCTCTATCTGGTTTAGAACCAGTGCGGCGGCTGAACTCGGGTCTCGACCCGGTTGGACCAGGTCGAAATGAACGGGTGGAGAATTGAGAAGCATACCCTGGGTAGTTGAACTTAAAAGGGAAGACTCGAGAGAAAATGGGGATGGACCGACTGGTATTTATGGAGAGCCCGACATTCATGAGAGGGAAACGGGTTACAGGAGGAGATGGGTTAAGGAGACGGAGTGGGGGGAGGAATTTAATGGACATAAGGAGTGCCTGGAATTTTGCTAGTTTCCGGTTTTGGAAGCCGGAGAATAGATGGAATAGGGTTTAAGGTTTTTATGGTTGCTGTTGTTGGGATAGGGTTTAAGGTAGTAGAAGGATAATGCCATGGTGTGATTGTGGGGTGATCTAAACGCGTCGTTTGATTCGTAGGATATTTTCTTGTGTTAATTACAGAGAAAATTAATGACCTGTGGAGCCAGATATACTTTTTTATAGTTTCTTAGTTTTTTTATTTTCCAATTTAGCCCTTAATTAGTTTTTTTTTCTTATACAACGTTTGGTATGTGTTGTTGGGGGTATTAAATTAAATTGTTTTACGCTTGAATTTTTTACTTTGTAATTTTTTTATTATTGTTTTCTAGCAAGGCAGTCATTTGTTGAAAATTGATTTTTCCCCTTCATTTAACATTCAGTAATTAAGCTCTTAGCTTCATTGTATTTTGTGCTTTATATTTTATTGAGTTGTCATAATCTAAAATCTCAGATAATAGGGTGATTAAGTCGACAATGGTTGTCTCGAAAAATTATCTTGATTTTCTTAACAATTTCATACTTTGGCATTAAATTATCAACCCTTAAGCATGTGATTTTCTTACTTTTATTGTTGGGTTATTTCGAGTGCGGGTTAATTTGTATTTTTTTTATTCATTTTTTTTTTTAAATTTAACTTTGGTATATTTTGTTAGGTTCTTCTTTCATAAGTCTATTTTTCTTTATCATAATCTCATGTGAGTAGTGGCGAGGTTATCGAGTTAACCCGAGACTACATTCTATTTCTTTAAATTTTCCACAACTTCATTGTTTTTTTTTTTTATTATTTTCATAATTTTTTCACTTCTCTTTTTAGTAAAAGGAGTGCAAATAACACACACACACTAACTCTTCTATTGCAATTTGCAGTAAAAGTACAAGGAACGCCCTTGTACATAACAAAAGAGAAGAAAAAAAAAATCCATGCGTAGCATAGACAAAAGTTAGGAAGAAACACCCTGCTATGATTAGGTGCAGTTGCCATGGCAGCCACATCACCCTTGCGAGGGAGAGGGCTGCGAGAGTTAAAGAGAGTGGATAGCTGAGTGGATAGCTGTTAGAGCATCTCCAGCGGGGAGTGCCATTTTGGAGAGGCAAATCTCCAAAATGACACTTTGAATAGTATAAAAATGGTATTTTTATTGATGTGTGCTCGAGTGGTAAAAGCTATTTTGAAGAGTCATTTATTTTTATATTATTTTAAATAGAGTATAATTATTTTGTATGTAGTTTAATTATGCAATTAATTATACAATTAATAAGAGTAAGTTATATAATTAAATAATTGTTTTTAAAAAACCCTCCAACATTGATTATATAATTAATAGGAGTAAGTTATATGATTATTAATTTTATATATAAATTTTTACTCTCTTGTTAAGGTATTTATAAATAAAAATAAATATTTTTGATATAATTATATTATTTTCTAATATATATATTACATTTTATATATATATATTATAATATATAAAAGGTAGCCCCAAGGTGGGGCCACCTTTTAGCATGCTCTCGTGAGTCTGCTATCAATAGCAACTCATGGAGGTGGTGCCAAAAATGGCACCACATATAACACTCACTGGAGCATGAACAGAAGAGGGAAAATGTCAAAAAATTAGTATTTTAATTTTGGCACTCCATTTGCCACCATGCTGGAGATGCTCTTAGAGAGGGAGAGGAAGGCGGTTGGGGAGGAAAGAAATGGGGGGTGATAGGATTTTAAGAAAAAAATATATTTATAGACCTAGTATTTTGGTTCAGGATTCAAACCGATCGAACCGATCGAGGTGGCGTAAGCCACATAACCAAACTAAGATGAGCTGTAAGAAGCAATTATATGTAATTTGTTAAGTCAAGTTTAATGATAATGTCAAAATATATTATAACCTATACAATCTACAATTTTTATATGTTGGGATTTTTTTTGGGACTCAATCCATAATACAATGATTGTCAAATATCTTATACATGCTTAAGGATTTTCACCTCACAAATACAAGAATTCCACTTCCTTATATAATGATGGCCAAGAATAACTTTTTCAAACCTCATGAATTACCTGTTGAAATTTAAATAATTCAAGATGAATATCTTTAATATATATATATATATATATGAATTGTCCATAAAAAAAACTAGTTGAGTAGTTTGATTAGTTACTACTTTGATGGGTCGCACTTCGTTGCGGGTAAAACTAATAATTTTTACAATTGTTCAGATTAAAATATAATATTTCCACATGTAAAGTTTGATATAATAAAACAGATTAAAATATCATATCATCACAACAATAACATCAAAGTGTTAACTTTTAAAACTATCATTATTATTACTTTCAAAACAACAATAATTATTAAACTACATCGAGAAAAAAAAACCAAGTAAGAACAAAAACAAAAATTATTATTATTATTAATATTAATATTATTATTTCATTAATAAAAAAAATTAAATCAAAGACTAGAAGGAGTCTAAAAACATTAACAAAAGAGCAAATAAAAAATAGAATAAATGATAAAACAAAATAAAAATTATCACCTAAAAAAAATCATTTCACTTGAAAATAATAAAAATTATCAAATTATACCCAAAAAAAAAAAATTATTATTATTATTATTATGTTAATAATGAAAAAATAAAATAAATAAAAGACTAACAAAACCGTAAAAACTTTAACAAAAGATCAAACAAAAAAGTAAAATAAAAATTATCAAGTAAAAAAAGTGATATGACGAAAAAATAAAAATAAAAAATGAATAAAAAGCTAAAATAAAGAATAAATGGAGAGGAAAAAAAACAAATATCAATTTCCAAATATCATAGATATAAAATAAAATTTATGAACTAATTTTTTTGGAAAAAATACCACCCCAACAAATAAAAAAACAAGAAAAAATAAAAATCAAAGCCAATCACACTTATATATACATAGACAAAAGTAGGGATTATTTTAGAAATAAAAAGAAATACAGGGATTAAAATAAAAAAAAGTAAAAGTATAAGGGTGAAATGAATATTAAATATAAAGGGATTACAATCTAAAATTAAAGGTATAAGGGCCGAAATGAAAATAAAATATATTATCAATTTTAATCAAAGGACAAAATTGAAGAAATTGAAACTACTATACCAAATAAATTCATTTTTTTTCAATTCAATCCGGAAATTAAAAGAAGAAGGACCGAATTGAAAAACAGACATTGAATTAAATCCAATCAGAGGACCCAATTGAACCAGATAAAAACTTATATATCAGAAATGAGAGCTAGAAACGAAATTTAAAGTGACGGGACTAAAGTGAAAAAGGTGAAAACAAGAGAGAAACGTGGTTAGCGGCTTTAACCGGCCTTCGCCGCGTCCACGAACATGTTTAGGCACAATGTGCAGCCACCGGAGGAAGAAAATACGGAGGCGCATCGAGGGAGACTCCGGAATTTCGTCTCCGGCCACCATAAGACGCCACATGCGCCACCTACAGAGGGCATGGGGCTAACCACCAGCGGGGTGTGTGCCCAGCACGCACTGACAGCAGCGGAAAGAACAATAAAAATTAGGTAAATTACGGTCTCATCCCTGTTTCTAAAGGCACCGTTTTGTCTTATTAGAGGTTAAATCAAATTTAGCCAATTTAAAAAAATAATAAAATAAGAAGAAGACCGGGGGGCAAAATAGACCGGTCCAGTCAAACATGCCCAATGACCACGGAGCCCCACGATTTGACAGTGTTTTTTGTCGTTTTTGGGGTCTTTTTCTTTGAATCACTATTTAAAAACAAAAAAATAAAAAAATAGGTGAATGAACTCGCGCAACGCACGGCCAAAAAATAACGAATCCATAATGAATGTCTAAGCTCTTTTAGTATATTTTAGTATATTGTATAATGTACAATAATAAGCCGATTCATGTGATTGTTCTGACGATGGGCCTTGTTCAACACAGTGTTTTGATTCGAATAAGGATGGACATAGATATTGTGGTCGGGACAGTATCCATTCCTTATGTTTTGGATGATCCATTTGGGAGATTTGGCTTTAGTAGGATGGAAGAAAAATCCACTAAAAAATAGTTAAAATACCCCAATTATAACTCCTTCGAAAAACATAAAAGAGGTGGTGTTTTTAATGTTCACCCTCTCACAAAAAACACAATTCATTTCAGTAATTTTTTTTTTAATTTCAGATTCATCACATAACAAAACTGTAAAAAATTCAATACAATAATATAATGAAGTTATAAAACTTGACTTTTCATGATCAAAGGAAGCCAGGCTCACCTCTAGGCCCTGTTTGGCACTGATCTCTGTACCAGAAGGGATATATATACAACGAATAACAGGAATAAAAAAAACTACATAAACAGTCAGATCAACAATGAAAAAAATAAATACATTAAAATATTATAGTAAACTTATTTTTATTGTAAAAGGAGCTGTGACAAACATTAGTTAAAAAAAAGAGTCGTTAAAGTTTTAAAATAAACGTGTTGTCAGTACCTATGATCGTTAGAAGAATAATACAATTTATTATTTGAGGTTGATTTTAAAATTTATTTTTGTTTAATAATATATTAAAATGATTTTTTTTTGAAATATGTATATTTTTGAGCACGCAAAAATCAGTGTAGAACATGAGCTAAAAGTGTTTAGGAAATTAAAGATAAAAAAATTATAAAGTGCATTCTTGCACGCAATAAGTAATTAGAGTGTTTTTTATTTGGCTGAATTTTATAAGTGAGTTTACTAGAGTATCTTTTGTTTTTTAATATAGAATAAAAAATCATATATGTTATACAATATATTTTTTAAAAAAGTTCAATTTTCCAATATAAAATAGACACCTATTGAAATACTCTTCATTGTTTACAACAAAACCATCATGTCAAGGGTTTGAGACCGATGAGGAGAGAAGGTCAAAAAAAGAAGGACAAAACCTCGTGGTAAAAAGACAGCAAGTACTTGATCTGTGTCGGCTGACAGTTTTTATTTATTTATCTATCTCTTCTTCTTCGTATTCCTTCTTCTTCCTGGTATTCAAGTCTGTCTTTTTCACATAATTCCCACTGGATTGGTCCGGGACAATTTCCTCTAAACAATAAGATAAAGATATCGGTTATTATTATTATTATTATTATTATTATTTGTTATAATTGGTTTTGCAATTTCAAACAAATTCAAGAGTGTTTTGAGTTCATATGTTGATTTATTAGCATTAAATATTATAAAATAAAAATGTTGAACAATGACTTTTTAATTAAAAAAATAGTTTGGTTTTCTAACCATCAATAATCAAAATAAACAGAGCAAACAATGTTAGTTTTCAAAATGTATTTAAATATATCACTATAAACAAACTGATGAAAATTGGAAATGATTTACGTATAAATCTAACAGAACTATAGGGTCTAAATTTTATATTCGGCCCTATTGCTCCATGGGTCATGACTTAAGGCTGGAGACTTCGTACATGCATCCAATTTATTTCATGTATAGTTTTATTATATAAATAAGATGATTTTAAAATAATAGAGATTATTTTTTAAAGTATATTTTATTTAGAGATGAATTAAAATAATTTTTATTTATTTTTTATATTAATTCATATATAAAAAATAATAATTTAAAAACGCGGTTTACGGAAACAATCACCATCTTTATTTGATAAACGCTATCATCAAATTCCAAGAAGGCATCGATGTGGTTCTAAAGGTCAAAGATAGCAAGCAGCGGCGGGAATTTGTCGACCCCCCTCGCTTTTCTCAGACCGCAAATCCCAATGCCATTAACGGCCACACGAAAGCCACGCTCTGCCTTTACCTTTTTGACACGTGTGCACTTGACAGCCGAGTGTGACATTCCCCGCTGACATTTAATGTCAGGATTCTGGGCGATTGATTCGATCTTCACGATCGGTTGATTTGTACACGGAAACAAAAGCAATCGCACGTGTCGTTTGTTTACTGGTCTATTTGTGATTAAATAACTGTGGACCTTCATAGTTTAAGCCCAGAACAATGATTTGTTCTGCTTATTTTATTCAGTGAATTAAGTTAAATGCTAAATAAGTATTGAAAATTGCTTAGCCGATGCCCTTCATTCTGATTACGTGTCAGTGCATGCTTGGCTCGTGACGGCTCACGAGCCAGCTTTATAATGTCACGTAAAACTCATTGCTTACAGTGGTGCTAGTATTTTTCCTGCAGAGAAGAAAACAGCTCCTTGCATCCACTGGTATGGAAAGCTGTACTTTTAAAATATTGGTCAATATGATTCAAATTTATGGTACATTGGATCACGACAGCTTTGTTTATTTGATTTAATTTTGGGTTTTCTTTAATTGTTTGAATGGAATTTTAATGTTAAAAATAAATATTCATAGTTTGTTTGTTGAGTGTTTTAAAGTAAAAAAAATAGTAATTAAAAAATGAGTTCTTGGATTGAAAGCTCAAACCTCGACCTTTTGACAATTTTAAGATGACTGCAATTTCGTAATTGACTGGTTTATTATCTGTACCTGGAATAAGTTCTTTGAATGACGAATTAAATCAAAATAAATGATTTTTTTTTATTTCTTCATCTCTAATATGGCAATTACTCGATCCATGTGGACCGGATCAGGTAATTACTAGGAAAACCGGAAGTCAATAATAAAAAAAAACTATCTTTGAAGTAGGTTGCAGTATCCATTGATGCCCAAGTTCTTCTAAAATTATTCCTTTTATCCAATGAAAAAAGCTCATGTTGGTAGAAACCACCATGTCTTTTCAGGTGGATCCTTGCTGCTTCTTTTTTTTTACCAGCGGAATCAATAATTCCGAGAAAAAGCTGTTACAGGATCCAATAAAAAAGCTGTCAGCGGCACATTTCTGGGCAGTGGTGGTCCTGGCCATTCGAATAAGCATGATACCCAGAAGTTATCCGTTTAAAATTTCGGTTTATATTGTTTTTTTAAATGTTTTTTTAGATATATAGTAATATATTTTTTAAAAACTATTTTTTGACATCATTACATTAAAATAATTTAAAAACACACATACAAAAATTTAATTCAAAACAAGAAGGATTTTTTATTTTCTTCAGAAGGGATTTCTCTGGGTTCCAGACATCCCAAAATCTCATTCAAAATCAAAAGGATAGGTTTTCCAGAGATGGACCACCCACTGATAGTTGGACCCCAAGTAAACTCTGATGATGATAATAGTTATGCTAGCTGTTACAGGGCTAATTGACCCTGTGACACTAGCCATGGTCAGTGTAATAAGAGAAACAACAAGCAACAACTTGGCCTTTGCATGCAGCGTTCTTGTCATTTTCTACTGAACTCCAGACCGCAAAGGTTGGCTTCAGCAGTACTTACCTGTGAAGCTGTCATTGCCAGCTTTATTAACTGAACTGTTTGGAGAATAAGTTTGTTTTTTAAAATATATTAAAATGATATTTTTTTAAATAATTTTCAACATCATTATATATGAAATAATTTAAAAATATATCAAAAATATTTTTAAAACCGTCTTATACTCCTGAGTCCTTACGGCATTTGTTATGTCTTATCTCTTCTATTTTCACTTCTTCTTTTTTGGCAAATCGACACCCATTTTTATTTAATTCAAGTTCTGCTCCTGTAAAACTTATCATAAAAATAACATTTCACTACACATTGTTACTTTTCCTCTCAACATTTATTTCAAATAGGCACCTTAGAAAGGACGGCCGCCATGGAAGCATTCGTTAGCATTCATGTAATCGTTTTTTCTTTCTTTCAAGGATCGGGCAAACCTTCTGAAAAAAAATAAAAATAAAGCACAGTCCTCAAATAATCAGTAAAAGAGGAGGAGATAAAAAGAAAAGGACGTGTCAATAAATTACACAACAAAAACAGCACAGATAATGAAATATCTATACTAGGCTAATCAAGACAGTGCACAATTATTCTAGATTTACCTCTGCGCGATGAGCAGAAGTAACAGCAGAAGTAGGGGGTTTTCCCCCTGGAAATTTTCCAATTTTTTCGGTTTGTGTTTCATGGGACTTATATTGCTCGTCTCTCTCGAGTCCCCGTCTAAGCACGTGGCACGTCATGAAAAATAAAACTGAACTGTTAAGATTTTGCAACTTTCCCGACATCACTTTCTAGTTTTTTTTCTCTACAAATATGTTTAATCTATGGATTATTGCAAGCTATGATTCATTACCTAGTCTGATTATAATTGTTTTTATTTAAAATAATATATTTTTAAAGTTTATTAATATATGGATTCGATCTCTCTACTTGGAAGGGAAGATGCGTAGATAAACATATTAGAGACACCGTTATAATTAAACTTGATTTTTTTCTAATGGTTATTTTAGAAATAATGATTAATTTAAATAAACCCACATCAAATAGAATCTTGTGTGCGTTTCGATTATCAAAAAAGAAAAAATTCAAGTCCCTATTTGTTTTCTCGAGGAATATATTAAACCAAAAAGAAGGACGTTGAACATTCGTGAATCTCGTAGTTATCCAGCACACAATAATTTATTGTAGAGATCTCTTTGAACTCTTCCTCTTTCACACGCGATTGGCCGTATTTACAAATATCTAGAATATAAATTTTGGGTTGTTTTTTAATAAAAATTTCTATTTAAAAATATATTAGAATAATATATTTTTATTTTTTTAATATTAGTCTATAAAAATGATCAATTTTTTTTTAATAAAAATAATTATATATTTAAATATTTTTAAAACACAATAATAATAAACGGGCAAAAAAATGAAAGGGAAATAAAAGAATCTAGAAATGGAGGGGAGCCAAGCCCGTCTTGTCATAGTTTGTGTTCAAAAGTCTTTTGATTTTTGCTCATGTTCGTTTCAAACAACACGGCGCAGTTCTTTCTACGTATGCCTTGGGGCATTGGATGGTAATTAGATGGGAGAAACGGTATTGTTTAAGATACGACACCATGATTATACACGAGATTTAGCATCCTTGTGTATTCGTTGGATATGACTTCTATAAGTTTATTTAATTTATTCCTTAATTTCTGATTTATAGAAAATTATGAATATGCTTGATTAAAAATAATCTTCAGCTTTAAAAATATTTGTCAGTAAAATCTTGGTTCAACCAATAATTAGAATATTTAATTCTTAACAGCGCCGTTAAAACCGAAGCCGTGCTATAATCAGCCTTTGCAGCCGTGTCAGAAATTGATAAATAAAATCCGACTAATTTATCACTTCACTTACTTTCTAAACTTTAAAAGAAGAAAAAAGAAAAGAAAATAAAGACCGACTAATTTATTTCCAGATTTCGTAGCCATAAACAGATTTCTTGTTTAAATTTGGTGAGACTTTCCCCCATTTCCTTCTCCCCCCCTCTCTCTGTCATTCGTAGAGCGTCTCCGCTATCATTCAACCCTCTCTGTAGTCTGTAATGCTGCAGAATCCGTGCTTCTAACCGACAAAGATCACTCTAATCGCCTGATTTTTTCCTCTACTGGCTTCTGTACATTCAGAATATCCTTCAAGACCTTAGCCAGTGCATTCTAGCTCTGATGGCGAACTTTAATTTTATACCTTTTGAACTCTCAGTTACAGTCTAGTTTCTGAGCTAGAGGTTGTCAATTGCTACACTTCTTAGAAATAATTCAAAACTAGAGCTCAGTTCATCGACTTTTGAGCTCTATAAATTCGTCGAAATAACCAAAAAGTTCGCGACCTTTTCTCTTGTTTTGCAGTTTTGGAGATTCAGAATCTTTTTGTGAGGTAATTATTTTTTTAGATCTTACTGTTCATATAGCTTATAATTTTGAACTGGACCAAACTAACTCTTTACTAGTTTTCATAAATTACGTTTTATCTTCATATATATATATATATATATTTAATTTCATGCTAGATTAGGTTGCACGAGGGAGTTTATGGTGATGATTGAATCAACTAAAGTGATTTCAACCAATTATGTTTTAACTTCTTAAACAATTTTAACAGTTTATTATAGATTTGTTTTTGGCCAAACTGATTATTGGACTGAGATCTGATTGACTTGTATTATTTTTTGCCTGCTTGTAAATAGTGGCTAGCATGGAGTAAAAACTTTGTAGTGTCTAAAAGGAATTTTTGATTTACCAAATCCTGTGCCATTTGGCTGGCAAAAGTCGGCTATGATATTTTCAAGATTTTCTGCCCGATTAATGCCATGGCAGAGCATAAAGAAGAAAACAGTAAAGAACAGTAGAAGCATGGGTAAGACTTAAAGAGCATCTGAAGCTGGAACAGGAGACTAGGATTTAGGTTTGTAACATCAGTAATTTATTGGTACCATGTCTCCTAAACTAGCCAATGAAGTCCGTAATTGCTTATTATCCTGTAGTTAAAAGTCTTAACCCTGATTCTTGCAAGGAAATGATAATGGAGTAGAATTTTGGTGCAATGCTGTACTATTGTTATGTCTGGGCTCCGAGTTTTTGTATAATGAGAATGATTGTTTATGAATTACGGTTCTAGGTCGAAGAATAGAGTGAACCAGGATATGAACTTATGGAATCTGTTAGTCTGAAGGATTGGAAGTAAAGCTTGGGTGCGGGGAATGTGTTCATTTGGTGATATCTACACTTATCAAATATGGTTGAATATTAGCATAGCATTTGTGTTCACTGGTTTAATATTATTGAATTGAGGAACATCAAGATCATATAACATGTTTAGATTGCTAGAGGAAATAATATATGAAAGCAAGCATTTCTAGCCTTTTTTTGGTTTCCACAGTTAAAACTTTGCTGATTGATATTTTCAAACATGAGCACATTTTGTCTTGTGGTTTCTCATGTATTTTTCTATTTCCAGGATTGAATTGCCTCAATATATGACCCTGACAGGAGCAGAGGCTCTTATTTTCACCTCAGAAAACTCCATGACCTCACCAACACCCAGGGAATAAACGAGCCAAACCAAGAGATGCTGTCAATTCAACTGGAATGAAGACCTTACAGGTGGCCCTTTCTGTTGCACCCTTTATCCCTAAAAGGACTCACACACTCAGCCATCCCATGTGCTTTGAGAACATACATTTCTTCTATTGTCTTTTTTGTTTGCGGAGTTGATATCCAAACTTTGTCTTCTCCACACATCTAAATGACTTATTTTCAGTAGTGGCTAGCTTCAATGGTTGTAGGCACATAATTGTCATGCCCTGGTCATGCATTTTGATTTGCCATACTGCAAGCTACTTTACTAATGTATTATTCTAACTTGGCCAACTCAATTGGCAATGGCATTGCAAATGTGCCACTTAAGCTTTTACTCATCATCACCGAAATTCTAAGGCCACTATGGAAACCATGTGCTAGATTTCAATTCATGTGACTTGATGATAAATGTTGTTGATATGGGACCAGAGTTGAATCTATTATTTTGAATTTCAGATTCATTTAGGCTTTCAAACTTGTGTTGCTTCAAAATTTTGGAAAAAAAAAAGAAAGCAAGAAATATAGCATGGAAATAAGTGGATTTACTAGTTGATGAAATATTTCTTGCTTTCTTTTTTTGTCAATAATTTGACAAGAATTTCATCTGGATTATAGAGTGCACAGGAACAGTCCACCACCCAAATTTCACAGGATTCCCAGAGCGAGCAACAGAATAATCACAAAACAGAGGCTCCAGTAGCAGACTCTAGTTCAATATCCGCTTCAAGCAATGATGGCAGAAAGGTTTCACGCCAAGATATTGAACTTGTAAGAGTCTGCAATCGCTTTCAAGTTTTTTCAGTTATTATTATTATTCACTATTTTTTTCTGATATAGGATTTGATCCTAAGAGAAGCTTGACTGATAATGTCGTTCTTTTTCCTGCCGTTGATAATGTCTATTAATGGCTATTGCAGGTTCAAAATTTAATAGAACGCTGCCTACAACTGTATATGAATAGAGATGAGGTTGTTAAAACCCTCTTGACTCGTGCAAGGATAGACCCTGGGTTTACGACACTTGGTAGGGTTTTCTGAAATTTTCATTTTAAGCTGTCTTTGCAATCAAGTTGCCCGCTCAATCTTGCTGCATGGATTTTGTATCATGTATTCATTAAAAAGCTGTTTGAGTGGAGTGATCATGGAACATTTGATCATAGATCTTGACCTTTTAACAAATTAATCTTACAGTAACCCGATTAACATTTTTCTTGTCAAGCATTCAAACTAAAAGTCTAGTCTAATATTTTCCTTTATAATTCCTTGCTTTTGCAGTATGGCAGAAATTGGAAGAAGAAAATGCTGATTTCTTTAGGGCCTATTACATTAGGTTGAAATTGAAGAAACAGATTCTCTTGTTTAATCATTTGCTTGAGCATCAATATCATCTCATGAAGTATCCTCTACCTTCAAAAGTTCCTTTGGTTCCAATGCAAAACGGGATGCATCCCATGCCCGGTAAGTTCTATTTTTCTAGTGAAATGATTGTGGAAAGCACAAAGCATCCCTTATCTTAGCACAAGAGGAATATTGAAACTTCAATTTTTTCCCCTTCAGTTCCAACATTTGTGCGGATCCCTAGGTTATTTGTATCTGAGGTGTAAGAAAACCAAACACCATTTATATTTAGTACTTCTTTTATTAACTACCTTGAAAAACAAACCCTCACCTGAAGGATATTTTTACATACCATTGTTGTCAATATCTTGAGGGTAGTGATTCTCTTTTGTTGGGATCTTATTAAAGCACTAGTGTCTTTCTTGACTCTGTTGTTATTATTGTGAAGTTCATAACTGAACTGTATTTTCTATTATTTTGCTTGAAAGGTATCCTAGAAATTGAAAATGTGGTTCTTTCATCATTTTCTGCAAAGCAATTTTATTAATGCGAGTTTCATGGTGACTGAAGGTTTGATGACAGTTGTCCCATGTGTCAACAAGGCATTTTTTTTTTAAAACATTGTATCTATTATTCAACGCCACTTTTTTGCAGTACAGTTAACAATTTACCGATGGGATACCCTGTCCTGCAACAAACCCCAATGCCAGCTCCAGGTCAACCTCATCTTGACTCAATGAGCTGTGGAATATCAAGCTGTCATGTGGTTAATGGAGTCCCTGCACCAGGAAATTTTCATCCCATTCGGATGAATTCTGGAAACGAGTGAGAACTTTTCCATCATTTTATTATTGTTAGATTGTCTACTTAATGAACAACATATATCTTTGCCAAGGCTCTCCCACCTGGACATGGGAACATGGTTTAAGTTACTGTGTGCATGCATCTGCATGCCCGTTGAGTTAACATCACTTTTAACTGCTGAATGAGATGGTTGCCTTTTTCTAAACTGTCATTTATTTCATGTCTGTCTAGTTTACAGTAATCTGCCCAACAAAAATATAATTAGCCTGACATTTAATAAAAATCCTTATTAAAAGTAGTTCCGCGTGAATGCACATTGCTATCAAACACGTACTTTTTTCCTTCTGAAAGTGGATGCTATTTATGCATGTATGTTTGTCAGTGAGATTGGAAAATGCTAAATCTAGTGAATTATGTTCTCCTTGCTTTGATATTAGTTATCAGTTTTTTCTTCATAAAAAAATCAGCTAATTACTGCTGCACTTGTCCTTGTAGTATGGTGATGGGAAATAGTGCAGCTGATACAGCTCATGCTGTGCCGCCAAGTAGTGCCATTTCATCCATGTCTGAGATGCCTGTGAGCCCTACGTCAGTGACATCTAGTGGTCATTTTCCATTTACTACATCTGACATGTCAGGAATAGGGGTAGACAGCTCAGCACTAGACACAGCATTTTCTGACGTGGCAAGCTCTGTAGGATTGCAGCTTGGACCAGATGGTGGAGCTGGAAATTCCAGATCATTGGATCATTTTCAATGGAATTTCAGCCTTTCAGACCTAACAGAAGATCTATCGAACTTGGGAGGTAAATTGTTTATCATTCTCGTAATGGGATAATTGCTTTTTCAGCCTTTCAGATCTAAAGGCAGATTTATGAGTTTTTATCAGTCAAGAAGATGGAATTTAAATTTGCACAATCTGCTTTACCGACCTTTTCAATTGAAGTTTAGATTGATAGAAAAGGCACCTTTGGAAAGATATAGTCATTCTGAAATTGTCTGATGCCAAGCGGCTCATGTTTCTCTATGTTACTGGATTCTGTATTCTGCTTAAGATGCATATTATGCTAGAAATATTGCGAGGTAAATGAAAGATCCAAGTTCTGCAATTTCAATCTTTCTTTGTTAAAGCAGAACATTTTTGCTGTTCTGATTTGTTTGTAACTAGTGTTTGTAGGTTGTTTAAACTTGTTAGGATAGATTCAACACCTTTATATTTATGCCCATGGAGATGGTTTATCCTGCTGCTATCTCATACCAAATTGTGGAGATATCATACCATTCTGGAAACTCTTGTGTTTTTCTAATTCCTTTTCCTTGTTTCGTGACGTTGGAATTGTGTGCAGATTTAGGAGCTCTAGGAAACTATCCCGGTTCCCCCTTTCTGCCTTCTGATTCAGAAATTTTGCTTGATTCTCCAGAGAACGAGGACATAGGTAATGGAGTTTGCATCTATTATAATATTCTCTCTTTGTTGACTAATTTTTCTTGATTCTGTTCTTTGACAATTTAATAGTGGTCATATAGAAAATCATTAACCTTTGACGGGTGACTCCATACCATGTAAATAATTAAAAGATTGGATAGATTCTCAGGAACTGTCTTGTGCATTTAAAGACAATTTTATCTGCCATGGAATCCGAACATGTTACATAAGAATGACTTCAATTTTGTTGTGACTGACTTAAGCTAATGATATATCATTAGCAATTTTCAAACACTACCACAGAGTCTCAATTCAAAAGTAGTCATGGCCATCCGTTGTATGGGTCCTTCTGCACCATTCAGCTTGATCATGAACAATTCTCAGATTAAAAACACATCATTTTAACAAGCTGGGAGATTCGGCTCTTATCAGAAATCATTTCAAAATCCTGCAAAGTTATTCCTGTTTATTTCCTCACTTGAATATCTATTTACGGCTATTTCTTACAAGTGATGCTGATAGAATTATCCTGTAACAGTGGAGGAATTTTTTGCTGATTCCGTCCCAGGGCCACCATCGCAGTCAGATGAAGAGAAGTCCTAGTGTAAGGTTAGGTACAATCCCTGTTCTCTTTGAAATTATCAGGATAGAGAAAAATTAGATGAATAAAATCGAAGTGTTTGTCATCTTCTTCTTTTTTAGGATTTTAGTTTGTCATTGTCAACAAATCTGAACAGCTTAAAATCACTCTATTAAAGTAATGTAGTCATGATGGGATTAGCATGCCAATAAGGAAGAGTAATGTTATTTTTAGGTGTAATTCTCAGCTCAGAAATAAAATGGCAATTTATAACTTTCCCCCCCTCCCTGCCGTTGTTGATCTCTTGAATGGAAAGATTGAGAGCATCATTTTTGACATTTATTTGGACCTGTTGGTGTCATAATCACCATAACTGTGAATTTCTTTGGATGTAAGAACTTTATTGGGATTATATATTGTCGATGTGAGGGGGGTACATGATGTTTAAGTGAGTGCTTTAAACTACGTAAAGCACTTGGAAAGAGCTCTTAATATCTAATAAATAGTTCAGGCCCCAATCTAAGATTTATATTCATTTTTGTCATGTTCATTTATCTCCCATTAACGGACGGAGTACCCGCAAGGCAAATAGACAAATACAAGATCATTCACCCGTGTTAAGCTGCGTTTTTTAATATGAAAAGATGATGTTTTTTTTTTTCTCTAGAAAAAATAAATAAATCAGGTGAGTGTTGACATGATGTAATCCAGTGAACTTTAATATTAAGATGATAATATGTATGCAATTTGTTTGTGCATACATTTGGTAAAAATAAATCCAAACTAGTATGCAATTTAATGAAAAAATATATAAAATAATCCTAAATAAAATAAATATCATTTAAAAAAATAAGGGCCAAGTTTTAAAAATTAAGAAAATCAAAGGGGTGAAATGGTAAAAATTTGTAAAAAAACTCGAATATATATCTTAAACATTGTCGAATCTTAAAAAAGTTACAACCTATAAAGCCCTAAATCCGAGTTTTATAAAGAAGTTTATTATAAGTCAATTTAAAAATGTAAATTTTAAAAACTTGTTAAAGTAAAAAAAAAAAAGAAGGCCTTGAGTGAACGTGATAACCAACTTGAGATCACAAATCAAACATATGATTTAAGACATGAAATTAGGATGATCCTCTAAATAGAAAGCGAAACAAATGCTTTTTTTTTTAAAAAAAAAAAACAGAGGCTAACTCATGCTAATCCTTTAGATTTATGGCTCGAGCGATGAGACCTAGGTGATCATATTAATGGCAAACCTGAAAAGAACAAAGAGATAAGATTCTTAATCAAACAAAAATATGAAATTGAGAGAAAAAAAAATAAAAAAACAATGCAAACCAAAAAAGCAATTAAGAGAATCAGGATTACATTCAATATAAAAGTTAAATAAAATTAAATGTTTATGTAAAACTAAGATGAAATTAAATATTTAGGGATTTGATTGTAAAAAAAAATCCATAAAGAAAATGATTGAAAAACAACAATTAGAAAAAACTAGGAACAACTAGAAATGAAAATTAAATGAAAATAAATGCCCAAAAGTGGAATTAAAAAAATATCAATCAAGAAAATAACTCAAAACAAAACAAATTGCAATTAAAAGAAAGAACCGAATTTGAAAACATTTTTTTTTAAAATCAAATGACGAGGGATGAAAACAAAAACAAAACCCAATTAGTAATAATCAATGTACATAAAAAAATTAAAAATAAAAATAGAGAAACCATATCAAAATAAAAAATAAATTAAAGGGCTGCTACGATTTTTTACATGGCAAGCAACCTAAGGAAAAAAGAAAAAGAAAAGCAATTTTGGACCAAACCATGCCGGACCACCCCACACGTGCCACCGAGAGGGAAAGACAATGCTGAGAAGAATCAAATGATGCAATAGAATTATAGTTACAATCATCGGATATTCTCCTTTGTTGAGATGCTATCCCAAACTGCTTTGGTGTAGTTACACTGGAAGAACAAGTGATTGTGGGTTTCTTCATCTTGATTGTATATTACATAATGTGTGTGCAGTGACTGATAATTTTCCTGCAGACTGTACAGTGTTAATGAACATCGATTATGAAATTGCTAACCATAGCCATCAAAGACTGCTGTATATGACCAGCATACAAATTGAATGTTGAGAGTAGTATAGTAATTACATTGTTATATCAAATACAAAAAACACTCTTTTGTAGTAGATGTTGAATTATTTTATTTTAGAGTGACATTAATGATTTTACCACGAATTAAAAAACACAATTATCAAATAATCCCGCTCAATTCTCAAACATTCATGTCATAAGAAAAAGACAGAAAGATATCGACTTACCTTTAAAATAAGTTAAAAGATTAAATTATAAAGCAATAATACAATGGTTATATATTGTAATGAATAGAAATATGTCCATGTCCATGTCCATGGAAGACGTTAATACAGGGATTAATGTTTTTGGATAATCAATAACTCTGCCCATCTCCTTCCGTCTAAGGATGGTGGGTCACTCTTCTTCAGGATATGTATTGACCGTTTAGGATTTGAAAATGTTTTTTATTTAAAAATATATTAAAATTATATATTTTTTTATTTTAAAAAAAATTATTTTTGACATCAGCACATTAAAATTATCTAAAAACATCAAATTTTATTAATTTAAATTTAAAAATAAAAATAAAAAAATTTCAATTTTTTTCAAAAATACTTTTAAAAATCACTTCCAAACACACCTTAATCTCCAAGCTACAAGGAAGCATCAATAAATAGATTCAAAGGTGTCTTTGGTATTACAGTACAAATTGAAATTGAAAAAAATTCCTAATTTTAGATTTTGATTAAAGTTTAAAAAACAGAAATGTTGAATGGATCCCTAAGATTAAAATCAACAAAACACTAGCGGATGAAAAACAGCTTTTCAAAAGGATTTATAATATCATGTGGGTCCCATAGGCTGCATTTTCACAATTTCTTCGTTTCTTCTTGGTGATAACCACCACACCACAGACTTGTAGCAGTCTGATCACGTCGCTGGGGTGTAGCCGTCTGATCCAGACTATCATTTATTTCAGAATTTCTCCTCAATTTCCATCAACATCTACATTATCTAACCCAAGTTACTGATGTGAGTGGTGAGGTTATTTTTGTACTTTAAAGAGGTTAGAGGTTTGATCCTTTTTTTTATATGAAGCCGGCTATTTGGAGATCACTTTCACCTCTTTGGAGTTCATCCGATGCGAACGTGGATTAGTCTGAGTCAACGTCTGAGACACCTCTTATATGGAATTGACTATTTGGGGAGCACTTTCACTCTTTTAAGGCCCACCCGGTATGAACATGGATTAATCTAGGTCAGCGTCTGGGACACCGCGTGGTTTATAAAAAAAAAACATCTACACTATCTAATGCATTTTCAAATCTAAGCAATCTCGGCTGGCTGGCTCTCTCTAATAGTTAATTAGGGGATCGATAAATAAATTATGAGTTATTTTTTTAATATTATAAAATAAATTATATATTTATTTAGTTTCAGAATTTATCTAATTAATTACTCTTTTGATTATGTTTAATTTAATATTATTTTATTTTCTCATTGAACTTTTTATATTATCTGCCTTTTCAATTTATTTAAAGAAAAAAAATCCTAACTATTTTCTTAGTTTAGAGATTTTATTATTTTTATTTTTCATATTATATTTTTAATGAAACTATTTAAAAAATATATATTTTTTTATTTTTTATTCTATATTAAACTTCAAACTCAACCACAGTTTTAACCAAACACTTTAATTTCAGTCATAAATCATAGTTAAAAGTGTTTTTCATGAAATAATTTTTTAAAAAACTCAACAACAAGAATAACCACAATACCAAACCAACCCAAACCAGGTAACCAGTTTATGATGATAAAAAAACAAAGATCTGTGATGTCCCTGGCATGATGCAATGGGGTTGGTCGCGTTGATGTTTAATTGTAGCCCTACTGTTCCTTAATTATAGAGAAATGGTAATCATATATAATTCTGTAAAATAAATGTTTCGCAGAGCCCCAGAGCTGAAAAAGAAAATCACCAAATAAACACGAGAAAGTTACTGCACTGCATCTGAATCCAACCGGAGGTGTTTTTCATTCAAAAATCAGAAATACATTTCGACAGGAATGAGCTGGTATCAGTCCAATGAAAACACAGGAGACCGCTTCAAATCAGACGTAGATTTCATGATCAGAGAAGGACATGCAAGACATCATGGGAATAAGTAAACCCCTGATTTCTTTCGTATATGTTTTCTTTATTCCCTTCGGAAAGCTATTCGTAAAAAAATATGATTCCTGGTTGACCTCCTCGGATGGTTGAAGAGGTTAAGATAACAAACCTATATTTTGCAGGCCAACTTCTGGTGGAGTTAACGATGCTTATGCCGGTTATTCTAACCTGTGTCATCTCCCACTGGACTGCGCTGTTTCCAACTTTGAAGTTGACGGGATATTCAGATTAAGACAAAACACGGCTTATCTCTTAAACCAGTTCTCAAGCTTTTGATAGCAGCGGAATTCCGTCGTTTACTGTCAATATTGATGAAAACATGTCCTTCTCATGTTTATAAAGAAGAAAGCGTACAGGAGTTCATTGGTGGGTTTCGTGTGGAATCTCTTTGGTGTCCGGACAGCTTGATGGAATGGTGTATCACATAATAATATATATAATTAAATTATTAAATTACAGCATGAGGATGCATGATATATAAGAAGGAAAGTGCCTGGACCAAACAATTCAAGCACGTGCCCAGAACTGTAGTGTTCTAATTGAGAAATTAAACGATGTAGAAAGGAAGAATAATCTCCGAAAGAATGAAGAGAAAGTATATAAACGAATATCAAAGAAAGCACTGAATTTAATTTTTTGACTTCAAATAATTTGAAGAAAAAGAAAAAGGAAAAACTACCTATTATAAATTTATAACTAAAGAAAAATCACAATTTTAGATTCTAAGACAGTTTCCTAGGCTTTCATTGGGCTTGACTTGACTTTTGCGAGCTTGGCAGGGGAAGACATTTCTTCCCTTCCGTCGTCTCTCTTATCATTTATGTTTTTCCCTCTCTTTTCCCTCTCTCTCTCTCAGAAAGCGCGGACAGTAACTGCCATTGGAGTCTCTCTCAACGAACTTTCTTCTCCTCCCAGCACGAAATTTCTAGCGAACGAAAACCATGAACTCTCTTTATCCATAAAGAGCATACCAATCCAATAAACGAAGGAAATACTCAGTTGTCCTTGCTTTTAGTTTTGACGGTCAGAGGAAGCCAAGAATAACTGATCACGTTATGAATCTCAAGGAAAAGAAATTTGTCAGGTTTGTCACGTAAATTTGTAATCCTAGACACCATGTATTATTCTTATTCTTATTATTATTTATACACGTAAATTTTAACATTATTGATGGCATCAGACCAAAAAACTAAATTCTGTTGATAGTGGAGTAGATTTTTTTTTAAATTTATCAAATGACTTGAAACTTTGATTAGTTATAAATCATCCTGATAGATTTTGTTGGTTCATGCTGGTCATATTTGGTGGTTGGAATCACTCTCAGTGCTTGAATTACTGGATTTTTGGCCCGTATTTAGCTCGTGATATTGGGTTGATTTACAAGAATATTTTTATTATTGGGTTGCGGTTATGCTGCCATATTTTGAACATAATGTAACTTTTGAATTGAATGTTCAGGGTGGTTGAAATCACCGCCATTCTTCCAGACTCCAGCGCGTAAATTGTAGGACTCTTATATAGCCTTCTTCTTCGGACCCCCATGTTTAGTTTAATTAACATGTTTGGTTGTTTTGAGAAGAGAAAAGCTATACAGGGTCTAGTTTCTCATCTCCTTGATGTTTGCTTGGTTGATTCTTATGCAGGTTTCAGGATTATAGCTCAGAGAAACCCTTCAGTTTAGAGCAGCAATACTCCAGTGAAGATGGATTTTACGCAAGAAAAACCAAACAAATTTTCTTTTCAGTCTGGGATACCATCCGAAGAGGGTGGGAGATGCTTTCAGAGAGGATTAGAAGCCTAAAGAAACCATTGAGATTAGACTCCAGGGGTGCTCGGCGAGCGAAAGAACCAGAACCTAAAAAGAAGATTCTTGATCCGCAAGGTCCATTTCTCCAGAAGTGGAACAAAATTATTATGATTGTTTGTGTGCTTGCAGTGGCTATAGACCCCTTATTCTTTTACATTCCGTGGGTTAAAAGCATTGGCAAAGATAAATGCCTTGACGTGGACACAATGATGCAAACTGCTGCTTGCATTCTTCGTACACTCATTGATGCCTTGTACGTATTTCGCATACTCTTCCAATTCCGCACTGGGTTTATAGCCCCTTCTTCTCGCGTATTCGGGAGGGGCGAGTTGGTCGAGGATCCGAAAGTTATAGCCAAAAAATACCTGACCTCCTACTTTATCATTGATTTTCTATCAATTCTCCCGCTTCCTCAGGTATGCTTTCCTTATGTCAGTTTGCAATTTATCATGGCATATAGATGGATTTTTTTATTAAACTTGCTACATCACAATTCTTGATTATCATCACTGGAAAAAGTGGTCCTCAACTCACATTTGAAATCTTGCATATATTTAGATGACTAAATATGGAAAACAATGACCGTGGTGATTGTTTTTTGACTATTTTTGATGTGGAACTCGTATAGATGATTCTTTCTTTCTTGCAAAATATCATCCACTGCTATGATGGTGTAAGCTAATATAGCAATTTGATATATTTTACGATTGTTATGCTCAGGTTGTAGTTTTAATCATCCTTCCAGCAGTGGATAGCCCGGTTTCACTGGCTGCAAAGAAATTATTTGAGTTTGTGATTTTGATCCAATACATACCAAGGTTCGCTCGAATCTACCCACTCTTCAAGGAAATAAATAGAACTTCTGGCATACTTACTGAAACAGCATGGGCGGGAGCTGTTGTCAACCTCTTTCTCTACATGCTGGCCAGTCATGTAAGTTGAATCTGATACTTTACAATCTATATCAATATTCTTCTGGTGTATTATAGTGGATTTCTCATCATGAAACATTGTGACATGTCAGATTTTTGGAGCCTTTTGGTACTTGCTCTCAATCGAACGAGAAGATACTTGCTGGCATGAGGCGTGTAAGCACAAAGAAAAATGTAATCCTATGTATTGGTATTGTGGCAATCATCGAACAAAAAACCACACATTCCCGAGTGGATCATGCCCTCATATCCAACCTGATCCAGTTCCTAACTCAAAGGTCTTCAATTTTGGTATATTTATTGATGCTCTTGATTCTGGAGTAGTGGAATCTACTAGTTTTCCACGGAAATTCTTCTACTGCTTTTGGTGGGGTTTGCGTAATCTCAGGTTTGTGGATATATTGCTGTGTATTTCAGTCCTTAATCAGTTACCATGTTCTCATTTGATTTATTTGGAATTGCATCCTGCTTTGATTCATTTTTAGAAGCTGAGTGTTTCACTTCAGAGTGTTTCCAAATTAGATCTGTAAACTTAAGAACTCGAGATAGCTGTTTGATATCATTAAAAGATTGGCTGGCTATTTTGAAATATTGAATATCAGCAGGCAATCTGTGGAATTACACCTTCTATTTCTGAATGATAGATAAAAGGAGCCATATTAAAATCACCTATTTTAAGCACTTGCCATCAGGGTTTGAATTGGACAGCATGCATCAGGCCCTGTCTTTATCTGAATCATTGGTCAATGGCTTTGAATAAAACTAAAGGAGAAAAATATGATTAAAAAAAATGAAATTATTTACATCCTTATTCTACTTAAATAAGCTTGCTTCATTTTTACATACAGCTTTGGTGCTATGCCATCTTACATGTTTTCCTTGTACTTTTACTTTTACAGCTCTTTTGGCCAAAACCTTAAAACAAGCACTTTCATTGGGGAGATTCTCTTTGCCATCCTCATATCCATTGCTGGATTGGTTTTGTTTGCACTGCTTATTGGGAATATGCAGGTAATTCCGTACGTTACATGGCCTTGTTGTGGGAAATTATGGTTAAGAAACGGCCATCCACTGGAATATTGTGATTCTGGAGTCTGAATATCACAGAGCTGCCCTTAAATGACTCTGCTGTTCATTCAAGCCTGATAAACACCATACCTTGAAAAAATCACAAAATTCTTACCCCAACTTTTCTTTCCCCTCCCTACTCATAAGTAATATTTTATCTTGACCTTGCAACTCTGTCTTTTGACGCCGTTATTTGATGATTTAAAGAACTAAACAATTGTGCATCCTGGTTGTCGCAGAAATATCTTCAATCGACAACTGTTAGAGTAGAGGAAATGCGAGTGAAAAGGAGAGACGCCGATCGGTGGATGTCTCATCGAATGCTCCCTGATAACCTGAGGAAACGCATTAGGCGGTATGAACAGTACAAATGGCAAGAAACTAGAGGTGTGGAAGAGCGGGGTCTAATTCGTAATCTTCCTAAAGATCTCAGGAGGGACATAAACCGCCATCTTTGCTTGGACCTGATCAAGAAAGTGAGTCCTTTTATTAGTCTTTTTTTTTCTGTTGTATTTTCTAGCATTGTTGGATCAGCTCAACATGGACTAAAATATGCTGTACTTGCCTTGTTGCTTACGAGAAATAACGATTTCTGGAATATTTAACAACTCTTTAGGTGCCAATATTTGACAAAATGGATGAGAAAATGTTGGATGCAATATGTGACCGTCTCAAGGCAACTCTTTACCCGAAGGATAGCTACGTTGTTCGAGAAGGGGACCCAGTCGATGAGATGCTATTTATCATGCGAGGTAATCTAGAAAGTGTAACCACTAATGGTGGAAGAACTGGTTTTTTCAATGCTGTCTCTCTCAAGGCTGGTGACTTCTGTGGAGAAGGGTTAATTACATGGGCCCTGGATCCCCAATCCTCCTCCAACCTCCCTATCTCACCTAGAACAGTACAAGCTCTATCAGAGGTTGAGGCCTTTTCTCTAGAAGCTGACGACTTAAAGTCTGTAGCTTCCCAGTTTCGCCAATTACATCACAAGGATATCCAGCACACAATCAGGCAAGTTTCCATGGATTGTTTGTCCTTTCCTTTCCTGTATAAACAGAGCGAGGCTAGCGATGGGATATTTTTCCTTCTATTATTCAGGGCCTGATATAAACATATGATCCTCTCAGATTTATGCAACTGGAACGATAGATTTCTACTTTCCCTATAAGTTGTAGAGACTGCTGAAACTGTGGTGTTTTGAAATTTTAATAAGGAAAATACATGAATGCCCTTAGTGGCTTAGAATTAGGCTAAGGGTGTTGTAGTAATTGTACAAGCTAGTAAATATAAATTGAAAAGAAAAGAAAAAGAGAAGTAATCTGAAATTTGAGAGTGAGAATCGGAAGAGAGGAAGGAAGAAGAAGAAGAAGAGAAAAGAGGGAAAGAGAAGAGGAAGAGAAAAGAAGAAGGAGAAATAAGTTGTTAAGGTAATATATGTGTTTATTTATGTATAAATATGATTATTAGCTATGATTTGGTTGGTATTGATTGTTAGGGTTTGAGAAATTTATTTGGGTTTGATTGATGAATTAATAGAGATGTTAATGGTTGAAAGTGTTGGGTAATGGGTTAATTAGTTGATTGTAGATGATTTTGAAGTTTTGAGATGTTTGGTTTAAGAAAATATTGAGAAAAATGATGAAATAATGTTGAGAAAATTGAAAACCCTTGCTGGAAATTCTGGGTTGAGGTTGAAGATGACAAAATGTCATTTTGGTCCTTTTGTGAAAATTACAGTTTGGTCCCTGAACTTTGGAAAAATTACAGTTTGGTCCCTGGGGTGAAATTCGAGATTCTGGACAGAATTGAAGATGAATTATGGACAAAATTTCAGTATAGTTGTGAATTTAAGAGGAGTTCAACTTAGTCCTTCAATTTGGTAAAATTACGATTTGGTCCTAAAAATATGAGAAAATTTCAGAATGGTCCCTAGATGAAATAATAGCATTTCAAATTGGTTTGATGAATAGTTGAAGTTCATTTGATGGATTATTATCAATTTATGAGTTAAGTATTTGGAATTAGATTTTGGAAGAAACCTTTGTTTTCGGTTTTGCGAAAAATGGATAGTTTGATTTAAAAATACATAGGATTATGATTTGAACTCTTAGATATGTTATTAAAAGTATTTTACTTCTTTTGAGTCATTTTGAGTATATCTTCTTTTATATATTCAGATAATCCCGATATTCTACCTGCGGGACATCAGTAAGATTTCGTCAACACTCTGCTTCTGAACCTTATTTGCTTTTGAGTCAGGTGAGTGGATAATATTTAATATGCATGAGAAATATTATAAATATTTGATTTGATAGTATTTGGATTATGCTTCTTGATAATATATACGTTAAGTACTATTCTTATTATGATAAAACATAATCAATTATTGAATATATGTTCTTGACATGAGCCAATATTTGTTTGTGAATTGATAGCTCCTCATTTGATCGATACCATGAGTTGAGCCTTGAGATATGAATATATCTGTTTGATTATGATATATATATATATATATACCTACGGTATGCCAGTCAGAATACCCATGCTAACAGGGAAATGTTAGTCTTTGTGCACATCGTATCTGAAATCCTAGTTGGTCGGGGAAGTCACCAACCTGTGTGGACTGATCATCCCACAGTACGGAGCCTCATGCTCATTGCATTCTGATTTTCTGACGAGCTTTACCTATTACATTCATGTTATGACCTATTTGAGAGACTTGTTGTAAGAACTTCGAGCCTATTTGTTAATATACTTCTCTTTGCTATAATTATCTCAGTATGTGTATATTGGATATTATCTACTCACCGAGTTGTTGAACTCACCCCTCATTATTCATTATTTTCAGGATCGTAGCTTGCTAGCAGGTCAATTTGTCCTACTCTTGGAACCTGCTATTTTGGTTGTGCTTGATACTTTTGTTCATATATCTAGTAGTGCTCCACAAGTAAAACCATATGTAATCAACTTGTGTGTAAGGACAATCGAATTATATTATAAGTTTACTTTGTTATTTCCGACACTTGAATTATTGAAGTCTATTTTGATATTTCCGCTGCGTAAATTCTGAAGTTGAATGATAAGTTTGTGTGTAAGTTTGGGTTCGCATAGGTGTGGGACCTTGGAGGGGGACCATGCCTATGTGCCGGTCACGGATCCGGGACTCGGGTCGTGACAAAGATGGTATCAGAGCCAAAATTATAAAATGAATAAAAGTAAAAGAGTGACAAAACATAATGACATAGCTTTCAATTCATGAAATAATAGTGAATTTAGGATTCGTATTGTGGAGCATTAGGATCTGTTTTGTCTTGTCTGTTATCCTTGAAATTCTGAAGTCTCATCAAGCATATCTTCTTGATTCCTTATGTCTTCTATAGACATGCTTTTCCATAATTATTTGATAACTATTGTGCTATTGTTCTGGAATGATAAGAGTGTTATTTCTTCTAGGATATGTCGAGGAATAGACATATAGCTAATATTATTGGAGTACGTGACGATCAAAAAGATGTATGTATGGTGTAGTTATGAAATGCAAGGTATATTCCTTATAGGAGGGGTGATGTATTCGCACTTGAATATATTCTTTTTGTTTGCACTTTTGAAAGTTTTGTTTGATACAAGTGCAACCCTTTTGTTTATGTCCCTATATATTGCCATGAGGTTAGATAGACAACTAACTCTGTTAGGATTTCTCATTCTGTTTATATCTTCGTGGATAAAGAATTAATATTAGTGAAGTATGTATATCAAAATTGTGAGAATGAAATTGGAAATAAGATCCTTATGGGAGACTTGAATGTTTTACATATGATTGATTTTGATGTGATTTTGGGAATTTATATTAGTGAAGTATGTGTATAAAAAAAAAATTTATGAGATAGACCTTGGAGATAAGATCCTTATGGGAGACTTGAATGTTTTACATATGATTGATTTTGATGTGATTTTGGGAATTAATATTAGGGAAGTATGTGTATAAAAATTTATGAGATAGAACTTGGAGATAAGATCCTTATGGGAGACTTGAATGTTTTACATATGGTTGATTTTGATGTGATTTTGGGAATTAATATTTGTGAAGTATGTGTATCAAAAATTGTGAGATAGAACTTGGAGATGAGATCCTTATGGGAGACTTGAATGTTTTACATATGATTTAGGGAATGGATTGTTTGTCAAAGCATAGGGCTTTAAAAATTTGTCAGGGTAAGAAAGTAGTGTTTGATTTAGATGGAGAAATGAGGTTAGTTTTTCTAGGAGATAAGATTGTGTTCATTAATTATATTGTTGACTATCTCGAGGAGATTGACACGAAAAAGGGGTACAATGTTACTTAGCACACATAGTGGATGTAGATAAGGAAATTTCGTGGTTAGACCAAGTCCCCATAGCTAAGGAGTTCATTGATGTATTTCCTGATGAGTTACCTGGATTGCTTCCATATAGGGGGAATTGATTTTTCTATTGATTTGGTTTGGGTACTGAACCAATATCAATGGCACCATATAGAGATGGCATCTCATGAGGCTTTGTACGGATGAAAATTTAGATCATAATTTTTTTGGTTTGAGGTTGGTGAGAAAAGGCTAATGGAACCAGAGTTGATTCAAAATACCTCAAAGAAGATAGAGGTGATTAGAAAGAAGCTTCAAACAGCTCAAAGTAGGCAGAAAAGTTACGTGGATAGAAGGAAGCATGACTTAGAATTTTATGTGTGTAATTGTGTGTTCTTAAAGGTCTCACCAACCAAATGAGTATTCAGGTTTGGAAAGAAAGGCAAGCTAAGTCCTCGATTTATTGAGCCGTATGAGATTTTGGAGAGAATTGGAGCGGTTGCTTATAGGTTGGCCTTACCGCCAAATTTGTCGGCTATACATCCTGTATTTCATGTTTCTATGCTACGGAAATATATGTTGGATCCATCTCATGTGTTAGAAGTGTATCCAGTTGAGTTAAGAAATGATGTGACTTATGAGGTGCAACTAGAAACTAGTGGACCGACAAGTGAAAAAGCTTAGGTCAAAGGATATAGCTTCGGTGAAGGTGAAGTGGAAAGGTCACTCAATTGAAGAAGTGACATGGGAACTTGAGGATGAGATGCGTGAGGAATATCCTCATCTTTTTGATAATCTCGGTACGTATTCAAACACTATTTAGTTTCGAGGACGAAACTTTTATAAGGTGGGGAGATTGTGGTGTTTTGAAATTTTAATAAGGAAAATACATGAATGCCCTTAGTGGCTTAGAATTAGGCTAAGGGTGTTGTAGTAATTGTACAAGCTAGTAAATATAAATTGAAAAGAAAAGAAAAAGAGAAGTAATCTGAAATTTGAGAGTGAGAATCGGAAGAGAGGAAGGAAGAAGAAGAAGAAGAGAAAAGAGGGAAAGAGAAGAGGAAGAGAAAAGAAGAAGGAGAAATAAGTTGTTAAGGTAATATATGTGTTTATTTATGTATAAATATGATTATTAGCTATGATTTGGTTGGTATTGATTGTTAGGGTTTGAGAAATTTATTTGGGTTTGATTGATGAATTAATAGAGATGTTAATGGTTGAAAGTGTTGGGTAATGGGTTAATTAGTTGATTGTAGATGATTTTGAAGTTTTGAGATGTTTGGTTTAAGAAAATATTGAGAAAAATGATGAAATAATGTTGAGAAAATTGAAAACCCTTGCTGGAAATTCTGGGTTGAGGTTGAAGATGACAAAATGTCATTTTGGTCCTTTTTGTGAAAATTACAGTTTGGTCCCCGAACTTTGGAAAAATTACAGTTTGGTCCCTGGGGTGAAATTCGAGATTCTGGACATAATTGAAGATGAATTATGGACAAAATTTCAGTATAGTTGTGAATTTAAGAGGAGTTCAACTTAGTTCTTCAATTTGGTAAAATTACGATTTGGTCCTAAAAATATGAGAAAATTTCAGAATGGTCCCTAGATGAAATAATAGCATTTAAGATTGGTTTGATGAATAGTTGAAGTTCATTTGATGGATTATTATCAATTTATGAGTTAAGTATTTGGAATTAGATTTTGGAAGAAACCTTTGTTTTCGGTTTTGCGAAAAATGGATAGTTTGATTTAAAAATACATAGGATTATGATTTGAACTCTTAGATATGTTATTAAAAGTATTTTACTTCTTTTGAGTCATTTTTGAGTATATCTTCTTTTATATATTCAGATAATCCCGATGTTCTACCTGCGGGATATTAGTAAGATTTCGTCAACACTCTGCTTTTGAACCTTATTTGCTTTTGAGTCAGGTGAGTGGATAATATTTAATATGCATGAGAAATATTATAAATATTTGATTTGATAGTATTTGGATTATGCTTCTTGATAATATATACGTTAAGTACTATTCTTGTTATGATAAAGCATAATCAATTATTGAATATACGTTCTTGATATGAGCCTGTATCTGTTTGTGAATTGATAGCTCCTCATTTGATTGATATGAGTTGAGCCTTGAGATATGAATATGTTTGTTTGATTATGATATATATATGTACCTACGGTATGCCAGTCGAATACCCATGCTAACAGGGAATGTTAGTCTTTGTGCACATCGTATCCGAAATCCTAGTTGGTCGGGAAGTCACCAACCTGTGTGGACTGATCATCCCACAGTATGGAGCCTCATGCTCATTGCATTCTGATTTTTTGACGAGCTTTACCTATCGAATTCTTGTTATGACCTATTTGAGAGACTTGTTGTAAGAACTTCGAGCCTATTTGTTAATATACTTCTCTTTGCTATAATTATCTCGTATGTGTATATTGGATATTATCTACTCACTGAGTTGTTGAACTCACCCCCTCATTATTCATTATTTTCAGGATCGTAGCTTGCTAGCAGGTCAATTTGTCCTACTCTTGGAACCTGCTATTTTGGTTGTGCTTGATACTTTTGTTCATATATCTAGTAGTGCTCCACAAGTAAAACCATATGTAATCAACTTGTGTGTAAGGACAATCGAATTATATTATAAGTTTACTTTGTTATTTCCGACACTTGAATTATTGAAGTCTATTTTGATATTTCCGCTGCGTAAATTCTGAAGTTGAATGATAAGTTTGTGTGTAAGTTTGGGTTCGCATAGGTGTGGGACCTTGGAGGGGGACCATGCCTATGTGCCGGTCACGGGTCCGGGACTCGGGTCGTGACAGAAACTTTTGCCGACCATTGTGCTAAAGTCACCACTCATATTCGTGAGCTCATCTTGTTTTCAGGTTCTTCTCGGTGCAGTGGAAAACATGGGCAGCGTGCTTCATACAGGCAGCATGGCGCAGTCACTGTAGGAGGAAGCGGGCTAAAAGCTTGCGTGAAGCAGAACTGCAGCACGCTTTAGCAAACGAGGCCAGCGCATCGCCAAGCCTCGGTGTTGCCATTTATGTATCTAAGTTTGCTGCCAACGCGCTAAGAAATTTGCGGCAGAATGGCACACATGCCACTAGATTGCCGCATAGATTGTCATTTCTGCCTCAGAAGCCACGAGAGCCTGACTTTTCTGACCAACAGCACAACTAACAAAACATTCAGGTGATTCTATCATAGTTCTGCCTCATATTGGCAAGCTATATTGCCCGAGATCTCGATGTATATATATTATGTATATAATAAATGTGTGGATTCAAGCAAGGTTCTACTGCTCATTGATTTTAACTGTAATCTATATTTTTTCCTGTCGCTGACAGGCTTGAAAATGTATTCAAGGATATATAGATCAATAGATTTTTTATGTTGTCTTTTACTCAGCATTAGTTCTACAAAATACATCAATAATGGCCACAAAACGTTATATAGAACGAATATGCCTGAAAAGGTAACCAGAAGAGTTCATTTCTTTTAGTTAAATTGTCAATTAGTCTGTATATATATGTATACTATACCAGTTTATGCAAAATTTCTACCTCGTAAAAAAGGATGCGTTAACAAGCACATTACATTTTTCCAGCCAAAAAGGCTCGATTTCTTGTCAATGATCACCGGGGACAAGACAAACTCGATCACTGTGCGTGCTCTCTCTGTTTCCTTATTTTGAGAAGCAAATTCGTGGTATTATATATAGTTCATATACGGATGTGTATTTTGGGAGTAAGACTATAGCCTTGAAACAGAAAAGGTGCAAGTATATACCATCATAAATAACACCGTGGATGATCTTATCATTAATTAGTGGACACAAGCACGAAACTGACATTAATTAGTTTCATTAAATAGCAACAAAGATAAAATGACATTAACTTCATTTATTGTGCTGCTGTGTTTTATTCTCCATTCTTTTACATAACTTACGTACTGGAATTCTTGCTGCAATATGATTTGCTAGCCCCACCAGTTCAGCATATATAGCCTGCTGTACTAATAGCCAAACGCGCTGCATATAAAAAAGAAGAAGAAAACTGATCAGTACACTATATTTCATGCTCTGATGATGAATACGAGGTAGGGAAGAGGTGATTCAGAGATAGAACGATTCATACGTGGAGCAGTCTGTGCTGTTGGTAATAGAAGGAAGAACAAGGGACACCCCACATTTCTTGGGAAGTAAAGGGATCCGAGAGGGATCGTATTTCATCCGGCTCAGTGTTTTCTTAAGACACTCACACGCACCCTTCCTATCCGCTTTGCTCTTAATAGAACCGCTGATTTCCTTGACCCCGGCACAGCAGGTCTTTGACGGTTCTTTTGATATGTCGACGATGTATCCGGTGCACGGGGTTAACTTCGACACGGTTGTCGCGCAGGAAAACTTCTCATCAGGAGAAGGCACGGCATGCCTTGAAAGTAACAGAAGAATTACTGCTAGCAATGCGAATACGTGAGTCCTCATTGCTGCTGCTTTTAGCATTCCTAGCTCTATAAAAAATGAGGCAGATCAGTTTTATGATTCATGTTAGCTACCAGTTCTGGTATTTATAAAAAGATTCTAGCGAGCTTGTGGGATCGGTGTTTTGCTTAGCTCAGTTTCTGTAGAGGCCATGACAGACTCGTGACTTCTTGCTTCCTTGACGTACTGGGACAAGCAACTTCTTTGGTAGAGTTTTAAAGGGAAGATGCATTGTAGCACTACATGCATTGCGTGTTGCTATTTTTTATATCATAGTAAATTTGTCGGAGAAGATTCAATTGAATGCTGTCAAACCCTTTATCTCATTTTATGTGCTCCAATAGAGAAAAAAACAAAACAAAACCTGTTGTGTGAGAATCTAAATAATCACAGTCTTCAAATCCTATTCAATTATGTGGGTTTTAGCCTTCTAAGGTTATGTTCATTCCTGTAGAGCATGTTCATAGAATTCTTTTAGATTTATTTTTTTAATAAAAACTATTATAATACTAATAAATATGAAAGAACTAGATATATGGGCCAACCACGTTAGATATTGGGTTGACCCAGTGACACAATGACTGAAGCAATTCGTCATAATCTGAATGGGGTTAGCAACTATCTAGATTACGTGGAAAAGCTTTTGGACCACATCAATATTTTGAGTCGGTTGTTTTTAAGATTTTGGGCCACTAATACTTGTGTGGTATATTTATTGATAAAAAAAACTAAGTTTCTTAGTGAAATTATATTATACTATTCATTCAATGTAATTACAAAATTAACCTTTGAAAAAAATTGAACCCGAAACTAAAGACAAGGGGTGTTTTCACCATTTCCAAATTATATAGAGGATATATTTTTGTTATTTTTATTTTCATAATAAAATAACTATTAATATTAAAACCAAATATATGCATAACTTTTGTTAAGTGATTTTTGGTCTTTTTAGGTTTTTTAGAGTAATAAATGAGCTAATTATTCTTAACGAAAAAAATATACCAATTTATTTTTCAAGAGATATTTTTTTTCCTTATACCATGTTTTTTTTAATATTAAGATGAATTAAAGTTTTTTGTACTTGAAAAAAATAAAATATTTTTTTTTCAATAACATGTGCACACAGATTCAGAAGTAAGTGAGAAGCCCATAAGCCTTTAAGGATAGCGTGTGGAGGGTTATGTGTTGACCAAATGGTATTTTTCATGGTGATATTTGAATCATTTTGGCATTAGTATATAGCTAAAAGAGATCGGTCAGTTGAGCAACAAATGAACAGTGATTTCCACGGTTCATCTAGACTCATAAGCACTGTGGATTAGAATAGTTCATATAATACTAGAATAAGAGCTAACCTTTAGTATACGAAAAAGTGCTTGTAGCTCAGTGGATAGAGATGTTGATTCCTCTTAGAAAGTGGTGGGTTCGACCCTTGGCGCATGACCTTCTAATAAAAAAAAAATTCACATACATTTTTTTTTATATATAATTGGGTTGTCCCGATCAATTTATGCGCACCACGACTAATCACCGGGCTCATTTTTTATTTTTATATTTTCTTTTCTTCCCCCCCCCCACTTATACATTTTGTTTTTGATAAACAGGTTGTACAGGTCAGCTTACACGGACCACGACTAATTCCCGGACCTATTTTTTTTAAAATATTTTTTTCCCACTTATATATTTTTTTTGTTTTTTTTATAATCGGGGTGTCCGGGTCAGCTTACGCGCACAACGACTAATCCCCATACCCATTTATTTTAACATTTTCCCACTTATACATATTTTTTGTTTTGTTTTGATAATCATAGTGTTCACCCCAACTTACGTGCACAACGACTAATCCTGGGATACTGTTTTTTTTTTTTGAAATGGTGTGGGGAAAGCATTGTAGCTCTCCTCACATAACATTGTGGATTGCTATAGTGCTCTCTTGCTTATGTAGTTTTTTTCAGTTTTTTTTCACTTACATGTTTTTTTTATAATCTGGATATCTGGACCAGTTTACACGCACCATGACTAAATCTCAAATCCATTTTATTTTTTATATTTTCCCCCATTTAAACTTTTTTTTGATTTTTTTAGATAATCGGGTTGTCCGGGCCAGAGTACACGGACCACGACTAATCCCCGAACCCACTGTTTTTTTTTGTTTTTTTACCACTTATATATTTTTTTATAACTAGGGTGTCGGGGCCGGTTTACGTGCATCACTACTAATCCCTAATTTTTTTTGTTTTTCTCACACTTATATATTTTTTATAACTGGATGTCCAGATCAACTTACACGCACTACAACTGATCCTCAGACTTAACTATGGATTGTAATGGGAAAAACACTATTTTATCCTTCGATGAACAATGATTTTAGCCATGGGTCCATGAGTATTTTAGATTTTTAATATTTTGGGGTACAGTAAAATAACCATAATATCCTCTAATAAGACAAAAATCAATAGTTAAATCCGTAGCTATTAAAGATGTTGCACATGTTTTTTTTTATAATATACAAATACAAAATAACATTAGTTTTACTCTCATTTTATACTAATAAAGCTATACTTATTTTGTGTTTTTTTTAACACAAGTTATATTTAATACAAATAAAATTAAAAATCTAAACTAATAGTAGAGGTGTGTAGATACAAACAAAAATAAGAACTATCTTAGAAGAATTGAAAAAATCAAGGGATCAAAACTAAATAAAATAATAAAAACCAAAATTCAAAACAAGAAATTATATATGTTAAAAATAGATTAAAAAAAAATCAATTCCAGTAGCGGAGCGCGGGTTTATGACTCGTTCCTTCTATGACGAGGTAGGGCGTATGACCATTGGTCTTCCAGTTTAGAGTAGATGTTTTTATTTTTTTAGAATTTCAAAATAATCCTTCTTTATTTTTATTTTTGTTTTTATTTTTTTTATTTGAAATAATTTATAAAAAATAGATTTTTCTCAAATCATTATTTTAACAATTTTTTCAATCTAAAATACTTTAAAATTACCCGAACAATAATATATTCCTGCGGTCTGATAATAAAATGCTATCTAGTAGCGGGAGGAAGACTTTCATTGTACTTTTTATATCTAGTCTAGCCTTGCTAATCTCCAATCTTAGATTCGTTCCTTCTGTACGAGTCTGTATGGATCCAGTCCAGTGTATACAATCTGGTTCCTTGGAGAACTGCACCAAATGTCGATACCTCTCACGAGTAGTCTTTCTTATGGTCCCGGATTACTCATACCTAGCCATCACAGGTTATTTAGTCACATCCACTGGGTTGTGGCTATGGATCTATGGTGGGATTGTGGGTCTCCTTTTGGTTCCATTGCTAGCACTTGTGGCAACGAACTTGTCCATGAAACTGGTATTCTCTCCATCTCTATGGTTGCTGATGTGATTGACCATGGTTCTTGGTGTTGGCCTTGTGCTGGATCTGAGGTTATGGATAGTATTCAGCGTGCTGGTAGCCTCATCTTTCCTTCTGCTACTGAAGATCGGATCATCTGGGAAGCTAGTTCTGATGGGAAATTCTCCTCTATGCAAGCAGGACATGAAAAAATATTTTCGTTTCAAATCCCATTTTCATTTTTTAGTGTTGTATATGATACTTGTTTCAAATATTCATGATGGAAAATAGATCTTACTCCCTCTCCTTCACTATTTCTTTTTCCGTAGACATCAATCATCCTGTTTTGAGCCACGTCGGAGCTGTTAGTTATTTATTTTAGTTCTGTATTACTTGATTAATTATGTTTTAATCATTGTTTTTATCTTTGAAATTATATTTAGTGGTTTATGTAGTGCAACACATTAACCTCATTTTATACTTAGTGGTTTGTGTAATGTATCACATTAAGCTCACCCATTGAAAGTGTTGAGCCATAAATGATAAACACCAGGTTACATGTGTACGAATATATATATATATTACAAAACATATAATCGGCGTGACATTTTCACTGTGCTCCCTCTCACATTATATTGTGGATTTCAACAGTTTTTTTTTTTTTTTTTGCTTTTGTTGATTTTTTTATTTATGTTACTACTTTTTCGTTTCTTTTTTCTTTTTCCTAATTTTTCTTTTTCTTTTTTTCCCTCCATTTTGTTTTTGCTTTTATTTTGTTTTTATTTTATGATTACAGCTCTCTCTTTTTTCGTTTCTTCTTCTTCTTTTTTTTTTGCTTTTTTTTTGTATTTTATCCTTATTGTATTTTCCTTAATAATTTTTAATTTTGTTTTAGCATCTATTATAATTTTTCATTTTCTCTTTTATTAAATTTTATCTACTTTTGTTAGTCTTTGATTTAATTAGCAGAGAAATTAAATATCACATTTTAAAGAAAGGTTTGACTTCGTTCTTCATGTCAACATACGTCTTTTTTTCAATGATCCGCATGTTATATAGTTCAGCTTTTTATAACGTTGTGCTTTTATCCTAAAAATATTATTTATGCTTGCACAACAAAGCTGTACTTAAAAATTTATACATTTTAATCTCATAAACTATAATTTTTTAATTATATCATATAAATTTATTGTTTTTTTATTTAATTATGTGAAATTATATACAAAAAATTTCATGACAACAGCGAGGCAATACAACTAGTATATATATATATATATATATATATATATATATATATATATATATATAACCACTTTTATAACACAGTCAGCCACCCTAATATGAGAATGAGAGACAATACTGTCAGCCACATGGATAATAGTTTTATCTATTTCATTGAAACTGGAAGCCCAAGTACCAACCCAAAACTTACAGGCCCACCCATCGTAACCGACACGACCAGGCAAAACAATCAGGGCCTTTCCTTTGTATTTACACCACAAATCCGCTTATTCCGTAATAATTTGGTTTAACTTCTTGTCCATCAGTTATCATCGTTCTCCAAAACCAGCAGCCATGGAAGATCACAGCGAACTTATGCCCTTCCAGATCTTCGCGAAGCTTCTAGACGGAAAAACAACCATCCTAAATTTCGAAACCCCAGAATCGTGTACAACCATATCAATCAAGCAAAAAATCCTTGAAATCACTAAAATCCCTATTCATTATCAACGCTTGATATGCAGAGGAGTCCAATTAAACGACGACGCTACCATCACAACCCCCGAATCCACCGTCTATCTCCTCCTCCGTCTCCTCGGTGGCAAAGGCGGGTTTGGGTCTCTCCTCCGTGGGGCTGCCACAAAAGCGGGTCAAAAGAAGACGAATAATTTTGACGCGTGTCGGGATATGAGTGGAAGGAGGCTTAGACACGTGAATGCGGAGAAGAAACTGGAGGAGTGGAAAGCGGAGGAAGAGGATAGGAGGTTGGAGAAGATTGCGGAGGAGTTTATTAAGAAGAAAGGGAAAAGAGGGAAAAAAGGAGCTGGAGATGATGAGGCGGAGAAGTATGTGGCTAGGTATAGAGCGGAGTCGGCGAAATGTGCTGCAGTAGTTGAGGAGGCTATGAAGGAGGTGTTCAGGAATGGGAAGGGGAATGGGTTTGGGAAGAGGAAGGGGAAGGGTGTTTTGGAAGGTATGGAAGCCAAGAAATTAAAGATTTGGTGAGTGTTCTTGTTTGTGTTTATCCCCGTAATCTCATGATTTAATTGGCTTTGATTTTTTTTTTTGCTGGATTAGGAATAGTTTAGTTTTGAAAATTTGGTAAAGAGGTTACAGGGCAACTGTTGTTGTTATTCTAAAGACTTGTTGGGGTGTATGAAAATGAAAATTTAAGAGACCGAGGAGTTTAAAATTTGTATATTTTATGTGCTCACAAAATTGGATATTTTCCACAAGTTTGAGTAATCTTACTGAGATGCTCGGGAGTAAAGGAGTGAGTTGTGAAAAGTTCTTGTGTGTATGATTAGTGTTGTTTCGGTGCATATTGAAAACGTAACATGTTTTCCTGAGATTGTTTTGACTTTCTCACACTATTTTACATGATTTTCTCAGTCATAATCTGTATCTTTCCTCGCTTTCATGTGACGTGCTTTGAATTTCATATGATTGAGATTTTTTGTTGTTGTAAGGATGGGGAAGAGAAAATTGGGTGAAAGTGACAGTGGAATGGATGGCGATAGTAGTGCTGATGACAGTGACGAGGATAATGAGAAATCTGTTGTTTTAAATAATGGGAATCAGTCAGATTCAAATAACAAAGCTGAGGGGAGTCAAGATTCGGTTACTGGAAATCAAGATGGTGAATGTTCTGGTGGTGCTTCTTGTGCTGGTGGCTCTGAAGAAGAAAAGGAAGTTTCTGCAGAACAAAGCTTGATATCTAATTCCTATGGAGAGATTGCTCTGAACGAAGAGGATGGAATGGTTGAAGCACAGATTCTTGAGGAAACCGTAGTGAAGACTGAAGTGAATTTTGAAACTGAAGCACTCGAGGCTGAAAAGCAGGAGAATGTTGGACCTAGTTCTCAATGTCCAAACGCTTCAGGCTCTGGAATTGAAAGCAGACCAGTTATTGCTGAACCCAATGGTTTCTCTAAATCAAAGCCTGTGTCTAATGAAATAGTTAATGGTGATTTGGAGAAGCCACTAAATTTTGATGAATTCAATTCAGCATCAGAGTTGGAGGTATGTTTGCGAAGTCTGATGTTTCTTCCTTCATGTGTAGTATGGGCATTTCCTGATCATCACATTGACTTAATTTGCTTGTCTAATTGCTATATCATACTTTCTTCTTCTTAATAACTAGGTTTTGACCTGTAAAAAAAAATTATGTGGTCAAGAGGCAACAAAAAAATGTGATCTTAAGTGTTGTGGGATGGAGAACAAGGACTCATTCATTCATATTATCAATAGGGAATGAAGTTGTACTGAGTGTCGTTTAGTAGACAAATGTAGTCAAAATTTGCAGCAATGCTATGTCGGGGGGTTCTGGCATCAGTCCAGAAACCTTTTGTCCCATGATAGGATGGGTGTGCATGGAATCGTGACCTCTTCACTGTCCTTTGAACTTTGTTTGTCTCCAATTCATCACTATTGTATTTCTAGCAAAGTTAGCAGAATAGTGGGGAAGGTTAATATAGAGGTCAGCTGCTTGGTTAACTTTCAATTTCTCTATATGCCTGATAGAATACATGTTTGTGCATGGCACTTGCAACTGCTAGGATAGGGTGGGTGTTCCAAATTTGAATGTATGGATCTGGATGGTTTTCCTGATCAAACAAACTATAGAAGTTTTCAACAAGATTTGCCACTGCTTTGATTAGATATGTTGCTAGATACTTAACTTGAGCTGTACATCTGTTTCTTCCAGCAACCATTGAAAAGCATAGAAAAAAAGGTTAAATAAATAATAGGGGAAGGAGTTTCGCAATCAATGGCTCGTTTGATAATACAATTATAGACTCAGTACTCTACAAATATGAATTTATGATATAAAACGGGATGTATGTGCTGAATTAAGCTCAACATCTGCAAATACATGACACTCTCTTCGGCCATCTTCCTCTTTTTCTTTGATAGGTACTTGGCATGGAAAGATTGAAGACTGAACTGCAGGTCCGAGGGCTGAAATGTGGGGGTACATTACAAGAGCGTGCTGCACGGCTTCTCCTCTTGAAATCCACTCCACTGGAGAAGCTTCCCAAAAAACTACTTGCTAAGAAATGAGAGAGACTTCTTACGATGATTCATCTGACTCTATAGTGTGGTTGAGGAATTCGTAGCTTTCAAATGTATAGTTTTGAATTCCGTACTTTTTACTAGCTATATTTATTACTTGTAGCCACTATGTACATGCTTGATCTTGCTTGTTCAAGAATGACGTGTTTATATTCCAATTGCATGCTGAAATTGCTTTTTTTAATAATTTAATTTAATTTAACTCTATTTTTTTATTAAAAAAAATTAAGTTATTTTCAAGAAAAAGGCTTACGTATAAAATTTACCAATTGAATGTCAAATTAACCTTTCTAAATGGGTTTTTCAAAGAGAGTGTCTATATTGAGAAACTTATTGGTTATGAAGGGAACAGACATGAAAACAAGGTTTTAAAAAGACTTGTAATTAGAAATATAATTCAAGTATATTAAGAAGAATATACCAAAGTAAAACACTTAATAACACCTTCCTCTTGATTTTTTTTCTTTACTGTTGCAGCTTTATATTACTACACTTATTTTCTTCCAAAATTGACCATATAGTTTATGCACAAACTTTGCTCTTGTAGGTTAGCTTTAGTGAAATTAGCTAAAAAGAAATAACAGATGCTGTTGGGCATCAAGAACAATGTGGTTTTGTTAAACAGAGCCCCATCCACCTATATTTTTGGCTACAAGCTTAGTAAAGTATTTCGACAATGGATTCAAGTCATCGAAATCCTGTTTAGCGTTGAGACAACTTTTGGCTCCAATCCTCTAGTCGTTTGTCAGGCATTTAACTTTTCCTAAGCAAATAAGAAACAGTGCTGAAAAACCACTATGTATAAACAAGAAGCAGTGCATGTGCTAGTATGTATGTGCTGGTGGTGTGGGATCCTCCGATCACAAAACCGCCGGAAATGTTTTAATGTGAAATGTTCGATGATGTAACATGAGCAGGGGATGGTGATTTCCGGCAAACTGGACAGGTACCGTTCATCCGTAGCCATTCATCGACGCAGTCTGAATGGAAGCAGTGCTTGCATTCCGGTATGATTCTCAGTGTTTCTTTGCTGTTATATTCCGATAAGCATATAGCACAGGTGCTACCATTGGGACCAGGCAGCCGCTTACTTTCCCCAAGGACCAGCTTGTCAAACGATTCAATGGTGGACTCGTCAAGGCCCATCACCAAGATGATAGGTTGCGGTGGTGCTGTGGCGGTGCTCCTCTGCGTGTTATACACCTCATCGCGTCGAGGATGGCAGATCATAAAGTACGCAGACATAGCAATCCCACTTGCACATACAAGAACAGGTATTCCAATCGACAGGACAATGACTCCGAAATCTTGGCGACCACTGGAAGACTTGCCTGAAACGACAAGCTGTCAGCATTGGATCCAGATCATTGATGTTCTCAATGTATCTTTCTTTTTTTCTTTTCATTAGGCTCGTTCTATTTTTCAGCACTACATAAGATCCTAGAATTTCGTTTTGCCCAGTAAATTAAGTTTCCTGGCATAAGCTACTCTCCTCGAATGACTGGCTGGAAATCACCAAACAAGAAATATGTTGTTGAACCAGGTCTGTTCGTTGCACCTTCTACCAATAAAAGAAAAGGGGGGAAACTGGAAGGAAGGTTGGCATTGACAAAACATTATCGTGGCCTGTTTGGCTGGACACAGGTTGGTGAATTAAAAATGACGGGGAGTGGAGAGCTGAAATCATATCATCTGAACAAGTCCATTCAGTGTTTGACTTTTGGCTGCTGCAAATGTTAATGCTAAAAATAATTGAACGATGCCAGGTGGGTGCGAATCATATTATAAATGGAAATGATTCTCCATCGATAATTGAATGGTACCAAGGTGGGCGTGGATCATATTATAAGTGGAAATTATCATCCATCATCATATCCCACCTGGCACATTATTCTTGATATTTTTAATAGCTTAGCTAATGATGCTAGTTTAATATTTAATTGTCTAATCAAGTCAATTACTCTACCTCAAATATATTATTCCTATGTCTTGCATTACTGTACAAAGTCTGCTGACCAATACCACATGAAGCATTTCCTGACATCCTTTGTTCCTCAATTACTATTTTGACCCAGTCAGAGAGTTTCTATGTGCTCTTTTCCCTCCTTTTCCTTTTCTAATTTGCGAGTAAAGATGCTTTCCTAATTTGCGAGTAAAGATGGTGATGAAGACTTAACAAATACCAAATAATAATTAAAAAAAAAGGAAGGAGATGTTACCTCTTTGAGAATCGTAAGAGCAAATAATTTCTTGACTGGCAATTCCATTGAAACCACACATGCCCCCTTCTGCTTCACATTGCTGACAGTCAGGAGAAAGCCAGGTTAATAGAAGATCCTCGCTGAGCTCAGATGAGAACCCTCCATTGTATTGAGCTGGCCCTGAAACTGGAATTGGCAGTGTCCTGATAACATTACATGATGCCGACAGCGCTTTCACAAGGCTGGTGGAAGAGGTAGCTAAAACTGAAATGGTTGAATTGCTAAGGCAATCGATGATAGCGAAGCGAGACATTACGAGCTGAGTTGGACAGCTTAGAAAGGTGTAATTCTGATGAAAAACAGCAGAAAAAGGAGAGCCTGAGAGATTGAGCTGTAGAAGGCGTTGCGGAAGGCAATTATCCGAGTCGTAAAGCTGTATCTGCTGAGTTAGATAGTCGATGTCACGCACGAGAAAGCCCCCGGAATGAGGTATTAGAAGTGACATGCCCGAAATATTGCAACTTAGATCGAAACCAGGGTAGCCACAGTTTCGGGGCTTGCCTTCTAGACGGAAAGGGAATTTAACGGGGATCTCTTCGCCGACGCTGCAGACGGAGATCGAGCAATCTGCTGCAGCATTCATAAAATGAAGGAGCTTGACAAGAAAGAGTACTTCTAAGAAACCCATGGTTTGAAAGGACTGGTTCGAGAAAAGGTAGGCTTTCTTATAATACTATGCTGTGGGTTTTTCTTCATTCAAATCGACAATAAAATAAACATTTCTAAAGTCAATCTTCATTACAAGGAGCGCAGGCATGCGTAACGGAAGTTTTCAAGTATATAGTATTGCTGTAGCCTATAAGTCAACTGTCTATGGTAAGTGTTAACGAAGGAGCCATTAGTCTCGGGCACCCTATTTATCGTTTCTTAATTAATTCAAGAGTTGAAACGTTTCGGAAAAACACTAAGATATGCCTTTCTGAATTAGGGTTTTCAAACCCATCCGCCGCATCATTAACACTAGGTGGTGAGAAAAGGAAAGTGAGTTTTGTGCGTTGACTGTGTGTGTGTGTACGTTTCACCCAAATATATTGGGTTTTTTTTTTTTTAAAAAAAGAGAACTTTTATGAAAATCTTGCCATTGCAAAACTTCAGAATATAACAAGGTATTAATAATCAAGATAGCAAGGGAGCCAAGAGGACATAATCCAGAAGATTGTCCCATTGAAGAAGCAACCAGGTGTAAATGAAAAACCAACGAGCCATTATCTACACCAGATCCATTTCGCTTGGTCAACTAGGTATTTGAATCACAGCATTGAAAATGAATTGGTATTGCTGTGGAGAAGAATGAAAAATTTCGGCCTATAAGATATGGGTGACTGAAACTGGACTAAGCAAGCTGCTGAGAGATTCGAATTGAAACTACTTCTCCTTCAAATCCAGCTCTCATCGCGTAGTACTTTGTAATAAGTCCTGCTTGCCCAGAGAATCAGGGATCGATAGACCGAAGGAAATAGCAAGAAATTAGCATTTCAGTTTGTGCGAATCCTCAAAATCAGAAAGAACAGACGCAGGGATGTAATTCAAGTAATTGTGATTGCTCTCATGGATGACAACCTGTACAAGGGCAAGATTATGGAAGTTCTAATTATGTACAGCTTGGGAGGCCTCACCTTGATTTTCTTGTAAATTGGTGCGGATTGCAACTGAATGGAAAGTGATCATAGCCTTTGGCTGCATATCACTTGGTTTTCCTGCCCATGACTTGAGATTAAACACACCTGCCAATTCCAATTTAGTAAACCATGAAACATGAGGTTGATAATGCTCAAATCGGAAGCCTAAATTTCAAATAAGAAGTCAGAACAAATGGTATGGCCAATCCTATATTATCAAGAGAACATCCAGTTAACCCAAATGGATAGCAAAATGTTGACTAGATGAAAAATCAGGGAAAGCTCTGAGAAAAAAATTCATTTTATTTCAATTGAAGTATTACCAGCCATTGCGCGGTCCTTGATGTGTTTAAGATCAAAAATGCCACCAGAAGCTGCATCTACAGACTTGTTGATTGTATAGGATCCAATCAGCTCATAGTCCCAGCTCCCTTTCTGGTATTCGTCACACAGAAACAGCTCTATATTCCTTACTTCTAGTGTCTGCATTGTTCCTATATAGAAAAGCACTTTTTTTTGTCAAATATTGAATAACCTCTTTGGTTACAAGAAGGTAAATAAACACAACAGACAGTTATCTACGTGGCACTTTTTTAGTCCAATATTCAGTCATTTTGTCAATGTTTCTGCACAGTAGGCCTGTGATTAAAGTCGAGTAGATGAACATCTACACTGCATTTACCGCATGATTCTTAAAGGAAACTCATCATTTGGAACTCTTGTAGCGAGCCAGTAAAGTAATTTAGCTCACCCTCACATGTATCAAGTTCACATACAGGGCATCGAACAAGCTGGAGATCTGAAGACATTGGCAATTTTGTTATGCAAAGTTAGTTGGCTTGTGATTCAGAATTTGTTAGATCTTTCCTGAAAAAAATGTGTTCAGAACGAACACTGGTAGGGTGACAGAATCGAATTAAAGTTACCTGCTATCCAGATTCCTTTTTTGATGTTACTTAGAACACAAGCTCCACTGGATTCCAGAGCCTTCTCCACATTGTCTTTGTTAAGTATTGTCAATGGCAAGCTGAGCTTCTCGGACAAGATTGCTACTGGGGAATCAAAGAAAAACGCGCCAATCCTCATCCAATCTGATTGTACCACAAAAGAATCAACACACCGTGAATAAGGTTTTATGTCTACTGATTCAATTTTAATTTACTTTTTTATATTCAATTGCGTCCCTATTATTATGAACTCCAATATATTATGTACATTACAAAGAGTTCATTCCCTTACTCATATCTCAATGCTCGTAAATTAGATATCCTACCCCTACATGAACTCATTCAACCCTAAACCTCAAATAAGTCACATTCTTTTTCAAAAATAATTTTATATTTATACCTTTTATATTTTACTATCCAAATCAACACAACATAATCTCCACTAAAGCCTATTTTCTCCTATCAATAATGTTAACTTAACTATAAGAGTATCTCCGACCTAGAAAAATAATTTGTTTTGCAGGTGTCAATTCCTTGCATCTTCCATCTTATTGCATCCTTGAGAATACCATAATCCTTAGAAATTATCCGGCATCCTCATCAAAATATAAGCATACTCTTTTCTTGATGAGAGTTGAATGGAGCATTTCATAGAGTGATTTACAATAGCCCATAAGTTTAAGAAAAAGCGAAGAGTTGTTTACTACCTTGTTTGACTAACAAAATAGGAGCTCATACTGAACTAAGCATTGCTTTTAGATTAAGCCATCACAGGAAAGAAAGTCAAGTGAAATCAAAATCAAACAGCTTATATTCTTCACCGTATATTTTGAGCTCAAAGAGACTATTTAATCTTTTAAGAAAACAGCCCTGCAAGTGATTGCAAATATCCCACATAAACAGCTAAAAGACCAACCAAAGAAAGGAGAAACTTACCAATGTGCTTCTCATTGTTTCGGATCTTGTAAGAGTGACTCCCATCTGCAAAACCAGTCCATCACCAATCAAAATTTATCACACTGTTCAATAATTCTAACCAAATAAAAAATGCGCAACAACTAAGGGGTCTGATAATCACCAGCTAGTGAACCATAGAGCTTGATCCACTTGAATGCCACTTGGCATGGGGCTGGGACTTGAAGGTCACGCAAGCAAACAAACTTCCATACGCTGTCATGCATGATGACGCTGTGGAACCATCGGCAAGTCGCAGCCAGCTTCACCAGAGACTTCCCGTCCAAAAACTTAGCTATCTCTGTCCATAGATCCACTTCATACCTTTCTCAATTGGAGAGAGAGAGAGAAATAAGCAAATGCCAGAAAAAAATAATCACGAAAACTTATATTTGATCTATAATTTCGAAACCTGAAAACAAATTCAAACTCAATTCGGATCTGTTTGGCGGCTGAGAAAGTGAGATCAGAAAGTGAGAGTTTCGTACACATGTATCAAAATCTGAGAAAATGAAAATATTCAAATTCTTGAGTTACGTGTTATACTTTTATTTCCTTAACAACTAGAATGGAAAAATGAAATTCAAACTTCATTTTCATTTTCATTTTCTCAGCTGCCAAACAATGGTTAAGAATCCAAAAAAACAGCACTCAGCTTAGAAAAATCCAAGAAAGCAATGTAAAACAGAAATATCGTTCGATTAAAAGAAGAAAATGCAGTTCAGATTCTACAATCTTTACAACTTTTTATTTTCGTTCTTAAAACAGAATCAACAGATTTTGCGATCTAGCAAACAAGAAGCAGGTCAGATTTTACAGTATCACAGCATCAAAGCTACTTCAAAAAATCAAACGCAGCTCAAATCGGCTATAAATCAGTATGACAGTAAAATTCGAAAAATAACTTCGAAATAGAAAACAAAATCAAAATTTCATTAGAATTGAACTTATTTCTCACTGCTAACACAGTAGGAAGTAAGCAAATCCGTTTTCGAAAATGAACTGAAATTTGAACCGAGATAGAATACCAATTGAAAGAGCCGAGAGAGTTTTGGTTTTGTAGACGAGGAGATTTGCAACTGCAAATAGTAGTTTCTCTTCTCAATCTCTTTCTCATTTTCATTTTCTCAATATTTCTCTGTGGATTCTCTTCTTCCATTGAAATGGTTCAGCAGAGGGGGCTCTTACTGTTTGGTCTATTTATTATAGACGCGCGAACTTCTCTATTTAAAATCGAGTAACAAACCATTTCCTTCCATTTTAAAAATAATTTTGAACTTTGAGGTGTTTGTTGATGGGCCCCGACTTGTTTGGCCCGTTTAAATATGGATCTATTTTAAGCTTATGGCTTGCAGACACCACCTCTCTTTCTTTTTCTTTTTTCCGTAATCTTAATTTTATATAATTATTTTACAGAATTCACTTACAAACAAAAATCATTGAATTTATTAAAATTATTTAATATTTATATATATATATAAGATTAATATCCTATTTTTTATGTTGTTGCTACTCGGAAACATTCAGTGAATATCGTATGCTCCTATGCAAGGTTTTAAGTTGATACTTGCCAGATACAGATAATTTCATGAGGTCTCCGTGCTGTGATTTAACGGCGATGTAGAAAACTCCTTGCGAAGGCCCTGTACATCTCAGGATTAATTGAGACTTGACCCGGATACTTGGAAATAAAAAAAACAGTCCATCAATGTCATGGGTTGGGAGCCTCGTTCTTTCAAGTGAAATTTCTGCTACAGAACCATATGTTATCTGTTTGTATTTCAATCGAGAGCATGACCATTTGAAAGTTGAAACCGATGCTCTCTGTTTACCTGACTGACAGAATCCGTTAGGCTACACCCTCCATTTCCACATGCTTTACTCCATTTTCACATTTTTTTAATTGAAGTTATTTTTTAAAATATTTTTTGTTTATAAATATATCAAAATAATTATTTTTTTATTTTTTAAAAAAATATTTTTGACATTAATATGCAAAAATGATCTAAAAAATAATTTAAAGTAAAAATAAAAATTAAAAAAAATTCTTTTTTTTTCAAAAAAAAAATTAAAACACAGCCGTGAAGGATAGCGCCCATCCCATAAGCATTTCTCACCCAGTATAGCAGCAGTGACACATTATTATACATACAACTAAACCAAAACGCGAAAATATTGTGCAATTTTTTTAACAATACAGATACTATTTATATATTAATCCACAAAATAAATAAACAAACACATGTAGCTTATTGGCAAAAGCGTGTGTAGGGGGGGCGGAGGGTAGGCTTATTCTATAGGGTGGCATGAGCTATCGAGGTCATCGTTACAAACCTATATTTCAATCATAGAATTGGTTCACCACCACGCTTACGCCTCGTTTCCAGCTAACACTGGCAGCTCACGCTTGCTTTCATCTTGTTCCATCAACTGGCTTCTTTCAAATGGAAAATCCACGCGCCCGCCCCGAATGAATTGCTAATGGCTAATAGTGTGCCATATTTGCTCATTACACAGGAATCAGATAACGGGGGTATGTTCTAATGTTACTATGCGGAAAAATTGGCAGCAACTGTTGAGGAAAAAGAAAGGCCACCGGCCAAACTGCCAGTGAATTTACATTAAAAGATTGGATGGTTATCAGAGTAAATAAAGGAGACAAATTACAGGTTAGAATATGAGTCCGGTGCTTTCATGCAGTTCATCGGAAAGTGAAAATGGCTAGCCTTAATTCATGAACTTCCGACAATTGGGGGCTTTACAGAGGCAAGGAACTTTCAATTCATCATGCTCATCGGGGTCAAACAAGTAATCATACCTGTCCACGCACAAATTAAACACGTTAATTACCCAAATTACATATCTCAGGAGCAGAAGCAGTGACTTGAGAGAGAGGGAGGGTGAGAGAGAGATTCTATAAAGCATACGTTAGCTCGTCACCGACAGAGACATTGGTCTTAGCAATGAGAACGATCCGATTCTCAACATCACCCACACTCATAATCCTTGCATAACAATTGGGCATACACTGCAATAGGAGCAGATGAACACTTCATATTAAGGTAAAAGAAGAGATGCGGTATGAAGAGATAAAACAAACGCCTCTTATTTTTACAAAACACACAAGGTTAAAAATAGAGCTTGATTTTAAACATAAACAGAAAGCACAGTCATGACACTAAAATTGCACAACTCGGGCCCGGGTAAATCCAGTTGAACCTCTGAACTCAGGTTCTTTAATCAATATCTTATGTACTAGGTTTTAGAGAGCTTGTAAACCAAAGACAGAGTTTTATCTGGCAAGTAATAGTCACCAAATCTGACAAATAAGATCCATTTTCCTTTTCTGAGCCAGATGGTATAGCAGACAACACTGTGGGAGTTAAAAATAAGTGTGCTTCCAAATTCCCAGGTACTTAGCGGACTACCTGGATTGTGCAAGCATTTCACTATGAACTGTTCTATAAACATGGGCTTGCATGTCTGATAAATAGAAACATGAAAGTCACCAATGCAAAAACTAAAAAAAAAAGTAGGCATTTTTTGATCCAGTTTCGGGTGAAATATCTGCACTTACAGAATGATTGATTAATCGTGCTATATTCCCCTTATCTGTAGCATCAATTACAACTTCCTCACTGATTTTGAACAGCTGCAAGAAATAGTTGGTTGAACCATAAGAAACACCAACGATACAGTTCTTTCCTTTTATAATATGTTCAGCTGTACACATAAAAACTGTGGCATCTTCTGCCAGTGCTAAACACATAAAAACTAGGTTAAATATTGTTTGTCCATAATTTGTTCAGCATATTTCAAAATAGTTCAGAGAAGTTCAATTTGCCTATAGCTTAGACAGATACTAGATAAGCAACTCTTGACTTTCATTTCCCTTGTGATAGACCTGGAAGAGATGGGGCAAGTTGATTCAGACTACATTCCCATCATCAACCACTTTGTCATCTGCCTACCATTAATTCGGCAGAGTCTAAGATTAAAGTTCTTCAGGATACAAGAAATTCATGGAAAACTGGTAGCTACATTTTCTGAGTAATATAACAAAACTGTGCAGAGAAATATGGGCAGTCATGTGCATACAGACCAAAGAAAATCGAGAGACTCACATAGCAATCCTTGCCTTCTAAACGGTACCGTGCCTCTCTCAGATCAGCAACACTCCGCCTCACCTTCTCTCCACGATACTCAATGACCTGGAGAAAGGTGTTTTGTTAAAGAAGAAAGGACGACAAACCTGATATTGGGAGAGCATTACATCCAGGGAAGTTAAACTCAAGATAGATATTTTAAAGTCCAGCCATACAAAACAATTGATGCTTTAAAACCACAACAAACAGACCAAACATAAATTAAGTACCATTTCTCCTTCTTGAATATTTCTACGTGCAAAGAGGCCCCATCCATGTATACCGGATTTACCAAAACACACCCGATGATTTTCATTTTTCTGGAGGCACAAATACATGTTAATTGAATTTGACTTCCAGTAGAAAAAAAACTATATCATGCGAAGGATAGTGGGACCTGTAAATGGTTAAGGCGTTCTTTAAATGAAGAGAAAACTGTAGAATCTTCAATTTCCTGCTAGAAGACAAAGCAAATACTGAAAAGTTAGCCAACCAAAACAACAAAAAGGATAGATCATGAAGTTCCAAAATCATTTCTTTTCCCTCTATTTTTTAAAAGAAATAAAAACTTCCAAACAAGACAAGACCATTACTTTATAGGTGCTCAGGTTAATAATTGAACATAAATGATGATGTCTTGGTCCCATCAATCGATGGATTATTGGCTCTCCTTCAGACCACTGCCGAACAGGAGGAAATATCTATGAGATAAAAAGGACAAATAAACTTGGCCAGGATGGAAAACAAACTATCTTGACGAAAATTACCTAGAAGTGGAAAGGAAAGCAAAAAAAAGAGGTAAGAGTTACTTAGATAAATCACCTTATGGTTTGTTCTTTTAAAAGCATGGCACTTTGCAGCAGAGTGAGGTTCAAATTCATTACTCCCTGTGGTTGAGGGTTCTGGAAGTTCCACTCTCTTAGATGAAACCAACCTTGAACCCCTCAAGCACCCATTCTGATTCTGAAGCAAACTTCTGCCAGAGAAAACTCCTGAAGGTGTACGCATGACTACAGCATGATCTGGTTTTGGCTTCCTACAACAGAACCAAGGTAAGATAGCACAGCATCCAAATTAGACAAAGATGGACAAGAATCCCTCTTCCAATTAGGAGAAAAAACAGTATGATAAAATGAAGTTGCAAATGATAGATGGGGGCAAAAGCTTTAACCTGTGAACAGCACAATATATTAGCTTTTCTGTGACTTGCACACCATTCTTCTCTGTGCAGTTCAGCTGAAAGTTCAAGGTGCAAGATTAACAAAAGCAATTGGTACAATCTATTCTCGTATAATTTCAATTTAAGAACTACATTAGGAATATTTGCTAAATAATATAGAAACATAAAAGCACCTGGAAAGGTATAGCAAAGTACAAAATATGAAATCCAGACACTAAAACAGGAAATAAAAGGAACAAATTTATTCATGAGTATTAAAAACATTTTCAGAAAAACCTACTTCCATGAAATATCCTGCTCTTGAGGCACACGTTGCATGAAAATAGGTGGCACACTTGCAACACTGGGCACACGAGCCATGGGTCTGCTTACAGACAACACACCTCTGGCATGCAAATAAAATAAATTTAGACCATAAGCACTCTTATTTGTATAGCATACCAAGAAAATGAGCATCAATCTGGATAAAAACAACTTGAAACACAATTTAATAACCATATCATACAAAAGCCTTGGTCCTCAATGACTAAAGAAATAACACCCCCAGAATTAGAATCCTTTTAAATTCTAGACATGTGAAATATATGCTAAAAAATTAAGGAAAATAATTCCCGTCTAGCATATGACAAAAGCTTGCTTTAATAAAACAAAGCAAGAAACTTCTAGCTAATTGTTCAGATCATAACATACCTTCATAAACGACATCGATGGAATTCTAAGAATTCCAGTGGCAGGTTCCATTTTTTCATGGTTCAAGAAACCAACTTCAGGTCGAAACCAAGCACATATGACATGAACCCACATTGTTTCAATATCACTTGGCTTGAGAGCACCCCCTACAGAAGCAGGTCTCAAATATAAGAAAAAACCACAGCATTGAGCTATAGTGAACTTTACAGCATGAAAGCAGAAAAAGGTCACTAAATAATATTGTTTTAGATGAATGGCTGTGGTAGTTTGGTGCAGCGGTGCAAAAAATTTGATTCAAATAATCATCAGTTCATTATTTATTCTATACTGGTATCAACCCGCCAAATTCCAGGGTGCCAAAGTAAGACAGTAAATTATAATTCAGCAGCAGAATAATATTTCTTTACTTTCATTGTCAAGAAAAGGAAAGAAGCTAACCAAATCAAGACTTCAGTCATCCAATGACTTTGGGAAACCACATGTAAATTACTACAACCTATCAAAACTTAATGCAAGAGAACATGCCTTTTACAGGGCAAAGGCAGCACTCCTCAACTTCAGGAGATTCACACGCTCTGCACACCCATGAAGCAAAATCCTGAACATTCCTTACCCCGTAGCATTCTTGATGGACAGCTATTTGACACCTGAAAATAAAATTTATAAAGGGAAAAATAGGTCTCGGGCAATGGTAATTGAGTACATAATTCATTTTTAAGCTTAAAGCAACACTTAATTTCACTGATCACCCAAATAACACTGAACAGGCACAAAGAAATAGGATAGACAGGGCATTACCTGTTACAGATTACAATTTTGTTATCATCCCAATCTTCAATCCATCTACAAACAGCACATCTTTCTGATGTCCATTTGGCATATATAGGTTCATACTTCTCTGTTCAAAGGAAATAAAAAAATCATGTTGTTCACTATTAAACCCAGTAAAGCACCCACTTCTTCCAACTAAAGCAAGAGAAAAGGTGGTTAGTTATATGTACCTTCCAACAAAGCAAGTAGCATAAGTTTATCTAACTTTAGAGGATCTACCCGTGCATTATATTCAGAAATCTGCACAGTGGATATAGTTCATAGGAAAATTAATAACAAGGACATGTAAGACTCATTCACACCAACAAAGAAGGTAAAAGGGAAAGAAAAAAAAATCCTACAATAATCAAGATTATATTTGCAGTACAAGCTTGGAACACTGGTTTGTCCTGGTCAGTTCAAGAAATTGGTTTGTTGTAGAATCACGAAACTGGGCCCAGAAAAGGATCCTCAGGTAGTTACCAATATGATACTGACTATGGAACCAAATCACTAAACTGACATTGTATATCATTTATGAGATAACTAGCATTTTAGATGTTGCCCCATGATCAACAAAAATCACAAATAGGTTCTCAATGTTAGTCCTTGACATGGTACTTAATAAACAAATTAAATTCATACCACCAGTAGTCAACAATATGGGCTAAATAATGAAGGATATACTTGATTCTCTATTATTCCTCTTCTTTCTTTATTTCTTTGTTCTTTATATGCTCCTCTTTTTAGAAATTTCTTTAAATACTTTCAAGAAAAAAGCACAGTTTTGAGCCTAATTGGTGTTATGGTAGTGGTTGTTTTTCAAAGTGTTTTTCGCTTAAAAATGCATCAAAAAAATTTATTTTTAAAATTTATTTTTGATACTCACGCATCAAAATAATATGAAAACACCAAAAAAATATTTTAAAGCAAATAAAAAGAATAATTTTTTTCAAGAACACTTTTGAAACACAAAAACAAGTGAATAGTGTATCAGCACCAGAATTAGAGAAAATGTGAGCAAAATTGAGCACCCTAACATATATGTAGATGGCATGTCCTGTACTGTGTTGTTAAAAATTAGCAACATTAGAACTTAGGATGCCAATTACAAAAAATGACAAGTGCCAGTACAAACCCATTGTGCCAGCGGTAACATTGTGTCTTTAATTTTCACACTGTGCTTCCACTTTTTAGCTCTACACCCAGTGTGCTTTTCCCATTCACTTGGTGCTTGTTTCCGTGACCCACATGAACCACAGTTGCACTCAATTCTAGAAATAGAGGGAAAGGAAAAAAAGTAACGAGATTGTTATACTAGATTAGGATTAAAAAAACAAAATCCACCAAATATATGTTTGCCACAAAATTAACCAGAATTGCACTATTAGCACAACTGAATCAAACCATCATAATTTGCACCAGCCACCCAAAAATGAAAAGTGGGGGGGGGCTACAATCCATAATTTTATAAAGTTTACAGGGCTTACAAATGAAGTTTAGGAATGTATGTTCCTTCCATCCCATTGCAGATAACTGTTACCTTGTCAGGTGGTACAGTCTGTCCACTGTTTCCTATAGACCTGATTCAAATGACATCATTGGGATTAAAATTTCCCAGAGAAAAACCCACGATAAATTTGTGTTGTCAAATTTAAAAATCACAGGTGACTTGGGAAAAACAAAGCGGGCAGCATACTTGACTGGAGGCTTTCTTCTCTCTAAATCTGATTGTACAAATTTAAACTTTACTTTGCAGTCAGGGCAATAATAATCAATATCTTCCAAATCCTTCAAACCATAACAAATCAATTAGCCTCCACCTTTGAATGAACACAAACTAACATAATAGATAACAGAATGTATTAGACTATAGTATGGTAGACACACCTTGAAAAGTTTTCTGGAAATGTTATCACACTCAGTGTGCACCCAAACATTACAGCCATCACAGCATACCTAATACATGAAGTTTATATTCCAACATGAACCAAAAATTTATTTGATTGTTTTACCACAAGTAACAGTATAACCTAATTCAAATACTATTAATAATCTTACCCAGTTCCCGCCATCTGAATGATGCCAAGTCTTCTTGCATATGCCACAATACTGCTTTGATTTTCTTAACTGTAAAAAGCATGCATGTAATTATTACTTAAAAAAGGATGATTGACAAAAAAAAAAGTGGTATATCTCATGAACCTTGGAACAATGTTTGCACAAAATTTCACTTTGAAATGTTGATCTTTTCCTTTGGTTCACAGTTTTGCATGGCAAGATTAGATTGCAGCCATCACAGCATCTCATGCCCTTGTAACATGCATCCTGAACAATTAATTCACGAGATAAAATTAAAAGTCAAATCCAAATGCAGTTAGAGAATTTCCAGGGTATAAAAAAATATCTAGAGAGCAAATTCAAAGTTCTACTATCTATACCAGAAACAGCATTTTAGCATAATATGTACAAGATATAGTTTTTGTCAGTCATGCAGGTTGAATCAGACAAGTTTGCAGCACCTAGTATGAGAGGATTAAAAGTCAAATCCAAATGCAGTTAGAGAATTTCCAGGGTATAAAAAAATATCTAGAGAGCAAATTCAAAGTTCTACTATCTATACCAGAAACAGCATTTTAGCATAATATGTACAAGATATAGTTTTTGTCAGTCATGCAGATTGAATCAGACAAGTTTGCAGCACCTAGTATGAGAGGATTAATTCATGATAATTAAAATGTGCAAACAAAATTTACTAATCAGAGGAGCATTTTATTTCTAAAACATTTAAACACCTAAGTTGTTCAATAAAAAATCCCAGAGCTACATTTCTAATCGCTCCAGTAAAGAGTGTTCATAACCCACCATTTTATATAACATCAATAAATGTGTGAGGACATATTGTCAATAGACAGCTCAAAGGAAAAAATGAATGTGTTTTCTTATGCTAACAGTGACCTTCAAGCCAACAAATAGAACAAAGAAACTTCAGGTTTTCATTATATTAAAACAGAACCATTATTATTATGGTTTTGGGAAGAGAGGAAAAGATTTCCTTAACACTGGAGATTGTATATCTTACCGCATATGCAAGGTAGAAGATGAAATGAACATGAAACAAACTATCATGACATGTGAAAGGTCTATGGTCTCAGTATTTTAGAAGAGAATAATTAGATGAGGAAATTAGTGGAAGACAGAGCTTGTATTTCTGCACCATAATATGACATAGAATTCACTTATTTGCAATTCAAGTTTGATGGTTAAAACAGCTGTTAAAACATTGGTCCCATTCCTCTCCATCTTCATCAGTATTGTCTCAATCTTGATTTTTAGCTACGATTGATGCAATATTTGTGCAACACAAAAGGCTGCAGTTTCAACAACCTTTTTTATCCAAATATTTATTCATCTGATACTTCCAGAGTTCCAGTTAAGTTTATAATAACACGTGTTTGGTTATTATAACAAGGAAAATTTATGACAGAAAATTCTCTATACAGTGAATCTGATCTCCTAATGTTCATAAGCATTCAGTAATAATAAATCCATCACAAACAGACAATGAAACAAGAAGCTAGAACAAACAACAAACTAACCAGACAAATAACCTTCTATATCAGAAAGCTCAACCATGGCAGACTAAATAGTGGATATAAGGTTATATTTTGCTCATGCTACATAATTTCCCGGAGCTACATAAATCCTTCAAAGCCATCGACTAGAATCAGGAAGCAAAGACATAAAAGAAAAGGGGAACTTGCCTGTTGTTGAGTGTAGAAGTCCTGATCCTGACTTGAACAGCTCGCTTGTTGGAGTCGGGTGGGATAAGCTTCAGGGTATGCTATTTCTGTACTGATGCTGTCCATGCCTGCACTCTCTGCTAAAATCGCCTCTTCTAGTGCCGCCTGAAAATCACTTAGCTTGCACTTGAACATTTGAGTCTGCACCTGAAATCTGAAGAAACAGAGAATAAACAAAAAGAGCCCTAGGAGCTTATAATAACACCAATTGAATATGATCATCTACACACCTGTCCATGAATTCTGCAAAAGGGAATATCATCCCCCGTTTCACCCATGCATAGTCCTGCGCATTACCATTAAGCATTAACTTAAAATCCACGAAACGAATTAAGAAATAGAAACTCCTGTGAGAGAAACATGAAAAGGGGCAAGAGAAATACCCTTTGCGTTCCATTTTTAGAGTATCCATAAAACATGACACAAAGAGCACCCGGAACACTACAACTGAGTACCGCATCAGGAGCTTTCAGGATGGGATCAATCACAACTGCTGGCCACCATGGGTATCTCTTCCCGCATTTAGCCCAAACTATATCACTCAAAGCAAAATCCTCTGGTCTGTAAACATCCTTCTTTTTTTGAGCTCTTTCTCTTCTCAATTTATCCAAACCTGTATACCCATATCTTGGCACGAATTCTCCGTCGTCTATCAATGGATTACCCGAACTCAAAAACTTCGTATTGCAACCATTTCTATTGTGAAAACTGTTAAAACCTAACTGGCCCATTTGTCCATTCCCTTTCATGCCATGAAATGGATAGGAATGAGAGCTTCCGAAACCATTTTTACTATTATATATATACTTCTCACTATAAAAATCATCACTGTCAGCAAATTCATCATCCCCTGTTTCCAAATCAGTGTCCTCGATTCTACATTCCTCGTTTTTCCAAATATCCACAACCGAATCGTTAAACCTCGAAGGAAGTATTTGCTCTCGCCCTCGAGAAGATCCTGATATCGGCTTTCGAGAGCTCACCAAGATCTGTTTCTTCAATCTCTTCTTCGAGTTAGACTGAACCTCACTAGCCCAGTACGATCCCCCGCTGCAAAAAGAACCTGAACCACTGCTAAAATCATCAAATTCACTATATATACCCATTGGGTTTGAATTGTATCCATTCAACTTTCGCTTCTTGGGAATAAATTCATATTCAAAATTCTCCTCCTCGTCGAGTTCATTAAGTGTGCCTTCTCCAATGTTGCACCGTCGCATTTTGCCTTTCGTAAATTGTTTTATTATCATCGCCTGAGAACTCGATTCGAAACCCTAGTTTCACGTCAGACACGAGAAAAAATCGAATCTAATGCATGTGATTTGAACTATATACACTTCAATTTTGAATGCGGAATAATCGTTCAATCCGATTTACTGGTTTGAATGAAACTGTAAACCCTAAATTTGAATTGGGGTAATGAAGAAGTAAATACCAGAAAAAACAGACGCTCGTTATCCAAAAAAAAAAAATTGTTGTTGGAAAGGGCATAAGAAAAACAAAAGGAAGAAACGAGGAGAGAATTCGAAACACAATTTTGAAAATCTAGTATTTGAATTTTATATGTGAGACACCGAATATTGAATTTTTCGAGGGAGAACGGAAATGAATTCAAAGCCGGTGGAGGATAAGGAGAGAGACCGGAGCTGCGTGGGGGACACGAGAGATACGCTGGGGTGATTGTTCAGGAAGATTGAAGGAGTTACATGTATACAATTACGAGGATTATTAAAATTAAAGTTTTATAGTTGTTTTTACAGTAGTAGGAGTTATGTTTATTTTTTTAATTTTGAAAAAAATTTGTGGCGGTGGGACCACCTGGGTGGTAACGTGTTTTGGCTCCAAAGATTGGGAGTGCGCGGATTGGAAAGGACTAAGCGAGAGGGACCGTGCAATTTTTTCGTGACGAGCGCGAAATGGAAAATTTGAGAAGATAAAAACGAGATATGCTGTTGCCGTTGCGTCCTTGCGTGGTATTTTTTTTTTATTTTATGAATTACATGTTTTTCTTTCTGTAGGTTACACACGACCGTGGATAAAAATTTTTTTATAGTTTTTTAAAGTGTCTTTTAATTATTAAAATAATATTTTTTAATTTTTTATATTAATATATATATATTATTTAAAAACACTAGAAAAACTTATGAAATTTTAATAGCTTTTTCTTACTGTTTTTGAGTAAGAGATAGAGATAATATTGATAAAAATATGTTTGATTAAAAAGATAGAAATATTAATATAAAAATAAATATTTTTAGAATGATTTTAGATTGAATTTTTGTCTCTAGATAATTTAAAAGTTAATTTTTTTATATATAATAATTTAAGAGTGTATTTATATATTTTTTAAAATTAAAAATATATATACCTAGGGATAATATTTATTATTTTTATTCGTTAAACACCTTGGAGATTGCAAATGAAATTTCGTTAGAGTTTGGTTATTGTTTACGTGTAAAAAGAACAAAAATAATGAAGACAGAAAAGACAGAGATATACTTATAAAAATAAATTTATTTCTGAATGATTTTGAAATGATATTTTGTTTCTGGGATATTTTTTAATTGAATTTATATATTTCTAAAACAAGAGGTGTAAAGGAGATGTGTCTGAATGGATAATATTTATTATTATTTTTAAGAAAATATATTGTGAAAAAAACTTTTAAATTTTAGAACTACTCAACTAAGACATGTAATAATAAAAAAATATGATTAATAGCACCAAAAGGTGACATTTAACTGTTGGCAGGGGGGAGGCGGGCCTTGGAAAAAAAACTTAAATTTTCTAGGTTGTATATATATATATATATATATATATATATATATATAAAAAATATATATATATATATATATATATATATATATATATACATATTTTATACGTGTCCCCTGCAAAAAAAAAAAAAAATTGGTCACCCATAAAATTACCCTAGCTACGCCCCTTACTGTTGGAATGCCATCATGTATAATGGTAGCTGATGGCTGGATTGATGAAATATTGAAATGTGTCACGTTAAAGAAGGTCGAGAATTAATGGCACGAGCCCAACTCTGAGCTTACCGTGCCAGATTTCTCTAATCATCCCAAGTCTAAAACTTAGTTAAGGATCCTGCCACCCATCCATAACATTTTTTTTTATACAAGTAAACTTTATCTTTTAAAAATTAAATTGTACGAGATTAGATGAATAAGTAAAACTCTAGTGTTGTTTGATTCTTATAGGAAATGTCTAAGTGTAATCGGTGGAATCTCTCCCTTGTTGCTTCTTCGATCCTGGGCCATATGTCCTGGTTGGGAAAGAAAGGCCAAAGGATTCATTATCTTTGTCCCGAAGTCCCTATTTGAACCTGTGGGTACTTAAACTCTTTTGTACTACAAACTGCCTCCAACCGCCTATTTCTATTAGACTTCCAATTCAAGCTGAACTGGTCGGGGATCAGAGTGAGTACTTTAGGACTAACCGAGATTATAGCACAAAGGGGCGCAAAGATTGATGATGATATCCTTTAATGATGTTCATCGGAAAAATCTAGGTCAGACCTGGTTTCCAAATGGATTTTTAACGTCAGCGGCCTTTAATAAGGTGTTTGTTGGGAAATTCCGGCTTTCCCATGCGCGGACCGGGGGTGTACTGATACTTGCTCATAGGAGGCTTAAGCACACTGACACAATATTTAACGTGGTTCGGCAAAACTGCCTACATCCACGGGAGAGAGTCATTGTATTAGAGATAGAGAAAGAGTTACAATAAATACATATAGAGGAGGAGGATTACATCCACTCTACTCAACTCATCAACTCTCTCTAGCTCTCTCTACACAACACATTCACTTGTGTTTCTCCCTCTCTCTACACAACACATTCACTTGTGTTGCTCTCTCTCATTTTTAGCTCTAAGAAGCTCCTCTATTTATAGCAAGAGTGAGGAGACAATCTTAAATGGTTGGCCACCAAATTTTCTTCATAGTCAAAGGTTGGCCACCAAACTTAGGCAATTTATCATTTTCAACAATGGTGGGTTGGTTACCATTTTCAACAATGGTGGGTTGATTACCATTTTCAACAATGGTAGGATATTGCCACAAAATGGCAATATACCTAACAATCACCCCCTTTGCCATTTGTGTGGGCAATTGTCCTCTTGCTTGTTCAGCACAAGCTTGCATTCTGCAGCTCTTCCAAGCTTACCATTCTGAGAGCGTCTTCAACACAACATTCCCCTTCGAGCATATCAACCATGCTCGGTCCGGAATGATTTTTCAAGCCTTACACCAAGGCTTACAACACCCCCTCAAACGAATATTTCCAAGTGTGACAGTCATTGAGTATTTCAATATGATCACAAGCTCACCACTCTTCCAAGAGTCTACTCATCCAGGAGTTGCGCCTGCCCTCTGTTCCACCCTGGAAACCACGCCTTACTTCTCCATGAGTCTCTCGCTCTTAGTCGTAAGAGTCCGAGTAGCTCTCCACCTTTAACCATGGGGCGACTCATTAAAGGTTGATCCATATTTATCTTCATACTCCGAGTATTACAATGCCATTACCGAGCTCACTACCTTGACAAGAGTCAACTCGTTCCGGAATCCATGCATGTCCTCTGCTCCTTCATAGCAGCCGCGTCTTAATGCTCCACAAGTCACCCTCTTATTGTCCAAGGCAAATGTCTTCTAGCTCATTGATCTTTAGCATGGGGGCAATATCCATGAAAGTCAATCCTGCATTTGTCTCCATACTCATCATAGCCACTTCATTGGCTATACACTTGTCCACTCATATCTAGCCATCACATTGGCTCTAGGGTTGTTCTGAACTGGGCTCATATCGTGGCCCACACACCTTCTCCTTAGGTGTCTGAACTGGGGCTTCTATCATGGCCCTCACACCTTCTCTAAGGTGTCTTCGCCCGTTGTCATGGGACGGTCTGATCCGGGCTCCTATCATGACCCTCACACACCTTCCATCTAAGGTGTCTTCATCCGTTGTCATGGGGCGGTCTGATCCGGGCTCCTATCATGGCCCTCACACACCTTCCATCTAAGGTGTCTTCACCCGTTGTCATGGGCGGTTGATCCGGGCTCCTATCATGACCCTCATACACCTTCCATCTAAGGTGTCTTCGCCCGTTGTCATGGGGCGGTTGATCCGGGCTCCTATCATGGCCCTCACACACCTTCCATCTAAGGTGTCTTCACCTTTCATAGGTGGTTGCATCCTCCTTTAGCTGAGATACTTCAAAGTGGATCCAAAAGTCTCTACCACCATGTGCACTTATGGGAGAGATTACTGCCACTGACTACATAGAAAGAGAAAGTTGTGGTATACTCCTCGCAATCCTCCACCTCGATTTCTATGTTTGGAGCTTTTGTGCCTTTTTGCTCGACAACTCCACCTACACCAACTCTCTTTGGTGTCTTCGTCTTTCATCATAGACGGTTGCCTTTTATCACAGGCGTTTGCACCCCCTCAATTAGGTGCCTTTGCAACAGCTCTCTTTCCATCCTTGCATGCATTGGAAAGGTCTTCGCCTGTTGTCTTCATTAAGAGCATAAAAGACTTCATGTTGTACAAACTTTAACAGTCTCTGCTCTAAGCTTCATCTGGGAACACTTTTTCTCCTTGCACCTACTGTCTCATTACAGTACCTCGTTGGATCCTACGGGTACTCCTGCACCATCTCCGTGTGCCCTCGTGCAATTTCTGTTCTCCAGATTTTTCCCTATTCCTTGCTTATGTTTGACAGTAGCTCATCTTGTCATAACACTTGTCAAAGTCAAAATAAGGTGTCAATCTTTATCCCCTGCTGTATTTCTCTTCCATTATCAGGGTCTTCATCAATTCTCCCCTCGAGAAATCACAATCACCGAATCTAACTTCTTTGAAGAAATCACCACTTCATCAGATCCTTGATCATACAGAACTCAACTGTTCCCTTGTGCCGCCATCCTGCTAGTCTTCAACTGTTTCATTACAAACTGCTATATATACGAAAATAGTACCGTATGGATAATCCTTCCACTAAGCAAGTTCCCAGGAAAGATTGGAGGGGTCACACTGGTCCCGCTTAAAACCCAATCTCCTAGACAGAACTTCTTAGGCCATATCTATCCATCGTCATTGTCTTTCCAGTATATACAACCATTTGCTAGCTTTGTCGTTTTCTTTACAAGTGATCTGGAATATACTGGTTTAATACATGATTTCTCAATATCTGGCGAGACTACCAGTGCTTAGATTCGTCAAGATTGGTTTTCGTCAATTTCCACTCTTCACCTCAAATTATCCACATGATCGGGTGTCCAGAGTGTCCCAATTTTACCTTCCCTCGAGGCAGTTAAATTTCTCCCCACTTAGCAGTTCAGCGCATGTAATTGGGTAAACATGTGCACCTTCTTCTTCTTCTCTTCAACGACCACCATGATGACCTTCAGATGCCTCTGATCGGGCAATCTCTTTTGGTAATTCGCCACTACCATTTTTGGTCTCAAATCTCAACGATCGGACCGTACCATTGCATCCGGAAAGATCAAATTAGCTGGAAACAAGTCTGAAATCGTCCAAATCGCACTTCATACGGCTAAGATTTGATCAAAACAAGTCTGACCTGATGAACGACCCAGATTCAATCTCAGATCCGGTTGCACGTAGACTCTGCTGCACAGAATCTTATCCCACCAGTGACATGACACTGTTGACTTGACTGATGATGTGGCGATGACGTGGCGTTGACTGACCGGTGACGTGGCGTTGACTTTTCCAGTCAAACTTTGACCGACAATAACTCTTTCGTTTGGACTCCAAATTAAGTGTACTATACACCGTTGGAATCGTGGTGACCTCCTCTACAAGATCAGATGCTCAAAACGCACTTTTGAGCACTTTGATTTTTCTGCAAAAAATCAAACACCTACACCAACGACTCTGATACTAGTTGCTGGGTCAACTGGTATTCGGGTCGGGTCAGCCAATCCGGACGAAGAAGACGCATGGGGCGTGTGGGCAAATGCCCTGCTGGAGAGTGCGGCCATGTCCGTCATCAAATTTTGACGCCGTTTTCACCAGTGGCTTCGTCTCGGCCTCCTTTACACAGTGGTATGGTCAAAACACAATTTTGACAATTTTCATTTTTGAGCAAAATCAAACACCCCTTTAAACCATCAGCTCTGATACCAGTTGTTGGGAAATTCCGGCTTTCCCATGCGCGGACCGGGGGTGTACTGATACTTGCTCATAGGAGGCTTAAGCACACTGACACAATATTTAACGTGGTTCGGCAAAACTGCCTACATCCACGGGAGAGAGTCATTGTATTAGAGATAGAGAAAGAGTTACAATAAATACATATAGAGGAGGAGGATTACATCCACTCTACTCAACTCATCAACTCTCTCTAGCTCTCTCTACACAACACATTCACTTGTGTTTCTCCCTCTCTCTACACAACACATTCACTTGTGTTTCTCCCTCTCTCTACACAACACATTCACTTGTGTTGCTCTCTCTCATTTTTAGCTCTAAGAAGCTCCTCTATTTATAGCAAGAGTGAGGAGACAATCTTAAATGGTTGGCCACCAAATTTTCTTCATAGTCAAAGGTTGCCCACCAAACTTAGACAATTTACCATTTTCAACAATGGTGGGTTGATTACCATTTTCAACAATGGTAGGATATTGCCACAAAATGGCAATATACCTAACAGTGTTTACCCCCATTCAAGAGTCTCTTTCGAACTAAAAAAACATCCAATTTTGGGTCCCCAGCTTCAAACTTAAAACTTATTGTATAGATTATAAGTTTTTTGTCATCACCCACATCATTTAGTCCGATCCATAGCACCTTAACTCGCTACACGCTTCAATACTTCAGCACATCCATGCAGGTGCTCCGTGCAGGTAAGAAAATAAGCCCATCCCAAAAAGACAAGTAACTAGATATGTTTGTCGATGATCTAAAATTAATTGAAAGGATCAAATAAATCCCAAAATAAGCATCCACACTGACATCTGCTCTGTATTGAGCTACCCATGTCTGAGAATGAAGGGTCAGATGCTTTAAGCTATCATAGCATTTATGATGATATGAACACGATCTGCCAAGTATTACACCAACTTGAGGTTCCATTTTCGCTGCCATGACCATCTTTTTGGCAAATTCTTCCCCATTATCAGTTACACAAACTCATCCCAGTACAGTCAAGTTTGTGATTCAATCGATTGTTATTTGTTAGTATCGTGTTGAGTACCTAGCAAACTTGCAAGAAGCCCGAAATTTAATGTTTCGTGCTTTATTATGGACGTGACTATTCTTTCTGCGGTTTTCGATCTTCATATTTGCCAAGAACCTGGCCCTTAAAATTCAAGCAGGACAAGAAATGGGGGAAATCATCGCGCCTTGTCCATACTAATATAAAGAGGTTAGCTCATTTGGAATCATGGCTACTCATCCGTCCCAGTGATCCAGTTTTTCTTCTAGGATTATTTAAATTGTAAGGGGAGGCGAGGAATGGTTTCTTTAGCCGCAGGAAAATTGACAGTGACGATTCAGGACGTTGCCACGTACACGAAACCATGGTGTGTTTGTTTTCAGCCCGGATCGTGAAATTCCACTCCCATTTTAGAGAATTGAGAGCTCTAGTTGTTTGGCATAACTTTTGGGACTCTGTCTCTCTGGGTGGCTGTGACCACAAAAATCAAGTGGTTAGATTGGCTTTTTCCGACCATTTTGTCTTTAAGTTGCTTAATTTTTTTATACGATACAATTTATTAGCTGCGTGGCACGTGGAGAACACTCAAATGGTGGCTTCATTATTTGATAATATGGTTGACCAAAGAACAAGTAATTTTCAGAAAAGGGACAGACAGTCCGTCCCTCTCTTTTTTTTAGCGTAAAACAAAATCTAATGCCGCCCCATTCTATTCCATGTTAGAACCTCTTTAGATGGCCCAGCTGACTTCTGAATTATCAGGTTAGTGGGTGGTAGAAATTTGAGATTAAAGAATTTATTTTTCCTATAGTTTCATGTTTGAACAATATAGTTGAAAATATAATGATAATTAAAGATTTATATAATTATTAATTTTAAGATTTGTGGAATTAATTAAGATGTATATTGACTTGTACAACCACGATAATTAAATTTTTTCATCGAGTTGCTTGCTACCTATCTATTGGATTCTACAGTCTATGAATTACATGGCTCGGCTTTCTTGAGTACTGGCATAATCACATTGCGGGGGCGTGGCCTCACGTTTTCCAAAGGAATTCGAGCCTGTTTAGCACTGGTGTAGTTTTTTTTTCTTTTTCCACGGATTATCTTTATCTAGAATATATTGAATTGGTGTTTTTTTTAAATACTTTGCCGTTCTGGAATATTAAAATTAAAAAGATATAAAAATATTTTAAAAAAAACAATGAAAAATTATATTACCTAACACATTCGAAAGCACTGAGACAGGATGAATCTCAGAAAGAGGTGCTGTGGGTTGCTTTCTATTCCTCCACTCCACGTATTTTTATAAGCTGATAGAGATTATATACTTTTTTTTTTCTTTATTTTATTTAAGATTATATACTTAGAACCCTTGTTATTGGTGCTCCTGTAATTAAGCTATGTGGAAAATTAAATGGATGAAAAAAAAGTCACACGTATTGTATGAAAACAATCACCTACCACGAAAGCGGAGCATTTCATTTCTAGTCTTCAAATTTGTCGCAGTTTCATGTTGCAGTGACGTAGAATCTAAAGACGTTATTATATTATTATACAATTTACTAAATAGCAATTCACCGTAAAAACCATATCTGTGCTGGTGGTTTTTTTTTTAATTATTTTTTAAAATTTTAATGACAAATTAAATTGGCTGAGTTAATGTTTTTTAGTTGATTTTTATATTAATTTAATTAAAAATCAAGTTTTATGATTTAATTTTTATTAAATTATTTCGGCCTCGTGATTTAGTAACAATGCTTAACATGTAAATCAGAGTTTACTTGAGTTTTTTTATACAAGTTTCTTTGTTCATTATTGGACCCGGCATAATTAATTGATAATTGAATTTTGTAATTTATTTTAATTTACTCTTTATAGTTTTGTATTTGTCTTGTGATTGAAGTCACAAACTTGACAGGTTAAATAAAAAAAAAAATATTAAGTTATCTTCATTTCATGACGTGGATCATGGGCATAGTGGATTGACCCAGATCATTTCTATGTTATTTTTTAATTCAGTTATTTAATATTAGATTGATTAAGAATTAAATTTATAATTTATTAAATTATTTTCATGTTCGATTGATTTTCTCAAAATTTTAAATACATGCTGCATATGTATTGCCATATTTCATTAAATATTGTTGTATAAACAGTTTTATATTCATATATTAAATTCAAACTATTTCATTTATAGTATGTAAATAATATTATAGAAATAATAAAAGCTCTTTTATAAAAAAAAAATGTATTGTCCAGCAATGTTGTAGTCTTTTTTTATGGGATCGAATACAAAAAAAATTAAAAGACGTTGTAGAAAAAATACGTGAATAGGAATAATACATTTTATATATGGTGTTTTGGTGTATGACTGTGATCAAAGGTTCTTCTACGATGGACAAGAATCAAATCTACCACCAAACTATTGAAAAAAATATTAATTTTACACTAAGACTATTTTTTTTTTTACCGTTTTTCTCACCAAGCTAGTTTGATTTTTTAATTAAAAAATGATGTTAGAATATTCAACAGAAAATGTTAAGTTCCCTGGCAAATTAACATCATTTAAATAAAATATAATTTGGATCCAAATATGACTGAAATGGATTGAAGATTTTTTTAATTAACGTAAGTTTTAGATAAACTTGATCGTACCTCGACTAATTTTACAGATTTTAAAATTAATAATTATATAAACCTAAAGTGATTATTATATTATATAACCCTGAAGTAGCTGTTATATTAGCAACTACAAGGTTTTAACCTAAGACACGTAAAAAATCAAACTTTTTAATCACTAGCATATGGTTGATGGAATATCTTATTCAATTCTTTTTTAACGGTGGGATGATATTCTTGAAGTTTGCCGATAAAGAAAAGTTATCGTGATTTGCAAATACACACCCATTCATGCAGGGAAGGTGCAATCGAACAATTATGTAGAAGACACAACATCAGATGTTGAATTGGAAAAAAGAAAAAGAGTATAGGAAACTTGGAATAATAAGTGAGATAAAAATATATAGACATATATAGGAAACTTATATTAAAAAAACAGAGAAACAATTAAACCGAAAACACATGTTTATGTTTAAAAAATTATATAAAAAATATATGAGATACACATGTTAAAAGCGTCGGCATTTAAACAATTCTTATTCTTATTTTTTATTTTATTTAATTTTAACATTCATTTTTTTAATACCGGTTTTTTATGTTTTGTTTCTCACTTTTCTCTTACATTTATTTTTTTACTAGATCAAATATTACAGTCATGGTTATTTTTAATTCAATCTTAATGTATCTTAATTAAATGCATGCGCATAAGTATTTCAATTTATAATATTGTTTTTCAAATATAAAAAACACCGTGCCACAATTTTTATATTTATAGAAAACATTTATATTTATTTTTTTACTGGAAACTATGAACCTGCAAATCACCGTGCCACAATTTTTTTTTAATTTTAAATAAATATGTTTTGATACTTTTAAATATTTTAATATGATGATATCAAAAATATTTTTTTAAAAATAAAAAAATATTATATTAATATATTTTAGTATAAAAAATTAGCACAACCAACCTTCCAACACAAGCGCTCTGTATGAGTAATTAACCGTGGCGAAACGGGAGTTACGTAGCAAGCCAAACAGGCTTTGTATGAGTAATTAACCGTGGCGAAACGGGAGTTACGTAGCAAGTTTGGTTATCTTTCTCGTACTGAACGGACGTGAAAACGTTGCTCGTGTGAAGTTGAACTGACGCGGATTTTGTTTCCAACCCGTCTAGAATAGGCTTAAATGATAATGTAGGAGCAAATCTATTTACAGCCTAGCTAAGTATTGAATTTACTCTTTTCTCCCAGCATCAGCCCGTCGCCGTCCGTTGCAGCTTGCCAGCTTTATCATTAGAAAACTCGCCTTTTCTCTTTTCATGCAGGGCGAGTTTGACATTAATAATCTTTATTTTTTTTTCATTTTTCAATTTTTTTCTCTTTCATGCTCGATTTATGTGTAACGTTTTAAATTTACAAGGCAATCATTTATTTTGTTTTCTTTCTTTTCACCTAATATATGTTTTTTAATTATTATTTATTGAATTTGAAATATTTTATTTTAAAATTTTATCAACATTAAGTTTTTTTAATTGTTAGATGTGGTCACTATCATTTTAATTGTTGTTTGTTTTATAATTTTATTCGAGATAATTTTAAATTCTTTTTTAAGCATTTCACTATTTTTTTTCTATCATATTGATCTCCTTTTTTAATTATATTTTTTTCCTTTAATTTTTTCTTACTTTGGTATTTCCTTTTCTATTCAGTTTATATATTGATTTTTTTTCTATTCAAGAACAAGATTTTACAAATCAAGTATCTTTATTAAATTACTTTACAAATATACGGGTATAAGAGTTATCTTCATGTCAAAAAATATAAAATACAAGTCTTGCATGGTTTTTTCTATTGATTTCTTTTATGTGCCTATACTCAGAAAATTCTATCGATCGAATACTTTCATTTTTATTATAAATTAGATGGCATGGAAGCTATAAGCAAATCCATCTGTTATAAATAATTATCATTTTGTGATATTATAGTATTTTTACAATGCAATTTCTTTTTTAAAAATAAAAAGTAGAAAAGGGGAAAAATGCCGCTGTTGATCCCATCCACCAATCATAATTCCCCGTCTGCCAAATCTAAATTCTTGCTCTTGTTTTTCTCGATATTCGGGTGTCCTGGTTTACAATGAGACCAGGTTGGGGCTCTGGGGCGGCCAAGACAGTAAATATACCCTGTTGGATATCTACGAATGCTCTGACTGTCTAAAAGAGACAAACTTTTTTTATTATCCGTTGTCAAGAGACAGTGCTCTACCCTGCTCGCTAATAAATAATTTTGTCTAGAAAAAGAGGTTTTGAGAAGTAAATTATTTATTTATATTTGTTAGTTGTATTTAAAATAAATCAGAGAATAGTTTTTAGTATTTGTCCATGTCATAAAAAATAAGTTGAAAACAAATTATTAATATTTTTTTCAATTTTAATAAAAAAATAAGACTAAATTTAAAATGAAATTAAGAAAAATCTATTTTATAAATAATTTAAAATAAAATAAATAACAATCATTAGAACAAGAATAAAGACCAAATATAATTAATTAATATTTTTTTACGTTTTCATACTATGATAATATCAAAAATATTTTAAAAAAATATATAATTTTAATGCATTTCTAAGCATAAAAAATAATTAAAAATCAATCTTCATCAACATTCCAACCTTAGTTCTTACCTTCAAAACTCTTCTTCTTTCAAAATATTAAAAAAATCTTTTCATTTTATATCATTAAAAGTTTATATTGAATATTTTATACCATTATTTTAATTTAAAATATCTTGAACGATGGTGATTACCGTCTTAGCCAGCAGAAACGGCCATACATATCACCTGTCTGTTAAATCTCCGCCCTTCCTGCCTTATCACACCCACGCCTCCCCTCTATCCCTTCCTCTTCTCAGCATTTCTTTCTAGCGGACGAGAGCTTCATTTCAGAAACCCCTTTAATGGTCAAGCTCTCTATCAGCATCGAAAGACGCCCTTTACCTTTCCTTCTTGCAGCTTCCTAGTATTTTTACTTGGAATTGTTAATTTTCCGCATATATATATATACACGTTTGTTTGGTGCAAGCATTCCTGGTTCGAACCATATATACAGTTCATTAAAGACCCTCTTTCTCTCTCATCTTTAATTCTTATTTCTTAAAGCTCCGGAGCTCTGCTGAGTTCAGCTGTTTGGTAATTATTTCTTGAGTTCCATATATAACAATTCTTGAGCTGTCCATATTGTTGTCGTTAACGAACGTCCCTGTCCCGGAAGCAGCGTTCATTTCTTTCCCGTTCTGATATTATTCCCTGTGCTGTTACAATTTTCTGCTGCTTTTGATTAATAATTTGTTCTTCCAAAATTCAAAAACAATTCTCTGGGTTGGAGCTGGAATATTCTTTATTCATCTACTTTTGGTGCAAGAGGAGCTGGGATTTAATCTTCTTAATTGATTTCCTTAGCAGGACTTGTTTGGTATCCACATAGTAATTCCAGTGAAGAATTGCCATAATCGTTTCTTAAAAAGGATAGGAATATTCATTCAAGTTTGTTGAAATATAGGTATACTCTCGAAGAGATTCTTGCTTATTTAACCAAGCAAAGGCTGAAAATGGCACCTAGGAACAATCGTGGAAAGGCTAAAGGAGAGAAGAAGAAGAAGGACGAGAAGGGTATCGTTTGTTTTTCTCTCCCACTAGAATCTTATATAATTGATTATGAATAAACCATTGTAGCTAATGTTCTATCTAATTCATGACTTGTGCAGTTCTTCCTGTGGCTACTGATATCACCATCAACCTTCCTGACGAAACTCATGTCGTTTTGAAGGTTTGGTCCTCCTAAGCCACGCTACTTATATTTCAAATTATCGATAATTAGCATATTCTTTTCAATGAATTGTCATGTTTGGCGCACTTACATGGCATCCTCTACTCGTATCCTTTTCTACATTTCTTGCTATTTTACTGGGCATCTTCTGCTTCTGCGTGGTCTAGCTCTGCAAACATGAGTTCTGTAACGTAGAATTATTTTATTTTTTTGTATTTTAAATTGATTTTTTATATATTTTAAAATCATTGTAATAAATTTATTTTATTACATTTCTAAATAAAAAAACATTTTAAAAAAACTCAATCACATTTTCAAATAGATAATTAATAATTAATAATTAATAGCTTCGGCCTATATATGTTGATTGTCAACCAGGAGCTCACGGGGTGAATTCTTTGCTATTACGGTTAATCAATCATGTTTTTTATTTTAAATTATATATATATATATATATTTAGATATACACGATAAAAATAAATTTTAAATAAATAAGTTATTATTTTAATATATTAATATTTTTAAAAAAACTTTTAATTTTTTTTTCACCCAAGTTTTATACCAGGCACTGGGTTTGTTGTCTGGACACACTAGTTACTGATCTGAAGTAGGGCGAATATAATGGAAAAAAGTTCTGCATAGACTAAATAAGAAAATGACTTCATATGTTTATATTTTATACATCCAAAAGAGGAGAGGATTTGATATTTTAATTGAAATTCGATAAGTTATATATAAATATTTATAAGCTGCACGTGTAAACTATTCTACACGTGATAGATTTTGATTTCCTTACATATAAAAGTATATACAAGTCATGTATTTTTTGGTATTTTTAATGGTGAAAGATAAATTTGTAAAGCTACATTATTTTCTTTTTAAAATAGATTAAATGTAATTAAATATATAGATGTAGAAACTAGAAACAGCTCCTAAAATATGATCACACGTTAAAGTCATTTTCTCCATCTAAAACTTCCAGATTGGTGTCACTGTTTCAACAAAATGTGTTGACAATAATCGGTGGCACGTCTCATCCATTTTCCTTATCACACGCTTGAATATGTGGCTTGAAAAAGAATGCTATGTGTACTGTGTTCGGTTACGCGATAAATATTTGCTTTTCAAGAATATTCTTTTATTTAAAAATATATTAAAATATTTTTTATGTTAAATATATTTTTAAAATACAATTTTGACCATATAAAAAAAAACCAAACTCCTAGCTTGAAGCAAAATAATTTTTTTTAAAAAATACAATAGTAAAATACACAAAGTTCCATTCAACAAGATTCCTTTTCCTATCCTTTTTTACTACTGTATAATATGAGAATTTTGTTTGGTACAAGGTGGCATTTCTTTCTTATGTTTTTGATCGAGTAGAAGGTGACATTTAGTTACTCATTTTGTGTCTTTTCTGTTTGCCCTCTTGATCCAAATTCGCAATGCTAACCTGTAATTCTTGAACAGGGAATATCAACTGACAGAATCGTAGATGTTCGTCGACTTTTATCGGTGAACACTGAAACCTGCTACATCACGAATTTTTCGTTGTCGCATGAGGTAAGTGTCAAGTAACCAACTTTCAAGTGAGATTTTATAATATAATTTATAATATTTTCTAATATTTTTAACATTCCTCTCAAATGAAAGTTTTTGGACTTGAAACTTATACTGCACCAACATCACCTTGTATTTAATTTTTATGAAATAAAATGAGGGTGGTGAGATTTGAACTCGTGACCGCTGGGTCAACAAGTTTCTGATACCATGCTAAAGAATCATCTCACCTAAAAATTTAAATTTATAAATAATACCCCATAATATAATTTATATTATTCTCTAACAATAAAGATAAATAGCTAAAAACTATTCGTCCTAATATTAACACGGACACTGTAAATTTCCTGGTTCAAGTCCAGATCGTTAGTTCTAAATAACTGTTTTGGAATATATTATATTTGAAAGTATTTTTTATATAAAAACATATAAAAATAATATTTTTTTTATTTTTTTAAAATTATTAAAAGTATTTTTTAAAAAAATGTCAAACAAGCCAAAAACTTCAATTATTTATAAATGTGTGACACATTAAACCTTATAAAAAGTTTAATACGACATTACTACACTAAAAATAAAATTTCATTATCTGGTGGGAATCACATGGATAGCATGCATATGATTAATTATTTCATTAGATGTATTCATTAGAATGATCCAATTGAGAAATAGAAATTCTTCAATGATATAATTAACACAAAAAACTACTTTGGGTATACAATCGAGATTATCCAGTAGCTGGGTGGTAAATATGAAGCTCACAGTAGTTTTTTTAATGTCCTCTACCAAAATCATCTCTCAAAAATGAGGGGGTATTAAAGTAATATGACTTTGTCATGGTTTATTTACAGGTTAGAGGAGCGCGGTTAAAAGACACGGTCGACGTGTTAGCACTCAAGCCTTGCGTTCTCACTTTAACCAATGGTAAAAGGCAAAAATCCCGACCAACAAGTGACGCCGTTTCATCCCTTCAACTATATTTCAAGCGACAGCGTTTAATGTTTTCATTTTTGTCTATGTCACCTGCTACATTCTTCATTTCTTTTTCTCGTTGTTACAGAGGACAACAATGAAGAGCTTGCAGAGGCGCACGTTAGACGACTCCTGGACATCGTGGCATGCACAACGTGCTTCAGTCCATCGGCGAGTGCGCATGATAGGATCACGTCCGATATCGGAAAAAATGCGCCGGCTGCGCCAGATAGTAAGACTTCTAAGAAGACCACTAAATCTCAGTCCTCCTCCTCCACCACCACCACCGCAAATAAACAATCATCGTCACCAAATTCAGCATCAAAAGATGTTCCGGTGGATGCAGAAGGAGAAATGAGCCACTCGTGCCCGAAGCTTGGGAGCTTTTACGAGTTCTTCTCTCTCTCGCATCTCACTCCTCCTCTTCAATGTACCATCTCCCTCTCTCATTATAATTTACGAGTGTAATTTCGAGACAAAAAACTGAGGGTATAACTAGAAATAATGGAAAATGTGGTTGGCGTTGATGCAGATATAAGGAAGGCAACGAAAAGACGGATTGATGAGATTCCCGTGGATGATCATCTTTTCTCTCTTGATGTAATTGTTCTATTTATGAATTTGTTTTATCTTTTATCTTTTTTTTTTGTCTAAAATCTGTTGACGATGTTTTTATTTTTTTAAATTGTTGTTAAAATGATCAGGTGAAGCTATGCAATGGGAAGCTGCTTCAAGTTGAAGCTTGCAAAAAGGGATTTTATGGTGTTGGAAAGCAGAGGATTTTATGTAACAATCTCGTTGATCTGCTAAGGCAGCTCAGTCGAGCTTTTGATAATGTTAGTTTCACTACCTTACCCAATTTTTCTGTCTCTTTTTATTTGAACTGCAGTATTTTTTTTCCTTTTCTTTTTTGTATTGGATAATATTCGAATTAGTGCATACTCTATCATTTATCGAGTGTAATCCATTAATTTTCTCAAAAAAAAATCAGGATAAACAGTTCTTGTACATGCTAATGTCATACGCTTTTCCAGTATTTTTTGTACATATGAAGTCTGGTCTGTAAATCAACAGTCTTATCTTTTGTTGAGATGTATTTTTTGTTTTCGGTTTATATTCTGTTGAAGTCATATAGATGTCATGTCTTATGTGCCAGGCTTACAATGAGCTCATGAAAGCATTTGCAGAGCGTAACAAGGTATGTGCCGTTTGTGTTGATACGGTTATCTCAAAAGAAGAAGGGAAATAAATTGTCCAAATTTATTTCTCCCTGACGTTGTAGTTCTTGTTTTCAATTATTAATCTTTTTGTTTCTTCCTGGCCATTGATCAGTTCGGGAATCTTCCATATGGTTTTAGAGCAAACACATGGCTTATCCCTCCCATTGCAGCACAGTTGCCATCAGTTTGTCCTCCTCTTCCTGTTGAGGATGAAACATGGGGAGGAAATGGAGGTGGTCTTGGAAGAGACGGAAAAAAGGATTCCATACCTTGGGCTGATGAGTTTTTGTTTGTTGCATCTATGCCTTGCAAGACAGCTGAGGAGAGGCAGATTCGAGACAGGAAAGCCTTCCTGCTTCACAGCCTATTTGTCGACGTTGCCATTTTCAGAGCCATTAAAGCTGTGCAACATGTAAAATTAAAGCCAAATTTGTTGGGTCCAGATGCAAACAGTAATATTCCTTACAAAGAGAGAGTTGGGGATTTAAGCATCAAAGTTATGAAAGATGCTACCAATGCAAGCTCTAAGGTAGACACTAAAATTGACGGGATTCAAGCAACTGGAACAGATAAGAAAAAAATAGTAGAGAGGAACCTTCTGAAGGGGATCACAGCTGATGAGAACACTGCTGCTCATGTAAGTTCCAGAAAATGTAATTGTTCAATGATGCTCTTCCAAGGGTTTGGTGTTTTAATTTTAGTTTTATTGGTAAACTGGTTGAATTCTGTTTTGCATTTTGAATGCAGGACTTTGCTACACTTGGTACTGTTAATGTAAGATACTGTGGTTTTAATGCTATTGTAAAAGTTGAGGCGAGGGAGGAAAAGAAAGCCAGTCCTCCATCTAAAAGTATTGAACTTGAGCAGCCTGAAGGTGGTGCAAATGCCCTTAACATCAACAGGTTCTTACCATCTTTTCCTATGCACGATTGAGCACTAAAATTAGCTACCTCCCAACACTGTTAATTGTTTCACATGCGATAGAGATCTTAGTTATTATCTGCAAGTGAAATTGTACAAATGCATTCGATGAACTAAAAATACCTAACGGTGAACTGTGCTAGAGTCATATACAATTGCTGCGCTCTAGCTTTGAACAAGCACAATGTGATGGACCATTCACGAGTGGGGAACCTATAGTTTTGATGTTTTCTATTTGGATTTGTCAAGAGACAGATGCCAGTTCAATATAATAAATTTAGTCAGCTTTGATGTATGAAGTCTTTTTGCATTTGAGAAGCAGAATGCAATGGTGATCAAATTCGATACTGTGATGTTGTTTCCATTTCAACTAAATCATGCTGAAGTTCATTGTCAACCCTGCTTTTTCCTTAAGAATTTTGACATGGATGACTGGCATAGAATCTTAATTTTTCCTATCTTGGAAAATACCAATCATGTCATACGACTTTCAACCCCAAAATTTTCAAACATGGAAGTCTTTGAAAGGTGACTTGATTGATTCTCCATGTACTTGGCATGTTAGGTTTTACCTGTAAATCTATTTTTTTTTTATCACTAGCTATTACAGCAATGAAGGTTCTATGGCATGCTTTCCCACACTACATATGTGTTACTGTACTGATCATAATGTCATAATGATTGTAACGTTACACCGCAATGAAAGATATTTATAGCCAAAAGCCACGCCCCCAGATTTTAATATTATGACCTCATGGTAATAACATACACTCCTTAATTTGGTTATTTTCTTTTTGTTTGGCTGCATTCATTATGCAGAAGTCTTATCTTTTCCTCCCTTACAGCTTGAGACTACTACTTCACAAACCAACACCTTCAGAACACACTAAGCAGATGCCAAATTTGCAAACTTCAGAATTTGAAGAGCTAAGTGCTTCCAAAGCATTTGTAGAGAGATTACTGGAAGAAAGTCTTGTCAGGCTTGAAGAAGAGGTACTGGAGCGGGATCATATGGTGAGATGGGAACTTGGAGCCTGCTGGATACAGCATCTGCAAGACCAGAAAAATACTGAAAAAGATAAGAAACCATCCACTGAGAAGGGCAAGAAGCCTTCCACAGAAACAGAAATGAAGGTTGAGGGACTTGGGACCCCTCTTAAGTCCCTTAAGAACAAGAAAAAATCAGATGAAAGCAATGTAAAAACACAGCTGGAGAATTCAAGACCTGCCACTGATGGTTTAAGTGAGGCAGTTGAAGATGCTACACTGGCTTCTGTGGAATCTCACCTTGAAACTGACGCCAAAGATAATGAGCTTGCACTGCAGCAGTTGTTGTCTGATGCAGCCTTTGCTCGACTTAAAGAATCTGATACTGGACTTCATCGCAAGGTAGTATTTCCTTGACTGATCATTGCCTTTTCTTTTCCAGTAAGGTGTGAACTAACCAATGAAGTGATCGACAGTCTCTGGAACAGCTAATTGACTTGTCTCAGAAATATTACACTGAAGTTGCTCTTCCGAAACTGGTACTCTATCCTTTTCATTAATTATCAACCAATCTGCATTTCTAGAAGTTTATTATTGAGAACTGGTAACAAAATGCAGGTAGCAGATTTTGGTTCTTTGGAGCTTTCACCCGTTGATGGTCGGACTCTAACTGATTTTATGCATACTAGAGGTCTTCAGATGCGCTCCCTTGGGCGTGTTGTAAGTTTTCTGTTATCATGCACCTTGGCTTTTAATTTTTAGTAAATGTTTTAGTTACAGCTATTTGCCCATGAAGAAAGTTTTAATTCCATATCTATCATCCTGTCGGGCACATATGTGTCTAACTTTGACGAATACATTTGTTTTTACACCTGTTTTTTTATAAAAAAAAACCGTGTTTGTGCTATAACCATCCAGTTTTTTGAAGGATGTCCCAATCAGATCCTTGTACGTCATGCTTGACAATGAGACCTGTCATCATGCCATTGTTCATTCATATGTATAAACATGTATGTGAAGATTGTTGTCTAAGTGCAAGTGTTAACTGTATGTGATCCTTATAGTTTTAAAAGGCCTTTTCGACGCACTTAGGCATTCTTGAAGCGCAGCAGTGATAAGTAGCCTTGAGGCATTAATTTTTGAGTGGTAATCTTGTGTGACCCAGACTTCACAAGATATAAAGTAAGTTTCACAAGATAAGGCGCATGCCCTTAAGATCTTCGTGAGAAGCTTCTGCTCTTGAGGGTTCAGCCACTCGCTTCTAAATGACATTGTCTGAAGCTCACTTATCTTGCTAATTGTAGCATAACTGATAGGGCTTAATACTGCATATAAAACACTGACCTGTTTTTCATATATATAAAGATGCTCATCTATTTTATTTCATGCATGTACATTTATTGTTACCTTACAAATTTATCATTTATGTAAACTTGCACTAAATGTTAAATTTTCTTCATAAATGGTGTTTTTAATTTATAATAGTATCGAATAAACTTTACAAACGACTGCTGATATTTGTGCATTTTGATGTGCCTCCATTAACTTGGGATTGCCCATAGGTTTCAATTCTATTAAATAAATGTGTTAACAACTCTTCTTATAATTGTGAATGTTTACCTTTTATTTCAGATTTCCATGTTGGGTAATTTATGCTATTTATCTTATAAAACAGGTAAAGCTTTCCGAAAAGCTGTTGCATGTACAGTCACTCTGCATTCATGAGATGATTGCACGGGCTTTTAAGCACATACTTCAGGCTGTGATTGCTGCTGTTGTGGACCAAGAGAAAATGGCTGTATCAATAGTTGCTGCATTAAATCTGATGCTCGGGGTTCCTGAAACCAGAGATTCAATCAAGTCTTGTCATGTCCACCCTCTTGTATGGAGATGGCTGGAGGTATTTTTGAAGAAGCGGTATGAATGGGATCTTAGCAGCTTAAACTTCAAAGATGTGAGGAAATTTGCAATCTTGCGAGGGTTGTGCCACAAGGTAAATATCTGCATGTGCTCTAGAATGCATGACAAGTGGGATATAGGGACTCAAAATTGTTTAATCTACATGAAGTTTGCTTGCTTGTTTCCAATTTTTGGGATTCTAACAAATTGTATTATGCATCATTTGCAATTAATCTGTTGGCTTTAGTTTAACTACAGCTTACTTGAAGACTATTTTTGGCGTGGCACAATTGTAATCCTGTAAAGCGATCGCTCTAACTCACAACAGTGTTCCCACAAATGACGATGACTCCTTTTTCATCCTTGTGTGTAGCATTCCTCCAAATGAAACAATACCTTTTAAAGGAATGGATTGCATGTTCATGCAAATGTAGTTAATGTTTTATTTGATTTGGGAAAATCAAATCAGGGACATGTATAAACTGACACTCTTATTTTTTCTCCCCTCCTCTCAGGTGGGCATTGAGTTGGTTCCGAGGGATTTTGATATGGATTCTCCGCATCCATTTAGAAAATTTGATGTTGTCAGTCTGGTTCCACTGCATAAGGTGATTACTTGAGATTGATGTGACCAAGCTTTTCTTCATCCTGTCTGAAAAGCAGTCAAAATTTGTCCAATCCATATTGATTTGTGCCCTTTTATTTTCAGCAAGCAGCATGCTCCTCTGCAGATGGAAGGCAACTCCTGGAATCATCAAAAACTGCCTTAGACAAGGGAAAACTTGAAGATGCAGTCACCTATGGGACAAAGGTATATGCATTCTGAAATTACTCTTCTGATATTCTCTTAGCAAATATATAGCTGTCATGGCTTCTTTTATAGTAATGTTTTCCCTGTTTTTTCCATGTCAACGAGGTGCTTCACTATGTAATCATATTTTTCTATTGGTACTGTAGTTTACTAGCCGATTCACATCTTTGGTGTTTCCAGGCTCTTGCAAAGCTAGTGGCAGTTTGTGGTCCCTACCATCGAATGACTGCAGGAGCATACAGCCTTCTTGCTGTAGTATTATATCACACTGGAGACTTCAATCAGGTCTATTTATTTCTTTTTTCTTTTCTTCCATGTAGCTGGAGATTTTCTCCAGCAACACTCAGATTATAGTCACCTTGCTAAATTTCTTTCAATAATTTGTGGCAGAATGACATGTTATAGTCATGGAATCGACCCAGAAACTTTGCCTTCCTTTATTTGAGGGTTTACCTTTTGTGCTGATTTAATATTCTTTTCGCTTTGCAGGCCACTATTTATCAACAAAAAGCCTTGGATATTAACGAGAGAGAACTAGGACTTGATCATCCAGACACAATGAAAAGCTATGGGGATCTCGCCGTGTTCTATTACAGACTTCAACATACAGAGCTGGCTCTCAAGTATGCTTTTCATTCTTCGTACATTAATAATTTTAGGTTTGCATGATACTATGTAATTTCATGTTTCACATTCATTATGTTTTGATCTGGTTCTGTCTTGATGTCGACTGGTTACCTTGTGGATACCTGATCATATTCAATTATCCCTGTTTAGAGTAATTAGAATAATGATTGCTCTCATTGTGATTCCGCTCCATAGATTTTAAATATCAGTTGCTCTGATAATCATATTTAAGCGACATGGTTCATTTTATTGTTTTTGACAATCAAGGTTCTTATCTATGTTGCTCAAACCTAGATCCTTTCTTTTTCATTTTATATTTCTCGAGTGTGATTCAGTCTTATCTGTCTTTTCTAAACTTTTTTTTGTCTTGTATTGTCCTGTCTTGTATTTTTTTTCATACTACTTTTGTGAGTCTTGGGAGATACCTGCAGTTAGATTCATATATTCCATAATTCATGATAATCTGTTCATGTTTTGTGGTTTACCCTTACCCTAGTTTGAGACCCTTGAGACAAGTACTGTTGTTGATCAGGTATGTGAAGCGTGCTTTGTATCTCTTGCATCTCACATGCGGTCCATCACACCCAAACACTGCTGCAACATACATCAATGTGGCTATGATGGAGGAAGGTCTGGGAAATGTGCATGTTGCCCTCAGATACCTTCATAAAGCTCTGAAATGCAATCAAAAGTTACTTGGGCCAGATCATATTCAGGTTTTATTTTGCCCTTCTCCTGAACTTCGTTTATGTTATATTTTTCATAATAAGCTCACTATTTTCTAGGTGATGAAAGAAAGTAAAATGGTTGGGTAAGCTTATTATATGCTTAATTGAAAAAAAATTAATGCAATATCATTACCTTCTTGTCAAGCATTTTAAGTAAGAAGTATTCTAAACTACAGATACAAGAAGCTTTCCATATTGTTATTAATTAACCTTAAGAATTGCCATATCAATTTCTTCCTTCCTACTTAAAAGTAAAAAAAGAATGTTCATAAGCATTGAGCATTTCAGATGGTTGGTAGTCGGTACTCCATCTTTAAGCACTTTGCTGCATCTATTGAAACAATAAATGGCTAATGAAATTTCATTTTTCACTTGCTACATACTATAAATGAGCTATTTATTGTATCTGGAAAAATTAGTGTATTTAATTCTTTTTGAGAGGTAATCCTCTTTTGTTTTTGGCTAATGATGCCAGACTGCTGCAAGTTACCATGCAATAGCAATTGCACTCTCATTGATGGAAGCATATCCTTTGAGTGTTCAACATGAACAAACAACCTTGCAAATTCTCCGAGCAAAGCTGGGTCCAAACGATTTGCGTACTCAGGTGTCCTGCTAAATTCATTAATTAATTCACACCTGTCATTTCTCTCCTCTTAGGCATTCATGTTACTATCATCTATTTTGAGCTAGAAACACTGATTAGTATGATAGTACTAGGCGCACTCAATGAATTTGAACGTCTTGAAAGTATTATATTCATAATTGATAACACAAGTGCATTCCTCTGATCCTCCTGACTTGGAGACCCAAAGGTTGAAGTGAAGATAAGCGTGCATTTAATTAGGTCCCTGTTGATTATTTTGGCTTTCAACATGACATGGAACCATGAAACGAATGACTCCAGGTCAATGAGTTTAAGCCTTAAAGGGCTACATGAGATCTATTTTACTCTCTCTTTGACATAGAGATTCCTTACTAAGTATTGTGCTTTTCAGAAGGGCATGTTTATTATATACGTGCTTATGACTCTTATCCAGCTGTAATTTTAAATTTTTAATAAAATGCGACAGGATGCTGCTGCTTGGCTTGAGTATTTTGAATCCAAGGCTTTTGAACAGCAAGAAGCTGTACGGAATGGTACTAAAAAGCCTGATGCATCCATTGCTAGCAAAGGCCACCTTAGGTAAATTAGCATAACACTGGAATATCGTTGTTGCCCCATTTAGTTATTTGATATAGTTTATTCTTCCTCTTCTTTTACTAATCACACCATTTGGATTCTCTGCTATCGGTATGGTTACATTTTTTATATGGGACTTGCATTAAAAGCAATTTATTGCTCTTTAAATTTTGTTGGAAATACATACATGAAATTGTAATAAGTTAACTTCAACACACATACACAAAGATTAAGGAAAAGGGGAAGTGCTTGAATTTTCTTCGTGATCCTTGCTACAAGCACAAACATCACTCAACAAGGACTGTCCATCTCACATTCAGTAGCTTCCCCAAAGGTTTTGTTCTTTGGTCAAGAAGCATGTCAAATACTTGCCCAGAGCATCATATCTATCCTGTTCATATACTTTATTGTTTTTCCTATACCAGAATACTTCTGAAATGGATGTGCATAATAATTTGATCCAGTTGGATGCCACTATTGCTTTCTATATGATCATATGCACCATGAACATGCTGTTACATGTTAATGGAATCTACATATCTGGCTTATGTTGCAAACTCCTGTTCAAAAAGACTTATCTTGAAACTAATAGTTTTTACTTTTTTAATATTGGCAGTGTATCAGATTTGCTGGACTATATTAATCCAAGTCGTGATGCTAAGGTGAGAGATGTTATCGCTGGAAAGAGAAAGAGCTATATCACAAAGGTATCTGGATATTCATGTTTCAATAAAACCACTCTAACCCATCATTCAGCTGACAACACCAGGGAAAAATTACACCAGTTTCTGTTCATGAACCGTGCATTGAACTGAAAAAGAATAGATAATTGGCCACTCATTTGTTAAGTTAACATCTAAGGGGTTCCCTACTGGATCATTTGGAATACTGTAGAAACAATTCCCTTGTATGAACTGACAGTCTTTGTTATAGAATTACCATGACAAGAAAACATAGGCAAGATCTAGAATAATTATGGTTTCTCCTTCAAACTTTTCCTTCTCTAATACTGTTAACAGTGAAGGCCTGTCACTTTTCTTCTTGTAAATGAAGTGATGAAAAAAAGATGGAATGAATATCCACAGTGGAGATCAAGTATTTTGGCAAGCTATATTTTAGAAAGATTACCGACTTGGAAAATGACAATGTTTTGTACACTCACCTCTGAATTCTTCTTTAATACAACATGCCTTTGCAACCTTTTGCTTTTCAGGTAAAGGAAAAAACCCAACCAAATGTTAGTGTGACAAGTTCCTATGAATCTGCAAAAGATACTCTTAAAGAGGCTTCAGATGTGGAGATACCAGTGCCTGAAGATGATGCTTCCCTAGAGACCAGCTCTGCCCAAGTTCAACTCCAGACACCTGTTGTGGAAGAGAATGTGGAAAAAAAATCAAGCATCTGGAATGAAGCCTTGCTTGAAACTCATGCTGAAGGAGATGATGGATGGCAACCAGTTCAAAGGCCAAGATCAGCTGGCATGTATGGGCGACGTCTAAAGCATTGGCGGGGGATTGTTGGCAAAGTTTATAGTTATCACAAAAAAATTGTGGATGCTAACATGGATTATACTCCAGTCAAGAATGCTCACCAGAATAGTAAGTATTACCTTTTAAAGAAACGAGCACCATCTCATGGAAATTATGGAGACCACCAAACCACCAATATCCCTCCAGGTACCAAATTTGGGAGGAGAATGGTTAAAGCTGTAACCTACAGGGTCAAGTCTGTTCCTTCATCTTATAAAACCTCTACAACAGAGAATCCCAGGATTGGCAGCAAGACTCTTATTTCATCAGAATCTGCTCCAGTTTCTTCCCCTAATGACATTCGTTCATCAAAGAATTCTATGGTGAGTCTTGGAAAATCCCCTTCATACAAGGAGGTAGCACTGGCACCACCAGGTACCATTTCTAAGTTCCAGGTGTGGTGTCCCCAAAGTGATAAATCAGATAAACGGGAAATTGGTGATGGAAAACTTGAAGAGACAAATGAAGCAAAAGAAGTTGCTGGTTCAGTAGTCGTGGGCGTGGAAGAAAGAAGTGGAGAGAAGGATGATAATTCTGAATCAGATTACACGAATGATTTGAAGAAGGAAATAGGTGGTGTTCATAAAATGGAAGAACAACGCTCAACTAACGTGTTGGAAGAAAATTCCTCCCTGATGGTGTCTCAGAGTGTGCAAGAACATGAATCTGGTGATATTGAGGTTCGTGATATTATACAGAATGGAATGTTGATTGACCAGATGCCAAACTCAATTGATTCCTTTCCAACGGAACCTCATGAGAAGGATTCATCTACTGAATTTGAACCACAAGTTGATCTCAACTCCACTTTGCCCAGAGCAGAGGACTTGAAGGACAAACTATTGATTTTGAATTCAGGCGATGCTCCGGGATTACCAAATAAGAAATTGTCTGCTTCTGCAGCTCCTTTCAACCCATCAACATCCATTGGACGTGCTCCACCAGTTGCCATCAACATCCCTCTCCCTTCTTCTCCTGGTGCTGTTCCAGCTGTTGCACCTTGGCCTGTAAACATGACTCTTCACCCTGGACCCGTAACTGCCATGCCCCCCATCAATCCAATGTCCTCCCCGCACCATCCATACCCATACCTCTCACCACCTCCAACCCGAAACATGATACAGCCATTGCCCTTTATGTATCCTCCTTACAGTCAAGCAATACCAACTAGTACATTTCCTGTTACTAGCAGCGGCTTCCATCCTAATCATTTCTCCTGGCAGTGCAATGGGAGTCCCAATGTATCAGAGTTTATTCCTACCACAGTATGGCCTGGTTGCGTTGCAGTGGAATTCTCTGTCCTGCCACCTGTTGTTGATCCAATTGCTGATCCTCTATCGGAGTCTAAAGCACAATTTGAAAATTCTGAAAGCCCAAGACCACCTCCAATTCTGTCAGTGGACATTGACAATGTAGGAGAAGTAAATGACAAAGGAAACCTTCAAGCATCAGACAGAAAGGACAATGTGAAGGAATTGACTAAAGTTGGCTTGGAAAATATAAAGGAAAATGGTCATTCAGATACTTCTGAAGTTGAAATTTATAGGAGTGATTCGAGTCAGAAAAAAGGCCCAAAAGAAAATGTCGCTAGCAGTACTGACCAGCAGATTGATGAGGAGAAAACCTTCAGCATTTTGTTAAGGGGAAGGAGAAACCGGAAGCAGACTCTGAGAATGCCAATGAGTTTGCTTAGTCGACCGTATGGCTCACAATCTTTTAAAGTTATATATAACAGAGTGGTAAGAGGCAGTGAATCTCCCAAATCTACAAGCTTTGCTGCAGCTGAAGGTTGCACAACTAGCGCTACATGATCCTGGGTTCTGCTGTTCTTTCCAATCAAGCGATTCAGTATAAGCAGGATTGTTTGGAGAAAACTGGAAGATAATATCTTTTTGGATCAGATGCGTAAGGGGCAGAAGTATCTTGAGTATATTCTGGCTTTCATGGTCACAGCACCTTCTGCAAAATTTAAAGGTTAGTTCTGTATAATCAAAGCCAGTGTAATTTTTGTTTTCCTGACTAACAAAAACAGATAACTTATCTGTTGAGCCTGAGGAAAATTCCATTTCATGATCTGCTTCTTTGATCATCTATTTATTTTTTATGTAAATACATATTTTTTAACACTGCTCTCCTCAGTATCTTTCTAGACCTGCATATCACAACCATAGGGCAATATGCAGGTTGACCTTTCATATGGTCTGTGGATAGAATTTGCTGTAAGCACATGCAAGATTTTTTTGTGATTAGTGTATTTGTGTTCTGATAAATTTGCAGTTCTCCATTTGACTTGGTTTGTGCCTGTGCAATGGATAGTGGATACTCAGTAACAGCTTCCATTTTGTAACTTCAGGTATTTCTGTCACTCTTTCTATCTCTACTTCTTGTTAATTCCAGAAACTGTGCCATTATAGCATAACAAACGGGCCTGGTTAAAAGAGAGAAACTGCTTTTTCAATAAGTTGCTGCCTTGAGATGGATTCTTGTTAAAATGCACCATAATTGATTCCTGGGTAGTGGATGCATAGAACAGAACTTGGCCACTAAGTTCATTCTTGATATCTCTAAGGAGGACACCCAAGTGTGTTTTCTTCCATGACTTGAAGTTGCCATGATTTCGGTAAAAACCAATTCATTTCCTGCAAGTTGCATAAACAAAAGCGCTGACTTACCGGAACAAAAAAAGTGAAGTGATTCATAACTTGAAATCACTTACTGATGCCCAGGTGATATCAAGTTGGAGATTAGGAGGCAGAAGGTTTTAGTCTGTTAAATAGAGCCACATTTTTTGGGCCTTATATCGGGTTTTGCTTGATGTGCAGGTTTAGCAGCAGGGAGTCTACCATTTGAATCTTCAACATATGTTTCGTCAAGTTGAAAATTTTGGCAGAAAATGTAGGCTGAAAATTTTGATATCTTGGATCACAGCATCTAAATACATTCAGTCCTCTTGGTTTCCCTTATAGAAATTAATTTTATTGAATTGTAAATAAGGGGAACTTTTCCATTACTTAGCTTTTGACATCTTGCATAATTTCCTGCAATCTGAAAAATGCATTATCGTCATTAAACCAAAATGTTTTTGAACTTGTGAAATTCTCTGATATCTCTCTTGCCACGGGCTGGCGAGACGTGGTGAGATGTTTATGCGGGTGTTTGGATGTGTTTTTTTTTAATTAATTTTTTTTTAGTGTTTTTATATATTTATTTTTTAAAAAAAAAAAAAACCTCACAAGGAATTAAATAAATATTTGGTAGATGGTAATGGTATGTATTTAGACTCGTCATCGTGACGTTGACACAATCTCTCAGTTCGTAACTCTTTTTTTGTTAATTCATGTCATTTCCATTTCGAGAAACATATTAAAAAATATCTTCGCGTTTTCCTTGCAATTATACTTGCCAAACACAATAGAAAAGACAGCCCGCAAATTCTAAATAGTAAACAACATGCCAATTTCCTCACAAAAACTAAATCTTCCAACACACACACCGCTTCATCCACTTCAATATGTACAGAAAATCAAAACAGTAACACGAGCTCATAAACCCCAAAGAAGTTGCTCTTTGCTAGGTTTTTGGTCCAGAAAAGCTGACGGTCTCTCCAGCTTGGCAGACGCAATTATCCAGCCACAACCATATCCTTTGCAACCAGCTATCACACTGGCCGCAAGGAACAGCTTGTAATCTAGGTTCAACACTCAGGTTCTGACTAGGTCCAAGATTGAACCAGAATGCAGCTGGACATGGCTTCCTGGCCTTCTCAAAAAATATAAATCGGTGCATGTCTGAGTACTTCTACCATTTCTTTCAGTTGCAAAATTTTACAACCACCATTGACCCTGTTTCACCAAATACTGTTGAAATTTCTAATAATATGGCCATAATTTGCTAACATAATATGCATGTAAAGTTAAAAAGAAAGACGGACTCAATTGCAAGAAAGGAAAATGCAGATTCTTTTAAAATGGTACCTGAAAACTGTGTATTAAAACGGATTCATTTGGAAGGTTTCAGGTGGAGGAGTAGTCCTCTCTGATCCCCTCAACCAAGACAGCGTTTCGAGAATTATAACTGTGACTAGAATCATAGAAATTAGAAAACCAAAGCCTATCTTCCATGACATCCCTGCAGCTCCTAAATGGATCCCCCACACTATATTGAAGACTCCAAAGAAGAGGGCAATCCTTCCGAACCAGTGGTGGTACCAATTCCAGTACTTGCGGATCTTGGCATCTTTCTTGGGCCTTAAAAAGAATGCCAATATCTGAATTCCAGTTTGGAGCGTTTATCAGAATGCATTTCATATGATTATCATGAAAAGCTCCTGTGCATAAAATCAGACGAGGAAATAAAATACCTGAAGAATACTAAGAGTGAGAGCAAAGATCCCTATGCCTCTGTGTGATGGTATATTGGCGTCAATCTTGTTATAGAGTTGTTGTCCGAGAACTACATTGGCAAGCCCCAGGAGAAATCCCAAAAATTGAACACCAGCATGTAGATAGTACCAGAGTGGATCATTATGCTTCAAATATCTTGCAACAATTGCCCCAACAGGAAGGAATAGACCCCATGCCAGGGTTCCTAATACCCCGTGATTCTTCTTCATCTGCCCAGCATTTATATGCGCTCTAGACGCTGAACCTGCGGGAAGAAAAATCGTAAATCATATGCTAAAAAAACAGGAACAAAAGGAAGCCTAGCCTGGTGGAGATGAAACAAACCTGCTCTGAAGTCGAAAAGAATAGTGGTCTTGTCATCGTGTGAGGATAGGCGGAAGTGATTCGGAAACCTGGTTCCAAAAGCCAATATGATTGGTTGGGAAGCGAGAGGTTTCTCAAACTTGGCTTGAAATGCCAGGTAAATCATAGCCCCATTAATCACAACAGCAGGTGGAACTTTCGTGAGGTCCAACTCACCTGCATCCTCTATGACCTGTGATGGCCTGGTACCTTGCAAGTAATACTCTTTGATTCTTGCCTGGCCTTTCCTATTAAACCACCCCACCATAGCACTGGATCCGACCATCCGTCCATCTTTTGAAAACCCCATTGCCACCCATCCTGTTGTGTATACAGCAGATAATATAAAAGTCACCACATTATCTTCTTTCTTCTGATACTGCAGGCACAGGATGGTGATGTTAGGGCATGCCCATGAACAGAAACAGATTAGATCAAAGAAAAATGAACCGTCAGATTGGACTTACCCTCAACAGAAAAGTATTCCAAACTGGTCGGCAGACCATATTTGATATGTTATTATATGGTGGAGGAAGAAAACTACTCATGTCGGTATTGCAAAGCTCAGATCTTTCCTGATCCATCGCAACACTATTAGGGGCAGCATAAGCACCACCACTAGCAGTGCTATTGTCACCAATCTGATCTTCTTCTGTGACTCCAAAATCATAACCATCATCTTTGTGAGACTCATTTGACTGATCATCAGCAGCCACGAAAATCCCGAGTCTCAAGACACAAAACAGGAAGCATAATAAAACAAACACAGGTCTCAATTCTTGAAATCTTAATTTTGCCATGGAGATCGAAGGCTCGTACCCGGAAGTAGCCAAGAACGACCCAGAACAAGAAGAAAGAATACCGCGAACTTGAAAGTGAAGGCAGTGATCAGATGGCGAGTAGTTGTTGGAGGAATCAGTTCCTTGAAAATGAAGGGAAAATTATGGTTAGGTGATGGCGGGCAATCATCATTCCTGTTGGATATTAAAATTCAGTGAAGAACAATTACTTGTTCAAATCACCGTCAGGAATTGCTTCGATGCAAGAAAAACAAGCACTGTTCAAATCAGTGCATAAAAACCATGAACTTGCCCAGAATTTTCCCAGATTTTGTAGTGTGTAAAGAACAACCAATTTATGTAAAAAGTCACACAATAAGGGGCAGAATAGCATAGGTTACTGCCATCCCTTGAATTTCATTTATAGAAGAGAATTGAATACAAGAATGGTAATTCTAGACTATTACAACTTCTTCATCAAAACTGGAAAAATAAAATGCTTAAAACAGGAAATATAAAATTGCAATGATCAAATACAATTTGATCTTTATTGAAACACAAACATAGAAACTAAATCTTCTTCATGATCTTCAAAACTTCAGTAGCAGACTTGGAAACAAATCTTCTTCAATCTTCAACACTCCTCCTTGGTTCCAAGGTTGCTGGACTTATCATCCCAATTTTCTCTCTAAGATCTTCAAGCTTTTGAGAGGTAAACTCTCCACCATTGTCAGACCTCACCATCTTAATCAAGCAACATGTTTCCCTTTCCACCGCAACTTTGAACTTTACAAATTCTTCAAACACTTCACTTTTATTCTTTAGAAAATACACCCAACAGAATCTGCTAAAGTCATCAACAAACAAGAGAAAATATCTAGCACCACTTAAAGATTCATTGTGCATTGGACCACACAAGTCAGTGTGTATCAGCTGGATTTTTGTAGTTGTTCTAAGGGTACTTTTGTTAAAAGCACTCTTAGTTTGTTTTCCCAACACACAAGCGTCCCATCCATCACCATGCTCTTGAATGTCTGGTAATCCTAAGGCTATCTTCAAATCAGCCATCCTCTTTAAGGTGGCATAGTTATAGTGTCCTAGCCTTTTATGCCATAATATGGATTTTGTGCAATCATTAGTGCTCATGCTCATGTAAGCTTCTTTCCAGTCAAGATTGAAGCTACGATTCACCATCTTAGCTGAAAGTAGTAAATTATCCTGGCAATCCCTAATTTTACATATGCCTTTGTTGAAATATAATGAGTAATCTTCTTCAAGCAATTGCCCTACACTTACTATATTCTGCTTTGATTTTGGGTACAAACAACACATTCTCTAAAATTCTTGTACCAACCATAGTTTCAACTTCAATATCCCTCCGCCTTCTACCTCAACATATTCGCCATTAGCAATCTTTACTTTGGACACATAACTTCTATCCAAGTTTTTAAATATGCTCAAATCTGCAGACATGTGATTTGTGCAGCCACTATCTATGAGCCAAGTAGAAGTTCTTACCTCAGTTAGGTTGCATTCTTGTTCAACCATAGCCATGAATAACTCCTCTTCTTTATTTTCAGTGGCCTCAAGAACATAAGCTCTGTCTAGCATTGCTGGATTTTTGCGAATTTACGTAGATGTCCAAATTGTTTACAATTTCGGCACTGAGTGTTTTTCAACCAACACCAAGTGTCAAGGTGGTTGGTTTTCTGACAAAACTTGCATGGGGGAAAGTTTTCTCTCTTCTCTTTTCCTTTGACGTTATGGTTGCTATGATTTGGCTGCCAGGATCTTTGTTGCCAGCTTTTTCCACTTTCTCTTCTTCCATCATAGTTTCCTTTGAAGGAACTCTTTGGTTTATGTTTGCCTTTAAAACCAGCCACAAAAGCTTCTTCACCACTCCTCTCTTGCCTGTAGGATTGTCTCTGTTCTACAGCTTGTAGAGCATTGACAAGTTCTTGAAGACTCATTTCAGCAAAGTCCTTTGAATCTTCTAAAGAGCAGATTTTGTGCTCGAATTTCTCAGGCAAGCTTACAAGGACTTTTTCCACAATTCTTGAGTCTGGAAAATCTTCTCCTAACAATCTCACTTGATTTACAAGTTTAGAGATGTGTGAGGAGAAGTCTTTAATGGTTTCGGATTCCTTCATCCTCAAACCTTCAAACTGCCTTTTCAAGTTTAGAACTTGCATCTTCCTTGATTTATCATCCCCTTGAAACTCAGCTTTCAACTTGTCCCAAGTTTCCTTCGCAGTCTTGCATGCCATGATCCTTGTGAAGATCTCTTCACTTCATCGTGTCATGCAGACAAGTGAGAGCTTTGAACTTCTTGGCTTTTTCTTCATTGAAGTATTTGAGTTGATTAAGGGTGGGATTGTTTCCCAGTGGATTTGGTTGCCTGTCATTATCCACTATTTCCCACAAATCAAAGGCCCTCAAATAAGCCTCCATCTTCACTGCCCAAATTCCATAATTGTGTCCAGTGAACACTGGTGATTTCGGAGAAAAATTTGTTGCTTCCATTCTACAGATTCCAACTTTTTGATTAGTTGAAAGAATAGCACTCAATAGTTTTCAATTGCTGCCTTGAGGCCTCTGTGCAATTGATAACAAGCTAACACAACAAATCCTTGTGTAAAGATTTGCCAGAAAAGAAAAAATCTCTCGTGTTTCACTCTCTTTTCCCTTTTCAAAGTTTAATTTACTTTGAAAAAATCCTCACTTGATTCACTCGTGTTTCACTCAATCCCTTTCAAAGATCCCTATATGCTCTGATACCATTTGTTGGATATTAAAATTCAGTGAAGAACAATTCATTGTTCAAATCATCGTCAGGAATTGCTTCGATGCAAGAAAAACAAGCACTTGTTCAAATCGATGCATAAAACCATGAACTTGCCCGAATTTTCCCAGATTTTGTAGTGTGTAAAGAACAACCAATTTATGTAAAAGACACACAAGAAGAGGCGAGAATAGCTTAGGTTACTGCCATCCCTTGAATTTCATTTATAGAAGAGAATTGAGTACAAGAATGGTAATTCTAGACTATTACAATTTCTTCATCAAAACTGGAAAAATAAAATGCTTAAAACAGAAATATAAAATTGCAATGATCAAATACAATTTGATCTTTATTGAAACACTAAACATAGAAACTAAATCTTCTTCATGATTTAGTTAAACACACTATGTTGTCTGACATAAATTGGTTGTTCTTTTTTTAAGTTCTTTTGCTTTAGTGAGGCTTGCCTTCTTGCAGATGTTGTACAGACATTTTGTTGATGCTAAACTGGAATTCGATGCAACTTACATATATGAAGATGTAGATCGTGCAATTCAAGCATGTTCATCGCAGATGGGTTGGTTCATAGAGGAATTCTTTCCGATCCTTACAGATACCTAGTAAAAATGGCCAGTACTTCGCTTTCTTACAATGCTAAGGAGAAGGGAAAGAAGATTTTCTTGCTCACTAACTCTCCTTACAATTTTGTGGATGGAGGGATGTGCTTTATGCTCGGAGGATTCTTTGGGTTACAGAGAGTCTTGGAGGGAGCTTTTTGATGTTGTTATCGCCAAAGCCAATAAGCCGAGTTTTACACTTCGAGCATCCCTTTCGCTATTATGATATGGAGAACGACACCCTAGCTTTCAATAAGGTGGACGCGTTTCTTCGAATAAAATTTATTACCACGGATCTCTCAAATCGTTTCTCCAAATTACCAAGTGGAATGGTCCGGAGGTGATATATTTTGGTGATCACCTCTCTAGTGACCTCACGAGGGCCTTCAAGGGTCGGGAGGAAACTTTAGGAGCTACAATGCTTTTAGCGTCAACCGAACAAACAGTTTTGAAATTGGATGAGGTAGATGGTCCGGTTCTCGATGGTGAAGTAGCAAGAATTCGGGAGAGTTTGAAGCAGTGACGGTGGTTTTCTTAGGATTCCTGAGACAGTCAAGGGAATGCCAAAAATGAACCCTGAAGGCATATATGTGAATAAGAACTCGAGATTGGAAAATATTCAAGTTTATGGATTTGATTACGACTACACGTTGGCACATTACTCTCCTAACTTGCACCGATTGATCTATGATCTTGCAAAAGAGCATATGGTTAATGAGTTTAGATACCCTGAGACATGCTTGAAATTCAGATATGATCAAACTTTTCCCATTAGAGGCCTCAAGGCAGCAATTGAAAACTCGTTGAGTGCTATTCTTTCAACTAATCAAAAAGTTGGAATCTGTAGAATGGAAGCAACAAATTTTTCTCCGAAATCACCAGTGTTCACTGGACACAATTATGGAATTTGGGCAGTGAAGATGGAGGCTTATTTGAGGGCCTTTGATTTGTGGGAAATAGTGGATAATGACAGGCAACCAAATCCACTGGGAAACAATCCCACCCTTAATCAACTCAAATACTTCAATGAAGAAAAAGCCAAGAAGTTCAAAGCTCTCACTTGTCTGCACAATGCAGTAAGTGAAGAGATCTTCACAAGGATCATGGCATGCAAGACTGCAAAGGAAACTTGGGACAAGTTGAAAGCTGAGTTTCAAGGGGATGATAAATCAAGGAAGATGCAAGTTCTAAACTTGAAAAGGCAGTTTGAAGGTTTGAGGATGAAGGAATCCGAAACCATTAAAGACTTCTCCTCACACATCTCTAAACTTGTAAATCAAGTGAGATTGTTAGGAGAAGATTTTCCAGCTACAAGAATTGTGGAAAAAGTCCTTGTAAGCTTGCTCGAGAAATTCGAGCACAAAATCTGCTCTTTAGAAGATTCAAAGGACTTTGCTTGAAATGAGTCTTCAAGAACTTGTCAATGCTCTACAAGTCGTAGAACAGAGACAATCCTACGAGCAAGAGAGGAGTGGTGAAGAAGCTTTGTGGCTGGTTTTAAAGGCAAACATAAACCAAAGAGTTCCTTCAAAGGAAACTATGATGGAAGAAGAGAAAGTGAAAAAGTCGGCAACAAAGATCCTGGCGACCAAATCATAGCAGACCATAACGTCAAAGGAGAAGAGAAGAGAGAAAACTTCCCCATGCAAGTTTTGTCGAAAACCAACCACCTTGACACTTGGTGTTGGTTGAAAAACACTCGAGCCTGAAATTGTAAACAATTTGGACATCTACAAAATTCGCAAAAATCCAGCAAATGCTAGACAGAGCTTATGTTGTCTGAGGCCACCGAAAATAAAGAAGAGGAGTTATTCATGGCTATGGTTGAACAAGAATGCAACCTAACTGAGGTAAGAACTTCAACTTGACTCATAGATAGTGGATGCACAAATCACATGTCAACAGATTTGAGCATATTTAAAAACTTGGATAAAAACTACATGTCCAAAGTAAAGATAACTAATGGTGAATATGTTGAGGTAGAAGGCAGGGGAGATATTGAAGTTGAAACTATGGTCGGTACAAGAATTTTAGAGAATGTGTTGTTTGTACCCAAAATCAAACAAAATTTAGTAAGTGTAGGGCAATTACTTGAAGAAGATTACTCATTGTCTTTTAACAAAGGCATATGTAAAATTAGAGATTGCCAAGATAACTTACTACTTTCAGCTAGGATGGTGAACCGTAGCTTCAACCTTGACTGGAAAGAAGCCTACTTGAGCATGAGCACTAGTGACTTCACAAAATCCATATTATGGCACAAAAGGTTGGGACACTACAACTATGCCACCTTAAAGAGGATGGCTGATTTGAAGAGAGCCTTAGGATTACCAGAAAATCAAGAGCATGGTGCTGTATGTGAAGCTTGTGTGTTGGGAAAACAAACAAAGAGTGCCTTTAACAAAAGCACATTTAGAACAACTACAAAATTCCAGCTGATAAACACTGATTTGTGTGGTCCAATGCACAATGAATCTTTGAATGGTACTAGATATTTTCTCTTGTTTGTTGATGACTTTAGCAAATTCTGTTGGGTGTATTTTCTAAAGAATAAATCAAGTGTTTGAAGAATTTGTAAAGTTCAAAGCATCAGTGGAAAGGGAAACAGGGTGCTTGATTAAGATGGTGAGGTCTGACAATGGTGGAGAGTTTACCTCTCAAAAGCTTGAAGATCTTAGAGAGAAAATTGGGATGATAAGTCCAGCAACCTTGGAACCAAGGAGGAGTGTTGAAGATTGAAGAAGATTTGTTTCCAAGTCTGCTACTGAAGTTTTGAAGATCATGAAGAAGATTTAGTTTCTATGTTTGTGTTTCAATAAAGATCAAATTGTATTTGATCATTGCAATTTTATATTTCCTGTTTTAAGCATTTTATTTTTCCAGTTTTGATGAAGAAGTTGTAATAGTCTAGAATTACCATTCTTGTATTCAATTCTCTTCTATAAATGAAATTCAAGGGATGGCAGTAACCTATGCTATTCCGCCCTTCTTGTGTGTCTTTTACATAAATTGGTTGTTCTTTACACACTACAAAATCTGGGAAAATTCAGGCAAGTTCATGGTTTTATGCACTCGATTTGAACAGATGCTTGTTTTTCTTGCATCGAAGCAATTCCTGACGATGATTTGAACGATGAATTGTTCTTCACTGAATTTTAATATCCAACATATGCTATCTTGGCCTTTTTCTTAGTTTGATTTCTCTTTTTTTTTAACAAAATAAGGATTAGGACTAAAATGCGATATTGTAAAAAATAGGGACTAATTAAATAATAAATTAAAACTTGAGATATGAACTGTAGTTTTGCACACCTTGTCGAAAAGGGCTTTATTTCCTAGCTTTTTTTTTTTTTTTTTATGTTGGATATTAAAATTCAGTGAAGAACAATTACTTGTTCAAATCACTGTCAGAATTGCTTCGATGCAAGAAAAACAAGCATCTGTTCAAATCGATGCATAAAACCATGAACTTGCCTGAATTTTCCTGATTTTGTAGTGTGTAAAGAACAACCAATTTATGTAAAAGACACACAAGAAGGGGCAGAATAGCTTAGGTTACTGCCATCCCTTGAATTTCATTTATAGAAGAGAATTGAGTACAAGAATGGTAATTCTAGACTATTACAATTTCTTCATCAAAACTGGAAAAATAAAATGCTTAAAACAGGAAATATAAATTGCAATGATCAAATACAATTTGATCTTTATTGAAACACAAACATAGAAACTAAATCTTCTTCATGATCTTCAAAACTTCAGTAGCAGACTTGAAACAAATCTTCTTCAATCTTCAACAATTCCCGCCAGTTCTTAAAATCTCACCACCCAACGACAACATTATTTTCTCTCTTAATTTTGTTTTCAAATTACCGTTAAGAAATGGTCTATTACAAAGTAACATTGCTTGGAAAAACAGTCATCGGAAGTAAACTTGTTTTCTCCACCTTGTTTATTTATTTATTATATACAATCTAACTACCATGAATCATAATCGTAAGCCAGTTTCTTGGTTTCCTAGCCTGATGACCTATATTCGGGGAAAGTTAATTAGGTTATACATCCCCATCTACTATTAGAGGAAAAGAAAATGTATGAAAAAAAAAATCGTATTCTATCTGTATTTTTTCCCCTTTTGTTTACTAGCCATTTGCTTACCTCATAAATTTTATGTAAAGTGTATTTTTAGACAACATGAAAAGCAAATCTGCTGAAAAGTGTCTGGTACTTATATCTAAATGCTAGCTGTTGCAGGGTGAAGCTAACAAGCTGTCTTGGCCTAGGTTATAGATGAAGGTGACAAGTTTAATTTTTCGGATCTAGACTTGTTTTGCATAAAACGATACCAAGCAGGTTTAGTTTTGACAAGCTAACAGCAGAAAAAGAAAAAAGAAAAAAGAAAAAAGAGGGGGTCATGCAGTGATGGAAGAAGTGCTGGCCAACAGTAATGCGTTTGTCGCTAGGTTAGGGATATTGAGCAGTCACTGTCTTGGTCAGTCAGATGCTGACATATTTTCTTTGAAACATCTGAGCTAATTGTTTGTATGAATCAGATTTGCCAAATTTATCCTTGTCTGAACTAACTACGATCAATAGTTGCCAAGTTTTCTCTCTGTCTGCCTGCCCTCGAATTGCCAATCATTGGATTTTAAGTTTGAGAAACTGACATGCTAACCTTTTGAGTTGAGTGAATCTGTAATTTTATGGAGTATTGAGTAAGAACTAAGGTTACTTTTTAAAGACAGAGCTTGAGATGAGGAGGAGTTGCCCCCACGAAAATGTCAGCCAACCCCAGCAATTATTGAAGACTCTGTAGAAGGGAATTGAATTCTCAACTTCCTTGGAGTCAAATCAAGATCCACGCCTCACAGAGTCTTGATCATTAAATTATAATTACTTGAGAAGCCAACAAAAAGGTGCCTGGTTGACATGCATTATAATTAAGCCAGAAACCAAGTAATCACAAATGCCTTTCTTCATCGTTATAACATTAGTTACACAATAATTTCTCTCACGGAACACTACATGAAACATCCATATGCCCTAACTTTGCACCAGGAGAGGGCTACAAACCTGACTTGTAGCAAAGTTGGTTCATTTACATGGTCTTAAAACCAGGGAGGGGCGATAAATGTAGCAGACTCTTACCCAGCCACTTTCTACTAAGCCTCGGATTGATTCACCGACAGATTATACCATTCAGAAAGAACTAGCTTATATACTTCTAGCTGAATTAGATTATACCACTTACATTTCTGCCAGACAACAACACATTTTTGCTATTGGTGTCACTAGAATCACCAGGGGCTCAAGAACTTTTGAAGAATTATTGCTGTCGACCACGGTTCCATGGGAGAATGATTCCTAATCTTACTATTGGGAGATATGGTTTTGCTGTTACCAAACTGATATAATTCCTCTTTCCTTATTAAGAAGATTTCACTGATTCTTAGGCTTTGTATTAGGAGAAATATCAGTACTGTAATATTTACTACAATTCGTGTATATATATACATGTGCTACAATGTAATGCAGATACAATGAAAATAAAGCAGCAGCCTTTCTTCTTCACATTCATCTGATTCATCTTTTCTTCATATTCCTTTTTCTTCAATGACTCTTAACAGCAGTTGCGTTATCTACTCCCCATATTGAGACCTCGTATTCTCTGGATGGGGCATGAGGCATGGGAGAAAAACGTTGGTTACCTCTGCTGAGAAAGGCCTAAATGAAATTAGGCACCCTGTAGATATGTTCCTCGCCACTCTTCTCATCAACTTTGACAATCCACTTGCTGCTGATATTTTTTTTTATTGTATTCTCCCTTATTTTGGGTGGAGAAGAGGATTCTCGACCCCAATCTCTCTTCTCGATATCATTGGACTTTCCGATCATAGTAACCTCCATGCCTTTCCCTATGGGATGCTTCATAGACCTTACTACAACCTCATCGTTCAGACACCTAACATGGCCTCCCAACCCTTTCTTTTCACCCACTAAGTTATTCGCCACCACCACTGATCTTCTTGGATTCACATCTATCAACTTCAGCAACCTTGTGTATTCATCATTCTTACAATCAACAAGAGAGAAATCAATTTTTTCGTAATTTGGCAATAGCTTGGAGGGGTCGCCAGTTTTGAAATCTACAATGTCCTTTAACCCCGAATCTTTTATCACTTTCTTTGATTCAGCAGGGACAGGCTCTGGAAGAATGCACACAAGCCTGCCTCCAGTTTGTCGGGCAGCGGCTGCTAAGGCTACAGTGGATGGTGAGACACCATTTGCCACCTCCACAATAAGTTTTGCTTTCATTCCTGCTGCTAAGGCTGATATGAATTCATTGCTTCCCGGTTCTTTTGTCATCCACGAGTCATATCGCTTCTTGTGATTGCCACACTGCAAGTGAGAACAACACCGTGGTTAGCTACCATCCATGGAGGTCATACATAATTGTAGCTGTGTCTTAGTGCGTATATACCAGGAGGACAAACCAAAAAAAAAATCAAAACAAACCATCAAGATAGACTTCTGTGATTAATATTGGCCCCATCTTCTTGTCATTAACATTAGGAGAACACAATAATCAATGTTTGCAACGATAACAATCTTTCAGGTTAATCCAAGAGAAGGGAAATTACCATTTCTCCACTTGATTATCACAATAAAACTTCATCCCCCTTCTTGTCATTAACATCAGGAACATAAAATAATCGATGTTTGCAACGATAACGATCTTTCAGGTTAATCCAAGAGGGGGGAAATTATTGATCAACGTAATAACCACACGAAATGGTGTTTTGAAGCGAAAGCAGATGTTTATACTCTCTCTTTCTTGATCTATTAGAGTATCTTTTCAGCAGTAATTATATTAACATCAAGAGCCCCAGTATTTTCCAATTTCTATTGCGTCCATAAGATGTCCTTTTCATCAAGGAGCCAATAATCCACAATGGAGGCACAAAACAGGGCTCGTGGAAAAGAAAAGACAGGAAATTGATTCAATGTCAAGGTGTTCTATCTCTTCCCCCCTTTACAATTCAAATTTCATCATGAATTATATCGTATACAAAATAAATAAGAAATACCATGAATCAAGAAAATGTGATTAGAAGCAGCTTTTCATTACCAGTTTAAGGGTATCAAGATAAGCTTTAGTAGCACAACTTGCAGACCATTCCATGAGGACCGTTTCCTTGATTAAAAAGTGTTCAGAATTTTTTTATAAGAAACAAAACAAGAATGTTGTGCGGAAGATCTGATATAGAAGCAATGAAAAATGCAGTCAGCGATCTTTGTAATTTATGTTTCACCTTCTCCTTTTCCCTTTCTTGTTCCTTCCTGGGAGGCAAGGAGCAAGTTGTTTTTCTCAACGTTAAAATAGTCCAAGTGATTGTAGGTTATGATGACCGAGTCTCGCATTTCATTACAGGGTAAATACCGTGGCCGATTATTTTGGGAAAAACCCCCTGTTTTTAGAAATCGCCTATCTTATCAAATTTTTCTTCTCTTTTATTTTTATGATTAACGTTCGGAAAGCAAAGTCTTCGCATTCCAGCAGATTAAAAAACAGAACAAGAAGATAAGGCTGGTGTTGCAGAGTTTCATGTTGCTAACTAAACCTTAAGAAAGTCTTCTTGTATAATTTTATCTTCCCTAAAAACCTGGTGTTGAAGACCAGGAATTTTTATTTTAATTTTTGGTTTTAAAGTGATTCGCACATGGAATATTAAGAGTCAAGACTTAATGCACCATTCTGGTCTAGTCAAAGACATGCTGTCCACATCAGGATTAGGAGAGACAGGATTTTGCTTACCATCTAGATTTATTACCATCCAGGAATAGTAAGCAAAGCGCTAGGTTTTAAATTTGTCGAGTACAAGCCAGTAGAAGAGAGATGAGAAATGAGAGATGAGAAATTAAGTGCCATCCCCAAGAGTACTGTGGTGGATCCTGAAAACTCCACCTGCTTCAGCTTCTGATGTTTTCACATTTAGGAGATGAAGGTCCCAGAGAGGCTGTGACTTGTCAATGGTGGTTTTGGCGAGACTGGAGATGTAATCTTCAACGAACTAGTTTGGTGACTCCATGTTTTGGTTTAGTTCAGGATCAATAACATGCTTGTCTAACTCAACCTTTGCTCGAACCCATTTCCTTTTCTTGTTATTTTTTTCATCCCCGACCTGCCATTTCTCTTTTGGCCGTAGTTTCATACTGATTCTTAATTACTAGTATCATTCATAAATGATTTAGGGCATCCCTTCGCCGTAAAATGGCAATGATGTCGGTGCATGAATTACTGACACCTCTCTTTGACAGCAAGAAGGAAGAGAACAAGTTAGTGGTCTAAAGATCCAGTTGGCTTCATCTCATCATCATAGCATGATCCTGTCTTATCAAGTGCAAGTTTTGCTTTTATTTAATTATACAAATAATTTTTTTTTTCTAGTTTTGGTTTGTATTCGGTGGCATTGTTGGACTGCTGATCAAATCGACCACAAGATTTGGCATTGGGCTCCATGGACTCCCGCTCCCTACTCCACCGATGGGTTTTAAGAAAATTTGTAGATTGGTTCAACCAACCCGGTCCATTCTTATGACCCATTAGAAACTTTTATTATGTAATGTTTCCTTGATTAATCCAAGGAAGGGGGTGTAGCTCATATGGTAGAGCGCTCGCTTCGCATGCGAGAGGCACGGGGTTCGATTCCCCGCACCTCCACCTGATTGTTTTTTACTTATTTTCTTTCAATCACCCCCCCCCCCCCCCCCGGCTAACTACAGGCCAAGTGAGGAGGAGTGCTCGCAGAGGAAACAAAACAAAAATGAACTTTCAGTCTTCGCACATATCCATGCAGGTGCTAAAATTGTTGTGTTACGCGGTGATTCAAACCGGCAGCCGTCCAATTATCGCTGCCAAATGAATTGACTGCAAAATTTTCATGCCCCTGCACAGAGATCTCTAAATCTATGTCATAGATTCTGAGATAGAACACCATCTTCACTGTAGATGATCATGTATGTGTACAAACTTAAAAGGCACCCATTACGCATCGTGATTAAAAAAATGCCTGCCAGAACTGATACCAGCTGCCATAGATAGAAAAAAAAGGAACTGTTAGAAGGAAAAGGCTGTACGAGGAATTAGTTTTCATGAATCAAAGAATCAGCAATCTATTTCTGCTTGGGCACTTCTGTTCAACTCCAATCTCTTCTCAAGTAAGTTACAGCGCTGCATGACTGCACGATCCTCATCCAGCAATTTATCCGAATGAAGAAAAGGAGAGCAATTAGCACCATTCGGCCATAATATTGACAAAATTGGAAAGGGGATTGGAATCCTACATCCCTCTTACCCAATTCTGCCAAAGAAATAATCAAGTAAACAGCGCCTGGCTTTACACACTTGGCAATAGACAACAGGCTTTTAAATGGAGCTCCTCGAAGGCTCGAACATGCACAACCCAAAATGACATTGCTGCAGGGAGCTTGTTTCTATCATGTGCCGTTTTAATGTTGCTTTCTTATTTTGTGTGTCTTTGGTGCAACATACGTATGACAGAAATGAGCTTCTCTTTTTAACGGCTCTGTTGAGGATAATTTTAGGGCAGCATTGCTTGAATTCAAATTTGAAAGTAAAGGAATGCAGTCGCCCGTTGGATTGATTATTCTATTTGTATCCTGCCGGGTCGGGTCAGCCCTCGCTTTCGTTCTAATCTTCTATAAAAAATCTAATGTATAATTTTTTTAAATGAGCAATAAAAATCTGAGACCCGAATCATTAATCCGACTAAGTTTAATTATCCTAGTTGATGTAACAATATGATAAAGGCATCTTAATTCAAATACATTTTTTTTAGAATAAAGTTATTTTATTGATTATTTTATAATAATCAATAAACCTTGTGAAAATATAATTTAACCTTTAAGATCAAGAATAAAGTTATTTTATTGATTATTTTATAATAATCAATAAACCTTGTGAAAATATAATTTAACCTTTAAGATCAAGCAAACGAATCTCCTTTGGGGTGTTTGAGAGAGCGGTTGTTGTAGTTTTTTAAAGTGTTTTTCGTACTTAAATACATTAAAATGATATTTTTTTATTTTTTAAAAATCATTTTTGATATCATCACATCAAAATGATCCAAAAACATCAAATTATATTTATTTAAAAAAAAACACTGCATACCAGCGTTTGAAATGCCATCCAAACAGGTTAGAAAGACAATTTCATCGTCACAATGTTATTACAGTAAATAATATTTTCTCTCCCGGTGCTGCTGCCACATGAATTGTTCTCTGTTAATCTCCTGCCTGATGCAAGTATAAGTGCTGCGGTGTGCATTTCCAAACACAAACACTCCTCCTCGCGCCTCGTTCTCTATTTTCAAATCTTTCTCTCACAAAGAAAAATAAAAATAGAAATGGTCCTTTTGCAGGAAGTGGCCATCTCCAAATGCCATATAAAGTATAAAAGCAAAGGATTGAAAATGCAATTTCTAGATTTTAATTTGGTTCGTATAATTTCCAATGAAAAGCTAATTAAATCAAGCAAATCCTATAACCAACGAGTTATTTCAAATTTATTCGTAGAACCGCTGTTGGCCAACGTAGAACCCCATTTAAAAAGTATTTCAAAAGAGTTTTTTTTTAAAATTATTTTTTCTGGTATTTTAAATTTATATTGATATAATGATTTCAATTTAAAATATTCTTAATAAAAGATTGCTTCCGTACAGGCTCGAAGTCTTATTAGCCCACTGCTATTGGCCACCATGGAACCTAACCAAGAGGTTTCTTATGACATGTCATAAGTATATTCGAGATTATTTTTTAATGTTTTTTTAATATATTAATAAAATATATTTTTATATTTTAAAAAAATATTTTTTATTTTGACTCGATTAAAAAAATCTTAAAAATATTTTTAAATCAAAATAATAAACCAGGAATTGCTATCCCATCTCAGGACCTACCCTTTCATTTCTTCCACCATGAACGGCACTGAAATCACATTAAAATAGATGTTTAATATCGGTATATTTAACAGGACGGCAAGTTATATAGGTCATCCATGATTGCAATTCGTTTTAAAAGTGATTTTGAAAAAAAATAATAATTTATTTTACATTTAATTTTTTTATATTCTTATATTTTTATTATATATTACTGTCAAATATAATTTAAAAAATGTTATTTTAATATATTTATAAATAAAAAATATTTTTAAAAATAACATAAAACAAACAGTCCAGCGCAAACATCGAAACCAAATGAAATTCCTCGAGGTTTCGTTGCCTGCACGTTTCTCCAAAGTGGTCCTGGCAGTACCATATGACCATACATGAATCAAGTGTTGAAAGTTCAAAGCTCAAACCCAAAACTACAATATTTCCTCTCTCTGTTCCCGAAACGCTATAAAGTCAAATAGAAAGACGCGTCTCTCTAGAAGATGTTGAAGCCGTTCAAACATGACGTTTTATTTTTAAAATATGTTTTAGAATGCCTTGATGTAAGAAAATAATTTTTTTAAGAAAATATATTATTTAAATATAAAAAAAGATTTTAAAAATAATAATACCATAATATTCAAAAACTATTTATTTTTTTCTTATTAAAAAGATTATCATAGTTTTTGATATGAAAAAATATTAGTGTCAATAATTGTTAAAAAAACATTATCAGCAACTGGAGGGCAAGTAGAAGTAATTTGTTTGGTTTTTAATTAAAAAAAATTAATAATATTTTTTAAATTAACATATTAATATCACTATAAGAATATCTAGAAAATATTTAAAAAAAAAAAAAAACTTTAAAAATACAAAATCTATTTTAATTATAAATAAAATACATGCCTGAAATTCGATCTTAATGCTTTTCTTATGTAAATATATTCGGATTTTGGAAAGATAAATTTGTTTTTTTTCTTGAATATATCAACTTGGGTGGCTTAAATGTAATTCGAAAGAGATTTAACTTTGTTATGCAACAGAAAAGTCTTAAATAGTGCCTTCTCCAGTAATATAAATCAAAATGTTCAAGGATTAAACAAAACATCTTGAAAACTTGGGGGTGTGTTTTTTAAACTTTGAGAGCACTCCAAAGGAGGAACAAGAGGTGAACGACAGCTCCGCCTCCACTAGACTGGTAGCTAGTAGGGGTAGCATTATAGTAATAAACTAATAAAAAGTTACAAGACTAAAGTAGAGGAATATTCCCTCTCTCATTTTGTAGTTTAATTGATCAAAATACCCAAAACCTGTCGTTGTCAAGGAGCCACAGTCGGCTATACGCGTATTTTCTTCTTCCCTGTCTCTCTCAATCTCAACTCTCAAGGCTGAGTTGGCTGGATTTCCCTCTTTTCACGTTTACAGACACGTCAATCTTAGCCAGCCATGAACGATAACCCAAATTTTTTTTTCTAAAAATTGACAGTCGAAAATTTTAAAGCTCCCCTTCCCCCTCCTTCCTCCTCGGTTCTTCCGCTCCTGGTAAGAATCCCCGCCCACCCCACCCCCCCTTCCTCCTCGGCTCTTCCGCTCCTGGTAAGAACCCCCCGTCTCAATATGTCTCTGTTCTTTTATGTCTCCGCAGTAATTCATTTCTTTTCATGACCCCCCTAATCCAAAGCCCTGTTCTTTATTTTCCTATTCTAGTGTTGTTTTTTTGATCATCTAAATTTTAATTAGGTGATCATTAAAGAAAAAATGTGTAATATTTTGTGATCTTGTGTGTTGGATTCTCGTAAAATCTATTTTTTTTGTACAAAAAAAAATCATTTTGGAAGTAAATAAATCAAAAGAAAAGATGTCTTTCGGTGTGGTTTTAAGTCCAATTCAAAGTGAACCTGTTCTTTCCTCTCATTGCATGGGTTGGAATCCGGTTCCCCTCCCTGATGAGTCGATATTGATTTATATCTCTGTTTCGGGGTCTGTAATGCCAATGCGGGTTCTAAAGTGTGATTCCATTGAATCCGTTAAGTTACGGATTCAATCTTACAAGGGATTTGTTGTAAAGAACCAAAAATTGGTGTGTGGAGGTCGGGAGCTTGCCCGGAGCAATTCCCTTGTTCGTGATTACGGAGTCACGGATGGAAATGTTCTGCATTTGGTTCTTAGGCTTTCAGATCTTCAGGTTATAAAAGTTAAGACTACAAGTGGGAAACAGTTGACATTTAATGTGGAGCGAGGGAGGGATGTTGGGTATGTGAAGCAACAGGTTGCAAAGAAAGAGAAGGAATTTGATGATCTTGATGAGCAAGAGGTTGTTTGTGAGGGGGAGCCGCTCGAGGATCAAAGGCTGATTGATGATGTATGTAGATATAATAATAATAACAATGATGCAGCAATTCATTTGTTAGTGAGGAAATCATCAAAAGTTAGGGCTAGGCCTGTGGAGAAGAATTTTGAATTGGATATTGTCGCGTCAAGATTGAATGGTAGAGAAAATGGTAGGAGAAAATATGACACTAGTGAAGAGAATGGTAGGAGGGGTTATGAAGTTGATAGAAGGATTATTCCAAGAAAGCCTCCTGATAGGGATTTTTCATTAGAGCCAATTATTGTTAATCCCAAAATTGAGTTTCCCTCTGTGGTTTGGGATATGGTTAATGCTACCATTGATGGATTGGATGTTGGACTTGATCCGATCAGGTCCATGGATGGTACAGGAGGGGCTTATTTCATGCAGGATTCATATGGAGAGAGGTTTGTTTCTGTTTTTAAGCCAATTGACGAGGAACCTATGGCTATGAACAACCCTCGAGGGCTGCCGTTGTCTTCAGATGGTGAAGGTTTGAAAAAAGGTACAAGAGTTGGAGAAGGTGCTTTCAGGGAAGTTGCAGCGTACATTCTGGATCATCCAGAGAGTGGACGCAGATCTTTGTTTGGTGGCAGTAAGGGCTTTGCTGGGGTCCCGCCTACACTTATGATCAAGTGTTTGCACTACGGTTTCAATCATCCAGAAGGTGTAACCAAGAAGATTGGGTCCCTGCAGATGTTTATGGAGAACAATGGAAGCTGTGAGGATATGGGACCTGGGTCTTTCCCATTGAAGGAAGTCCATAAAATCACTGTGTTGGACATTAGGATGGCCAACGCAGATAGGCATGCTGGGAATATTTTGTTGGGCAAAGATCAAGATGGCCAGACTCTGCTGATTCCAATTGATCATGGATATTGCTTGCCTGAAAGTGTAAGTTTGCAATCTGTTCCAAACCTTATATCCGTTGCTTTCACCAACTTCATTTATGTCATCTCTCTCTCTAGATTTTATTGTTGCTTGTTTCAGTATTATTCCTTTTCTGTTCTGGTTCAACTGATTTGAGTTTGCCATAAACATGTCATTTCAATTGCTGCAGTTTATGGTTGGGTCTTTCCACTAGTAGCATTATTTTTATCATCACAATATATTAGTTTGCTGCTCTGTTTTCCAAAACATAATCATGTAGTCTTTTCTTCCTGCAGTTCGAAGATTGCACATTTGAATGGCTTTATTGGCCCCAAGCTCACCAACCTTATGACTCCAAGACCATTGACTACATAAAATCACTAGATGCTGAAGAGGATATTGCCCTTCTGAAGTTTCATGGATGGGACATACCAGTTGAAAGTGCACGCACTCTCCGCATATCCACCATGCTCCTGAAGAAAGGAGTGGAGCGTGGGCTCACCCCTTTTTCCATTGGAAGTATAATGTGCAGAGAGACCTTGAAGAAGGAATCTATTATTGGGGAGATTGTTCAAGAGGCACAGGATTCCACGCTTCCTGAAACAAGTGAAGCTCTATTCCTTGAAACAGTATCACATATCATGGATCGCCGCCTTGATGAGATTGCTGAATTAAATTGCTGAATTGTGTGGATATTGGTATATATTCGTGAATATGTACACGCGTCATTGTGCACATGCATGGCAAAGTTCATTCATTGTCAATATATTTCATTGAAGTAGATTACCTTCATTTCACCACCGATCTCATATTCTTACATGACATTTAGTTGGATGTTTTCCGATTGGATTAAAGAATGGTCTTGATTCTTTGTGATGGATATGACACGTTTTAAAGTATTCTTCTTTTTCAACTGGTACTGAGGATGAAAAAATCTCAGCTATGTTCTTTCTCTTCTTCTTTTTTATGTAAATATATGATTGGTGATGTGCGTCAACTTATAAATTATGCTATGTTTATATTTTGGTGTTGGGAGATTATGGAGCAGGTGGGAGCTTGGCCTCTCTTCTCTGTATTTTGTTTCTGTGAACGTGTCAGCTCTTCTTAAATCGTTTCCTCTGGAAAATTGATAGCGTTGGACAAATAATATCCACCCTAACCTTTTACGAGAAGCAGCATTCTTTATCATTTCTCCTTCTGATTACTCTAAGCTCCTAAACAATCGTTTGATGCAAATCTAAGTGCATTCATGGAACCATTTTTAAGATCAGCTCCGCAATCGTAGCAGGTGCCGGGTCCAAGTTCATTTCAGAAGATTCCTTGAGTTTACATTCCAATGTCGCTGCCATCAGAGGTCAGAATCATGTGGCAAGGCAACTGTTAATGGCGCAACCATTTTGGACATTTGGATTGGCTGCAGATATTGTAGATCAAGGCATTTATTATCACATTTATAATCTTGGGAAAACCCAGTAAGGCTCAATAAAGATTTCTAAAATTTTCACGAATATACCAGTTGGCAGAAGATTTCTAAAATTATACTATTCACTGGCAGGTGAAAAATAACTTGTTTTAGCCTGAGAGTCTTTAAGATGACCTTGTAATTGAAGGATAACTCGTTTGGATCTTATAAATTGACTTTTGTATTATCCATATCTAAATATGATTCCAAAACCATTGACTAGTGGGTACAAAGTATTTATTTGGATATTCATTACCTAGACACATCCATAGTTCCGTACATAATTTTTAGAAAAAAATAAATGAAAGCACAGTTTGCGTATTAGATCCTCAACAGCCTTTTCAGATTCGTCATCCTCATTGACTATGAATTTTTTTTTACTTAAACAGGTTTAGAAAATGTCCACCAGCACCCACAATTTTGTTCATGGTTAGCACTAAGAGTTCATCTCCATATTTTCCCATCAACCAATTCTTCAGGATAATTGAGTTTAATTATAATGTTTGATTTGAATTCAGTTGACAAATAAGTTGATTTCACATGCTTGGAAGATATGAAATTGAATTCATTTTATTTCCATGTTAACTTCATTTTATTTCTTCAAAGATCTTATTTTTTTTAAAAAAAAGGTCTAGATGGGTATTTAAAAAATTATTAGTTTTAATATTAATTATATCCTATTTGGAATTGCAAATTAGAGGAATTAACCTTTGATTAACTTTTTTGATATTTTTTTATATTGACTTCCATTTAAAATCCAGTTCTTGACACTAAAAAGGATTTCAAACATGATATTTCATTAAAACCTTTGAATTGAAATCAATGAAAAGTGTTTCAAAATGTTGTGAAACTTTTAATCAACATGAGATCATAGGTTTCTTCCAAGCACTAAAAAAGGTAGTCTTGAAGTATTAGGTTACCATTTTCATAAAAAAAAAATTGAAAAGATAAATGATATAAAAAGAAGGACGAAGATGTACAATAGAGAAGCTGGAACCAGCTAAGCAAGGGAGCAACAAGCTGCATCCCGGCCGAAACAAAACAAACACAAACAGGCCCAGAGCTTGAACAAAGAGAAGGCTACAAGAGAAAACAGGACAGCCTTCAAATGGCTGGAGGGGAGACTTTATGGCTGCAACCACCGAGGCTTTGGGAAGGCCCAAGAAGGCCTGGAGTAAGAAGACCCACAGTGGGCTTGGGCCTAATCCAAACTAGGTCCCAGAAGACTGTAGCCCACTGGAAAACGACCTTACTTAAAGAAGGCCGAACTCCAGCCCTCAATGAGGCTCAGGGCGGCCCATGTTTTCTGGAGGCCTGAGCTCAGCCTCTTGGATGTTCCATACCAATTGGATGGGCCCCGGGATGACCGAACCTTGAAAATGAAGGGAGAGCTAGTTTTCATAATTGTGTTCATGTATATAATTAGACTGCAGAGGGAGAATATGACTACTTAATTTCTTCAATGAATTAAGAATTATGATACAAACTTATAGTAGCAACTTGCAAGGAACAATAGCACCCACCTATATTCCAGGAATTCTCTCGTATAGCTAAGATGGCCACACGTGGCAATTCTTGTAATTAAAAGAGAATAAAAACGCTGCGCATAACTAACAATGATAAAACACTGCTTGTTATTAAAAAACAAGAGCATCAATCATTTTTTCTTAAATCTGCTATTGATTCTTCTTTTCCCTTCTCATTCATCCTCATCTCCTCAGTCAACCTGTAACAAAAACACAGTTCAAGAAGGCAGGATCTGGTGAAGGGAGCTCTGGTGAAAGATTGGGGTAGGTGGCAAGTGGCCGAGAGGAGAGAAACAGAGGATAGAGATGATAGCAGTAAACGACTAAAATAGAAAAAAACTTAACTTTCTATATACATAGTTAACAACATAAATATGAAACCTGATTTTCAAACTCTTAAGAGTATAATGAAACCTGATATTTAAAATTTTAAGAACATAAATAAATTTCAGATCAAGTTTAACAAGGAAGAGTAGTATCCGTTACCCTTCTGAAACCTGACTTTCTTTTTCTGGGTTTTACTTGAACCTGAAATATCCATAAAATATTCTTCCCATTCGGAACATTTTGATTCAGTATTCATTAGGTTAGGGTGAAATTGTCACCTCTATGGGTCACTTGACCAAAGCGATGCGGGGTGCTACAGAGGAAGAACCGTTCTTAGTGTGCATATTCATGAAAACTTGAGAACCCAGGAGAAAGAGTTCCTTTATTGAAAATGGATTGACTTCGCAAGGAGGTATGGATTAGCACCAGCACCAGCTATGTACAAATCCATCTTCAGGGGAAAAAAGGAGTGGAATTGGACCTATTCCATACAAAAAGACTTTCAGAGATCTATGTCAGAGATGTCCCCGCCATCTGTGCAATTTCATGTCCCTGCCTGTAGTGTGTGATACATGTTATAGAAGGCTTCACGGGGTCCTTGACTTCTTACTCGGTTAAATTATGTTACCAGTCACTGAATCTCATGACAAGGCTGGAATCTTCATTTCTTGCCAGGTTTCCTCAGCTTTCGCTTCGACCTTCTCCTGAAAACAGAGCAATTAGGAAACACAAAAGCGGCTATTTTTTCACAAAAGTTATTCAAAACATTATGTTATCTTGTCCCTCAAGACACCATCATCAAATCATTCAAATCTATTTTTTTGGTTGAGACATGCCAGAATCAGAAATACCTTCTTGACCTGGTTGCTTGGCCACCAACACCAAAGACACCTTTCATTAGCGAGCTTATATCAACAGATCGCTCTCCCATGAGCTTGTCATGGTATATCTTGCTACCAATTTCAGCAACTTGTTCTTCAACCTCTTCCAGCATCTGGTCAACATTCAGCTGTAGCTCCCCTTTCCTGATGACAGTAACGCCAAAACCATTTGCTTTGGCTTCCCGAAAGGCATCCTAGCAAAGATAAACCAGGTTTAAAAGAACAGGAAACAAGATTTTCACATCAAAGCAATAAGGGATTCATGAACAAGAAAACAAAACCCATCACAAGAAAACACAACCCCATCACCTTTCTACATGGAATTAAAAACAAAATCAGACATCTTGCAGTCAGCAGTCTTGATATATTCTCAACCTGCAGAACGCGATAACTAAAAAGCACAAGGTGTTGTGGACAGGATTGATTTCATCCAAATTTTTGGTTCATTAGATGCGAGTGCAGATGATATTCTTCTGGACTCGGTGTAGAACTCAGAAAAAACTTTATGGATGCATACAGAGAATCTTGGATGCACCACTTGCAAATACACAAATGCCCAAATGGTAGATCCATTTTGGCAGGCTATATGATTTTCCTAAAGCAGCTAATAAGAGGGTCTGGCTTATCCCTTTTACTGCTCAAATGGACAATGTTTTATCTTCTCTCTCTTCAACTTCATGATTTGGTCAAGAACATGAATTTTTATATTTGGAAACAAAAAAACTTTACCTTAGGTGGCCTTGGAACCACAAAGGCACGGCCAGTTCCAGCCATATCCATGTGAGCTTGAATAATGCAACAAAGGTTTTTGCAATCACCAGCATCCTCAAATGCGATCACGTGACATGGTTTTGGTTCCAAATCAAGATCTGCAGCCATCTCCAATGAATAGAATCCTATTTTCTGCTCCCCATTTTCAATTGTGTATAATTCAATGCACTGGCATAGAGAAACAAGAGTAGTTAACGATCATACATGCATACATACTATGAAGTGCATCACATGAGTGTTATCTTAAAAAGTTTACTTGGGATAAAGAGCAAAACAATACTCTAGCTTAACTCGGTATAATCAATTTAACGTGCATGAGCACCCCAAAAAATATATCCTGACATTCCTACCTTCTTTGTTTGAATGTCACAAACTTCAACAAACACAGAAAAAACCAGCAACTGAAACTACACACTCACCAGAACATGTGGAAGATCTAGCCACCATAAGTAATCTTCCTCCTTCTCTTCTGCATATTCACGGTACTTACTCACTACAGCCTGTGGTCCAAACAATTCCATTTCTCTTTTTAGCTTGTTGATTTTCCTTTCCATTAACTTATGTCTTTCTGGTAGTTTGGTCATCAGATCAGCTGCTTCCTGTATTTCCTCTTCAGTTATCCATCGATCCAAGTCCTTCCCTATATCCTTCATGATAGATTTAACTTCTGGATCTGACTCTGCATTATAAGATTCCAAGAACCCACGAGCCCATTTCTTCGTGTGTTGCCAATATTCCTTTCCTGATTTTTTACCAGCTCTAACAGAGCCGTCACTTCCTTCTATAACTACCTTCGAATTTTTTAGATCCTTGCACCTTAACTTCTTTGAAGCATAGTTTGGCAAAGAAGTGCCAACACTCTCATCAACTGATGATTTATTTGATTTCTGAATCAAGTTCTCTTCATCTTTCTTCACAGGGTAAGAAGTACCAGCATTTGTTGCAGCAATTGCATTCTGTTGTTCAAGGAAGTTGTTAAGGAACTGAGGATTCTTCTCTAACAGTGGCCCTTTCCATCTTGGTATAATTTTTTCTGGGGGATCATATAAGCTGATACCATCTGGAGAAAGAAGAACATAACATTAGCTCGAGTTCTATAAAATATTCTGAAAGTGCTTTTCATAACATGTGGCATTAGACTTAGCCAAAATGCACGAGGAGAGGTAAATGCATAACCGATCTAAATTTCAAAATTTAATCATTTTCTGTGAAAGGGTCCATTAATTCACAACATGAAAAGTCAAAGATATAATATCATCTAAAATCAATTAACTACCTGCTCCATAATCAAGATTTTCAATGCTTGAGTGGAGATATTCATGCACTTGAACCAACTTTTCATTCTCCTTTTCAACTTTCTTCTCAAGACCTTTGAAGAATTTAAGTTTGTCTTCAGAATCCATCTGATAAAATGGATCTCGCCCTGCTAACTCATTATCTCTAACTTGAAAAACAATGTCTCTAAGACCATCATCTTTCATCCACTCAAGTTCATTATCATTTTGACCATACTCAAGCTGTGTTATATCAATACTTGAATTCGGGTGTTGACTTGCTATTTCTTTCGCAGCCTTGTAGTTTTCCCTAAATCCCTCCCCAATCTTCTTTACTATAGGTTCAACTTCGTCAAAATTTTTCTCAATCCAGTTTTCTGTCCCTGCAGACTGTCTTCTCTCTGTACTGCTGTCATTAATGTCGTGATTTAAGGAAGTGTCGGGCTTTTGAAGATGATGCACTCCCTGTTGGTTCTTGGAATTGTCATTCTTGGCTGGAACAAATTCCTTCTCCTTACGAGTTATGTCTTCACATGCATTTGCAGCAGGCCCGGACTCTGATATTCTGCCTGAAATGATTGGTTCAGACACCTTTTCTTCCACTGCCCCTCTTTGGCTTGTTTTCCCATTGGATTCTTCATCATCAGGAATCCCCAACACAGAAGTACTTTCCTGCACTGAAAAAAATTGTGGTTCTTGGATATGTTTGACACCTTTTCTGGCAAGAAACTCCCTGGCTTCTTTGACAGACCGTATAACCCGTGGTTTTGGTCTAACAGACCTGCTCTTCGACATGCATGAATCACCATCAAGAACATCAAAAGAATGGATAACATCTCCATTGACCATTGTTTCCCGGTCATCTGAGAAATTTATACTTGAAGTGCCAGATTCTTGCATGACCTTGTTCTCTTCAGCAGATATCTTAGAATGATATCCAGTATCATCACTCCCCGTTTCATTTAATTTTTCTTTCACTCTAATTACATCCACATCCCTTCTGTCTGCTGAATCTTTATTTTGTGTTTCACTAGGAAAACTTGCAACCACTTTGAGCTCTTCAACTATCTGCATCTCACTGAATGGCTCCTCATTAACGGGTTGCTTTTCTTCCGTGCCCTTGTTGAGTTCTCTAGTCTCACTCTCCCGGACCTGATTTGCCATTTCCCTAATTGTCTGGATTTCCCGATCAAAATCCATTGCATTAGTAGTTTGAGAAGTAGAAGGATCCACCAAAAGCAATTCATTTTTTGAGGCTGCCTTTGCTTTGAATATACTTTTCATCAATTCTTGCTTATCAAGTTTAGGCCTTTCCGTCAACACCATTGGTGGTTCCAAAGATTCTTGAACAACTCCAACTCTACCCTTCTCCAACATCTCTCTCTCCTTTCTAGACTTTATCTTTCTCCTCATCATTTCCTTTTCCAGCTCCGTGTATTGCTCCTCCTTGTTTTCAAAACTGAATAACTTCTTCACAGCCCAAATCGCAACAAAACCACAAAACACCATCGTCCCAACTTTCGAGACTACGGGAATAAACTCCTGGTGATGAACAACACTGTGAAATCGGTTAAAAAACCGAGACCGCGCTCCATCAACAACAAACTTCGCAACAGTACTATTCCTAGGAATCGCATGTCCACCTCTCTCCATCTCTCTAGCTAAACCTTTTGCATACAAAATTTTTGAATTCTCCTCCGTCAAATCCCGAACTTCTCGCTTCTCATTTCCGCTTCTCTTTAAAATCTCATCCTCGTTAACTAAAACCCTCTTCACATTCCCTTCTAAATCATGAAAAACAGTGAAAATGGGATCATACCCAGTACCCCAAAACGCGGTATCTTTACTGCACTGATCAGCCCACTCGTCCAACTTACTCAGCAAAACAGAATCACCCAATTTTTCTAATTTATTCTGTCCTCCTATCAAACTGCCTGACTGATCAACATTAAAATCACTATCTTTTACACCAACACGATCAAAATTCTCAGCAGAATTATTTCCATTATCATAGCTATGATTTTGAAAAGTAGGAGTCTTTTCACGCACCTGTTGATCATCAATGAGCTTTTTCCTAAGTGAGTTTCTGCGATTACCAGCGGGTCGACCAGAATGAGCTGAAACATGAAAGATTCTTCTGGTGGTAGAGAAAGGTAAACAGAACGGAATTGATAGGAATTTGGGAGGGGTTTTGGTGTTGCAACTTTTGATGGAGAATTTAGGAGTGTAGAGGGAAGTCGGAGAGAAAATTAGAGGTTGGTGTGGAAGGGTAGGATTTAGAAGCTCCATTAATGGAGAAAAATATAAAAGAGATAGAAAATTGGAGGGGGAGAGAGAGAGAGATTTTCTGGGTTTTTAAGCCATCGCTAAAACCCTTCGCTCGCACAAAAAGAAATGGTTTGTCCTTAAATAATTTTCCTTTTATCTTTTTCACATCGCCTCAAGAACGACATGAGTATACGCCGTTTTACAGACTCGCCTCCTCTAAAAATAACCCATGCTACCCCATCTAAAACATGGGTTTGATGGAGGGTTTGGAATACTTAGATGAGCAGGATATTTTTTAAAAAAAAGTTATTTGGTGCATCTTTAGAAAAAAAATTATCTAAAAAATTGAAGTATATAAAAATAATTTTTATCTTGTTTAAAGTTGTTGTACTAGAAATTTTTTATAGATATAGAATAATTTGTCAATTTTCTACGCAATGATTAATCCGAGTTAATATAATAATTGAAATAATTAATATCATACTTTTAAAACTCTATTAAGGATTTATATAGAATGAGACCCAGGATTTACACACAGGTTGACCATTAACCTAAATAAACATAAGAATAAAAATTATTATAATAGTAATATAAAAACTTAACTTAGAATTAATCTGGTACGTGGCCCGAGTCATGAGTATAATTGACCTTTTACCTGAGTTAAAATAAAAATAAAAATAATTATTATAATAATTTTAAAACTTTATGCAAGGTTTGGCTTGAGGCTAAACTTCAGTTGATCATTAACTCAAGTCAATACAAGAATAAAATTATTATGATAATAGTTTTAAAACTCAAACATAGATTAATCTCAGACTATGCTCTGATCTAAATGGATACACTATTGACTCGGATGAATATAATGCTAAATATAGTTATTGTTATAGTTTTAAACTTGATTGAAGGGTTAACCTCGGTTAAGGTCCGGGTCATGGGTTGGGATAGTCAAACTAAGTTGACTTGAGGCAATGTAAGATTATTTTTTCCTCTATTTTATGTTGGGTTAGTCTTTCCTCAATCTTTCCTGAGCTCGGACCAATCTAGATCTCAGGTCTCATTCAATGTCTACCAAGTTGACTTTGATTTCGACCATGAAAATTATTACTCTTGAAGCTAACAAGTTTCATTCAAGAGATTTCATTAAGATGTTTTTGGTTCTCCGTGTTGCCTACAACATTAGACATGGGCTCGAGATATATTTTTAGTCATAGGTTGATTTTTTGTTTTTGAAAAACTTTTTGCTAGTTTAATGACCACAAGGTGTGACTTAGGTTTTTCGGGGTAAAACAATAGCTGAAAAACAAGGTTTTTTCTCTTCAATAAATCATTAAAATGGTTTTCCAAACACTTGAGATGGATGGTGGAGGAATCAATGTTGACATGTCATCCCCCCAGAAAAAAGAAAATGGTTTTATTTTATTTTATTATTATTATATCACTTTGCTCTTCTTTAAAAAATCGGAAAGATTGAATATCTCCAAAAATTTTATGTAAATTGTTGCTTATATTCATTTCTTCTCCTCAGCCATCTCTTTGTGGGGTATAAAAATGATCGTTATGTAAAGCTCATTCCTCCCTGTCTTATCGATTCAATTTTTGCTCGTGAATTAACAAGTAGTTCTGTAGCTTGTTAATATCCTTAGATTTCTCTATTAAAAACACAACCATCATATATTCATCGTAAACAATTTGAATTTGAAGTTGTTGCCTATCTGCTCCGTGTGTTTCATGGTAATTCCTTGCCTTGAAATCTTTTAATCACTGTTTTTTGGACATATATAATTGTTTATTCGAATTATAATTCATTTATTCCTAGAGAAGTTATCTGTCAACACTCATCCGATCGTATAGCAAATGGCCTGTTAGCATTCTATAATCGTAATGATCATCAAAAACAAGAAATGACTGGCTGGACAAAGTTAGAAGCCATTATTTAATTATTTTCCGTTGTAGCTTCAGCCAGTATCCAATTTGAGGAATCACACTAAGAACCTCACTGTCAAATAGAGAGGCAAGCTACAACGGAAATTAGCGCAGCTGGTAAAACCATTGAAAGGCATGTCCAGGACAATTTCATCAGTAAGTTTACTGACCATTTAAAATGATGCGCGTTTTAGTAACAGTATTGCAAGAAATAGATCACACAGGAGAGCAGGAAACTGATAATTAGCCTAACTACAAAGGTTGGGAATGCATGCCCCACCTTCTAGGTTCTGCTGTTCTTTCCATATCCGTCCTGTAACTCGCAGCTTTAACTCCTTCCTGTCTCCTCCAGAGAAGAAAAGTGCCATGTTACGTTGTATAATAAGTCCATCATGGCTGTCCCTAACCTTCCTGTGGCTATCTCTTACACTCCGCGGCATGCCTTCCCAAATAAGTTTCCGACCATTTCCCCCAACCTCCAGGCTGTAGCTGTAATTCCGAGCTTCTGTCTCATCACCCATGAATCTGAGGAATGCCATATAAACAGGAGCCATCCCAAGCTGGAAAGCTTCAAAATGGAGGCAGAAATACTGGCCAAAACAGTGGAAAACCTAAAGCAAAATGATTAAAAACAGAGTTCCGTGATTGCCTAAGTAAGAAAAGTATCCTTAATATGAAGAATGCTATGTCACTTAATGAAGCACGAATAAAAAATATTGATCATTCCTGAACTCAATCCATCTCTATTATGATATAAAAAGAGTCATCTTCACTAGGACCAGTGAAGGCATCAACCAAAGAGAATGCATGCAAAACATAAGCTCGCTGGCTTACATACCATCTACATTTCAATTTAGCCTACACTAACATTTGTAATAATTCACTTACATGGAGTCAATATATATTTGGAAAGATGAGAATTAAGCAGCATAGCCATCATTATGATCTATTAAATGAGAAGATCAAGGAGGGAATAAGTTCTTTGTATAAATGGCACATGTGACTTCACTTGTTGCATGATCTAGGCTTGGTTACCATGCCTTAAAATGATCAAAAGAACCGAAATGAAGCACATCATTCACTAAATGATCAAAAGAACCAAAAGAGAGGATCATGTAATGTGCATCCAGCTATATGTGCAAGTGAATAGCGATCAAAATTCAAGTAAATAAGATAATCATATTCTTACTGTCAACATCCATGTTGCATTTTCTACTTCACGAGGATTCGACTTGACATAGCGATGGTTGAAAGTACACCCAGAATGCATGTCCACTTTGTGATCGTCCCTCAGATGGGTAACAAGGAATGGGATATCCCCAACAATAGCACACTCTGATCCAGCATATGGACAGTTGTATGGCCTAAAATTGCACAAGTTCTCGTGTTTCAGTTTACTGTAGTATGGAAAAATCTCTGGGCATCCAAGTGACATGTATTTGCAAGGTAGCTCAAGTGATTCAGCTACTTTTTCCAAAGCTAGACATCTGATGTCACCAAGCTCCTGTCTACAAGTGGGACACCGATTGTGTACTCGTGTTTTACAGGTTGAGCAGAGTGTGTGGCCATTGTGACACTGCAGAAACAGCAATTTGTTAACAGCCAATGTCATCTAGGAAGCATAAGAGATTTTGGGCCCAAAGCAATAACAATGAAGGACATAGATTGCTGCTGTCCTCAATAAACAGCATTTATTAGTATAAGTTTTCCTCCATTGCATGGATACGTTAAGATAGTGTCTACTGTATACAGGTAAACCCCCACATCCATCAATAAAGCAGTCACCAGACAGTTCACAACGGCCAGTATCCAACTAAAATTCACACAAGCCTTTAGATTTCAAACTTGAATGTTTTTAGCTGAAAATTTCCCTGCTTACTGTAATCAACTGCCCCAACATATAAATAAAATCGAGGTCATCACCCACATATGAATGGCCATAGGTTCTTAGAATCATGTGATGTAGCCATCTTTATTTAGTTCTTCAGGTTTCGAAAAGTGAAATTGCAATTCATTTTCAGAATCTTGTACCACTATAGCTGCCCAGCACGTACACTTGCACTCTATCTAATTCTCACCGCCGCCATGTCCTTGCATTTGTATAAGCAGCGTCAAGCTCAAAACCCAAACGATGGAGCCCAAATGACTCTTCACGTTCGATGCAGAGGGTGTATGTGTTTGCTAAATCCTATGGGACTATATTAACATAACAAAACGAGAAAAAACCTAAATTCTACAGAAGTCAAAAAACCAAAAATCTTACAGGCCCATAAATAAATGTACCTACAAAATTCACTTAGATTGCACAGGCGCCCGGCGGCCTAAATCTCCACAAGCCAACCAACAGGCACAAATCCTAACAAAACCAATCCCGCAATTTCCACGGTTCAACGACCCTAGCAATGACCGATCACCAACAACATAACAAAAGGCACACCAAACCCGCATCAAGCATTCAAGAAATTAAAACCCCCAAAAGGAAAAGGGAAACATATACTAAAAAAAACAAACAATAGAAAGAAAAGGGGGGGAAACCTGATGAATAGGAGGGTGCATAGAATTGGTACAAACAGGGCATTCAAGGAGCTCATGGACACTAGTAGTGTGAAAAGCTGAAGCCACAGTATTAGTATTGTTATTGGTGGTGGTGGTGGTGGTGTGTGGCTTTGAAACAGAAGGGAAATGGAGATGGCGGTGGATCCCATCCTCGTCTGTTAAATCTGAGGATGGCACACATTCAATGCTATCCAATTCCATTCTTACACCACCAAAACCACAGCTTTCCAAACAAATTTATAGCTACTGTTTCAACTCTCTTCTGGGTATTTCCAACCAGCTCTCCTTATTTCTTCAAAGAAGAAAACGACGATGGATATGTTGATTTATCAAATTACAAACACAAGGAGGGAGAGAATGAATTGAATCAGCAGTAAGATCCGCTTGTGTTAAATCAAAAGGGGGTGCTTTTCGTTATCGGTGAGAGAGAAGGGAGGGGGGGAGGGGGGAGTCACTGTCGAAATTGTAAGAGACATTCGATCAACATCAAACGGTTTCAGGGAACAGAGAGGAAACGTCAGAAAAGGTTTTAGATTAGAAGATTGCGTTAGCTGGAACAATAATGATAAGGAGTGACTATAATATGATTACCAGATTATATTATTCCTTCTGTTTTAAGAAGGGGAAGCATTTATTTATTTATTTAACCTCACTGTTCTTGTTGGCGGTAGTTAATGGTGGAAAGCAAGTAGGCCAGGTGGGGGCAGTTTCTAGTTTCTACACCCAGGGCCTACATTAACCTGTAAAGCCAAAAAAACCAGGACCAGATTTCCTGCAGTGCTTCCCTGTCAGTGCGTCAATTACTATATTTTTTAAATTGTTTGAATATCTATATCATGTTACAGCAGGAGTTGTTAATGCATATATCGAACCTAGGATTGGGATACAACTATATTTTTAAAAATATATATAATAATATTTTTTTAGTATTTTTTATTTTTATTTACTGATATTAAAAATTAAAAAATATATATTTTATTATATTTTTAAATGAGATTATGGGATTGGAAATTAAATATTACAATATTTTTTTAAAGAAACCAAATGATTTTTTTTTCAATAAAAAGTGTGGATATTATTTTTAAATATTTTTAGTTAAATTTCAATAATTAGTCTCAAGTATTATACTGATGATAAGAAATTAAGAATAAATTTTTAATAAAAAAAACAATATAATTTATTTATAAAAAATCTTAAAATAGATTTTAAACATGATTTTATCATTTTTATTATCTTTTTTAACTTTTAATCACACATAAAACAGACATATTTTTTTAATATTTTTTTCATAAAAAATTTATGTTTGCTAAGATAAACATGAGATATGATAGTTAGAAGATTGAAAAAAAATAATGTATTTTCAGGTTAAATAATAATGTAAAATAATTTATTGAAACCTAAATTTTCTGATGTATAAAAAATTCTAGTCTCTACGCGGATATGTTACATGCTTGCTTGCTCACCACTTCTATGGTCTCGTATTTAGGCGACATCAATTTCAACATTTCTCAATTTCTCTTACGATGTCATGATATTAAAAAAAAAAAAACATGTTATCATATATGTGCATTTACCTTCAGAAATAATAATTGAGTTTGCCCTGGTTACCCCTCCATTATTAGAAAAGAACCACAAAAAAAAAACATGTTATTCACTGCGGTTCCTGGTTATGTCAATTATACTGTGATGTCGTGCGAGTGAGCAGTGCTTGAACTGGTCCATGCAGTGTTTGTGATTAGATTCTCGTGTAAGAAATATTTATGGAACATGCTCTTGAAGGAAAGACAAAATTAATAATCCAAATATTTATCGAATGCTTCTCCTGTCCCTCCAGATTATTGATGAGGAACTTCACTCTGATGTATCGTGACCTTGTTTTTTTGCGAGTACCCGGTATTTTTGAAGGGGGAAAGAAGAAGGTGGTGGTTTCGCACAAGCGTTGACAGAGACCAATTCAAACTATTAGAATAATGGTAATTTGTATTTGACCATTTGGATCGTTGGTGTTTCATATATTGTAGTTAATTGTGTTCCTTCTTTTATTTATTTATTTATTTATATATATATATATATATATATATATATATAATAGAAAAGAATGTTCAATAGGCACGGCACAGGAGGTATAATTCCACAGCCAAAATCTCATTCCCCGAATAGTAAGAACCTGATTACAGGTGCACAGAAGTCATTAGATTTCATGATTAACAGATCCATCAAGACACCACCATGATTGCTTGCCCACTCTGTATTCCAAGAGCGGTAATATATTTGCTGTTTCTGAAACGTGGACTGAATGTCATCTTTCCTCTGTTGTCATCGTGGTTAAAAAGATGATTTAGGATGGCTTGGTTTCAACGTTACTTCAAGATGAGAGAGCCATTATGTGCAAAAAGATTCCAATCCTTCCCTTTGTCGCTCTCTTGTCTGCCTCGATAAAGAATGTAGCCAACTAGAATAACGGTTTTTGATTTCCATTGTTTCGCAAGCAACCGAACAGGATAGCAGCATACCAAAAACATCGGTTCAGTACCTTTTCAACCCAACAGCTTTTTCAACCGCAATTCCAACTGCATTCCGAAAGATTAGTGTTAGAGATTTTGATTAATTTATGAGATGGAGCACGTTGCTTCTGATGTTAAACAACCTCTTCGTGCTTTACTCAATTTTCCAGCATTACCCAGCTATGAATCATTGCCACCGGACACCTAATTCCTGCCATCTGAAACGCGTGCAGAAACAGATATAGTATTGCGCGTGCAATGTGCATAGACATATAGGATTGCCTATTGGCAACTGCAAGTCTACAACAGAGTTCATGTTCTGGGAAACTCGTAGGTGTAAATAATCTACAATGCTCCGATTCTTTATTTTTGCCCTGTGATTAAAATCTCACAACAATGTAGAAAAAATATACAATCACAGAAATTTACAGTCAAAGCATGCAATTACAAAATGTATTACAGAAGTGCTCACCTTTTTTCTATTCCTGAAGGCCTAACAGCACCTGCATCACATAACATGTAGCCCAACATTCTTCTGTTTCAACAGAAAACCAAAAACTGTTTGTCTGCCAGCCAATATGAAAGACTATTCGACCATTACCAGCATATGTATCTTCAGATGATTGGTCTTTAAGAAAACCAAAATTCCGAAGGCATATCCATATCCTACCACTGATTTGGAAAGGCTTCTCTATAATTGGCATCCTCACCCATCGTCAGCTGCCTTGTCATTGCATCACTTGCCCTTGTATTCACAAGTCTTTGAGACAACCTATCTTTCGTGGTTACTTTCTTGCGCAACATGGATGCGAGAGTATCTTTTCTGTTTCTAGCCAACAAACTGTCCCTGCTGGATCCCTCTATGTCATCCCCGTAAACTGAAGATCTTGATGTTGAAGTTGAAGCCACTGCAGCATCCCTCAGAACAGCTTCATTGTGCTCCCGTATCTTTGCAAGCTTAGCGCGTTTCTGAGACTGTTTGTCCATTTTTCTTTTCCTTGCTTCCTCGTTATCTCTGTCCCGAACATTCTTCACAGCTTGTTTGGTTAACTGCTCTACTAAATCAGTCCCTGAATCAAGAGTTATATCATCACTTATTGAGGTGCCCTGATTGATAGGATTTCCTTCATCATCACGGGGAATGATGGGTCCATGAAAGGGGCACACTCTCAAATCTCTTCTCTGACAGAGCCCACCCTTCCCTAATGGAGCCTGGCATGGCTGGATTTCGACTCTTTCTTCTTTGTAAAGAGTTGCATGAAGGTTTAATTCAGCAATTTTCTTTGCTGGAATAACTGCATCATGGTCCACCCTACCCCAGTGACTTTCAAGGTCCAAGCCCCTATGGTTGGCTAAAACATCCCTGTTTGAACCCCACGTGTCCAAAAAAGAGCCCCACTCTATCACTGGAGCCTCAGCAATCAGCTTGCTTCGAAGCAAGCTGGAATCACTTCCACCACCTTCAGAACATAGAAATTCTTGGCGTTTTGACTTTTTGGTACTGCATTCAGAAGGGTTATTTTTCACCTGTCCAGAAGGTGGTGGCGCAGCAGAATTTTCATTTCGCTTACTGGGTTCACTGAAACTCCCAGGGTCAGTTGATTCAACTTTACCCTCCTCCCAGAAATCTTCTTCCTCTTCTTTGTCAAGCTTTGTAAGGTCTGGGAGGGAGCAACCTGATTCAATACATTTCTTCTTCACTGATTGAAGGTGATTTCGGATGTCAATGAACTCCTTGAGCATAGAATCTCTTAATCTCGTATCTGCCACTTCAACCCTGATTAGAACAGATATTCCTTCTTTGACTGAAACCATGTGCTTGGTCACTAAAAGCTTGTACAGCTCCCTCAATGCATCAAAAACAACTTTATTCTCACTGTTCTCACAAACCTTTTCCCCCTCTTTCAATGAATCAAGCCGGAGCTGACGCAAATCCAAAGGACGAAACTCTTCAAAATCATCATCATCATCTAGGGCACCAAGCACAACATTGACCTCTTTATTCTTTACAATCTCTAAACACTCCCCAATCTCATCAACTGTTTCCCGAATTTCCTCCTTCAGCAACACTAAATTCTCCTTCAAAACCTCAAACTTCTTGACTAAAATTTCTTTCGTCTTCATCTCCCTTTCCCTCCTCTCCTGCTGAACTCGCGCTGCATTAGCCTGAACATTCGGGAACTGAAGTCGGAGCGAGGTTTTAAGGTAATCAAAACCTAATCTGATCTGTCTGTGATGAATTCCAAACGAAGAATTCCATTTCTCCAAGAATTCAATCGCTTTCGAACGCAAAATAGACGCAACTGCCGGAGGGGCAGGAAGAGGATGGTTTCTTCTAAATCCCACGCTTAAACTTAACAACTGATCTAGATTCTCAACGACTAGAGTTCTAAATAGTTTTGATCGCATAAATAGCTCATCAATTATTAGAAGCGTCAAATACCTTACCTGAAAAATCACAATTTATTTTTTCAATTTTGAAGCCTAAATTTTGCCCTAAAATTACACATTAATACATGAATAATGATGAAATAAGATGATAATGTAAAACAGAGGGGGACCTGAGAGTGGTCGCGTTTCATGAGATCCATTAGGGTTCGGGCGGCGAGTCGGAGCTCCGAGTCAGAGTATCGGACAACCGTTTTGATGGCTTTGAGGAGGCGGGGGTCGACGTGCGCCACCGTGGAATTGGTGGCCTTTTCTATCAACGCCCTCACCCTTCCTCCATCCTCTTCCATCTCTATTAACCCGGCAGCGAAGTAATTAATCAAGCAGACGGATTTTTGAGAAGCTCGCTCCAATTATCTCTCTTATTCCGTACCCCTGCATGTGTGGGTCAAAATTCGCTCCAGGTCAAGAAGGCGGTTAGGAGCTGATTAAGAACACTGCCCTCTTGTGTTAAGTTGATTTACATTACTGCCCCCTTGTTCTGCCAAATGTTCTGGCTGAGTTCACACATTAAGGATTACTGATGACTGTTATGGTAAATTCATTTATGGATGAAATTAATTAATTAATTGCCAAATGTACAATCAAATGATTGATGACTCCATGATTTTTTTATACGAGTAAAATTAATTTCCTAAAAACCACACTTTCCGGATAATTTTGAATAATTTATTTTCTCAAGGGCCATTTAAACTCCAGCTCTTTATATCACATGCTCTCGTACAACCCATTCTTTCGAGGCTTTGAAAATTTACTGTTATTATTATTTCTAAGAAAGAAATAGACAGAGCAGAATCTGCTTCGCTCTTTCCAAGTGCAGAAAAAAACAATTAATGTGCTCATTCAATCGACTTTTAGCAGTTTCCCCTCTTCATTTCTCGTGCCCGGCCCATGGATCCACATTCAGGGCCCATATTCTTTGAAGTTCGAGCGGCTGCTTCTCGCATGTGCCACGTGGGCACCCTGGTATCATCTAGCTGGTGGCAGGGAGGGAGACCGGATCCTAGATGAGATAGGGAAGGCGACGCCGCCACAGCTCCCCTTGGACTTGAAAAAATCATCACTTGTCCATCTTTTTTCGGTATGAAAACTAGTAATCAATCACCACCTAAACAAGAAAATTAGATTAAATCCATAACTTGGTATTAAAAAAATATAAAGAAATTATGCTGAAATTTCAATATATGTGCGCGTGAATCCATGTACTTTCAATAGTAATATATTATATAAATGAGATATCATGTAAATAAATTTAGGGTTATTACAATACTTATTATTTTCATCTTATTTCTTAAAAAACAAGTAGAAAAAATAGCCTTGACATTAATATTTTTCTCTATGTAGATCAAATGTGTTGGTCTCTAATTTATTTTTATATTATCTGTAAATATTATATTTTATTTTCAATTTTTTAATCTTAAAAAATAAACATGAAATTTTATTAAAATTTTCATTTTAAATATAATTTAGAAAATTTAAAACATTTTCTCAGCGATTTGTAAAACAGCACGCACCGGAAGGCTTGTGAAATTTAGTACCATGATTAAAAGCAATGACAACACTACGAGTGACTCTTTATCGTTATATTTAAAAAAAAATTTAAAAAATATTTTTTAATTAAAAAGAATTTTGTATTTTTATATTATTTTAATATAATAAATCAGAAATAATTTTAAAAGAATAAAAAAATGCTATTCTATTAGTTTTTTAAATGAAAAATAATTTTTAAAACAAAATCAACTATTCTATCAAAAAAATCCATGCGATATATACAAGCTTTTGTTTCCTTCACAAGCTGATCCACACGTGCAAACTCTCATTGACAACTGGCTCGTGAAATTTTCACGTCCAGATTTCACAAGCCACCACCGTTTCCGGTACGATGATGGGACATAAGAAAAGAAATCTGCATTATTTTACTTTCAACTACTTTTTCACCTGCTTACATGAAGAACTTCTACCATTTCCCATCAATCTCGCAAGATAGGTCGCTAGTGGAATGCCCGGCCCCTCCAACAGCTGCTACTGCCATCGGATGCTATAGAGCCACACATCCACACCATCAAACATCTTGTTTGGTAATGTTACTGAAATTGTGTTTTCAAAGATTTTAAATTAATATTGTATTTTTTTAATTATTTTAACATATTAATATCAAAGTATTTAAAAAAAAATAACAATTGTTATATTCTCAATCACCATTTGCATAATGTTATTGCCTGTTGCAAAATATCCTTCATATCTTGGAGAGGATAGAATATGTGCATTGTTAGGCTGTATATAATCTCAACCTTATTTATATTACTTTATCAAATACACTCTTAAACCATGTTTAATTATACTACCATGCCGCAATTATTCCACACCAACTACTATCCCGGTTATATACTGCCCTCAGATAGTGCACGAGATGCACGATTAGCACAGTAGACAATACGAGTGCTGGAATATCAATAACTTTTTTTATAAAAAAAACACCTTTTAATTTTTTTTAGTTTTGAATATAAATATAAAGAGTGATTATCCAACTATAAAGAGTGAAATAATCATGGTTATTTGTCATGGGATTTCAAGTTAAGCTCGAGCTTCGGTGAAACATTGATTTCATTCTCCTATTAAAGTAACACGAAGTGTATACCCAGCGATATAGCGGAGTTTTTTTATTTATGTAAAAAATTTATTATTTTTATATATATTGTATTTTATTAGTTTAATATTTATTTAGTATAATTATAATTGATAAAATTTATGTAATCAAAATAGAAAGTGACGCGTATAGTTTGTAATTGCATATAACCTAAGTAAATCTGTATTTTTTTTAGTTTAATTTTTTCCCCAGCAATATTATATTTAAAATATTAAAAATGAAAATATTGTAAATTTGTTTTTAAGAAATAAACCTAAACAAAAGAGTACCAAATTTCAATATTAATTTTAAAATGATATTAATTTTTTTTATTCCAAAAAGCCTAGGTCATGTTTTCTTTTCCTATATATATATTCATATGAGATAACATTCAATAAATGTATTTAAGAATACTGATATTAATTTTTTACTCAAAAATCCAAGGTCATGTTTTTATCCCTATATATAAGATAATATCCAATAAATATCAGAACATATAATTAATGAAAGATTAAAAATATCCTAGAAACTTTAACAAAAATAAATAAATATAATTGCCATTATTGTTAAAATAATAAAAATTATTAAATTATACTGGAGAAAAGACAAGAACAAAAGAGTAAGCAAGAAAAATAATTAAATTATTATTATTATTATTATTATTATCATTGTGTTAAGTACAAAATTAAAATTTGAAGGCATTTTTTTGTGTTACCCGATTTATTAATTGTATGATTATATTAAATGTATTTAAGAATACCGATATTGATTTTTTTATTAAAAAATCCAAGGTCATGTTTTTTTATCCCTATATATATTCGTATGAGATAATATCCAATAAATATCAGAACATATAATTAATGAAAGACTAAGAATATCCTAGAAAAATTAACAAAACAAAAATAAATAAATATCATTGTTATTACTGTCAAAACAATAAAAATTATTAAATTATACGGAGAAAAAACATTAACAAAAGAGTAAGCAAGAAAAATAATTAAATTATTATTATTATTATTATTATTATTAATGAAAGACTAAGAATATCCTAGAAACTTTAACAAAAATAAATAAATATCATTGCCATTTTTGTAAAAACAATTAAAATTATTAAATTATACGGATATTATTATTATTATTATTATTATTAAATTAAAGGAAAAAATTGAAACAAATCAAAATTTATATAATTATAATAAATAACTTTCAAATGACAAAATTGAAACAAATCAAAACTTATATAATTATAATAAATAACAAATAAATATATATAAGTCGAAAAAGAAAAAAAATATAACCAGAAAAAAATATTTTATGGGAAAATATGAAAACAATAATTAGAAAAACACAATAACAAAAAAGACAAGAAAAAAAGGAAAAAACCAATCATAAATATAAGTCGAAAAGAAAAAAATATAACCAGAAATTTTTTTATGGAAAAATATGAAAAAAATAGTTAGAAAAACACAATAAAAATGGCAAGAAAGAGAAAAAAAGAAAAAAAAATCATAAAAAACAAGAATACAATGAAAGAAAAAGAAAAAATATAAAGTAAAAAAATAAAAATAAAAACTCGAAAAAAAAACCAAAGAACACATAAAAATTGTCAGTAAATAGTAATCTACAATGACGGATGACTTTTAGATATATGTAATTGTCGAGTAATGAATGGACATTTGTTTTTGGCTTGGTGAAGTTCTAGACCTCTTACAGGTGGCTAGTACCATGCAACAATCATAAAACGCTGATTAATTTATAATCTCCCCTCTTTCTTTACTTGGATTGAAAATTCAGAAAATATATTTTTTATAACTCATGATTTAGAGAGAGAAAGAAAAGGGCAGGGTAAGAGTATTATCCCTTGCCATGAGGAGGGAGAGAGGAAGGGAAAAACTAGTACACTCAAAACTAAATGCAAGCTCAAGCACATCCACGGGGAGCAAACCCGACCCGTGAGGCCGCCAAGTCGTACACAACCCGGAAACCTTGTTGTTGGATATTTCCAATTATTGACAACCCACTCATTGTACCTGCAAACGCAAAGCAAAAACTCCCACTATTATCCACCGGTATCAAATAATTCGACGCCGGCAATGACACGTCAGCACCTCTAAAATGCAAGACCACCGTTGGCACCTTCACCTCTGTCTTCCCAGACAGATCAAAGCATGTGTCAAACAACGAGAATTCCGGTCCCTGTTTCAAATTAGACGCTCCAGCCCGGAAAGCATCACGTAGAGCCACATAAGCTGGCCGGGTCAGCCGGGTAACTGACGTGCCCGAATCAAGTATAACGCCGCCATTCCCTGTAGAGTCGAGTTTGAATAAAGAGGGTGAGATCCCGGAAACACGCGTCCCACCGACACTTATCCCGAGAAGCTCAACATAATAAAAGGTGTCTACTTTCGGGTTCGACAACATTGGAGTGAACTGGGCGGTTCTTGAAATAGCCGAGTCACCGAAAACCATAGAAGACGGTTTAGAAGAAGCAGACCGGTCTACCAAACAGTAAGAAAACTTGCGGTTGAACAGGCGACCCATTTGTGAAGGGAAAGATAATCCTCCCCTACCGAGTCCCAGCAATCCAGCAGCACCAACAAATAGGCCCTCATTGTCATGCCCACAACCAAGCATCACACGACCAACTCTGGTTCCTCTAAACGTCAGCGTTTCGGTTGAGAACTCACCAACAGTGAACGAGCCGTCTCCGTAAGAGACTTGATACAGACAAATCTGTTTTTTCGTGCTGCAACCTGGAGAATCAAGTCTCCTACACATGGGTGACACACAGGGGATATTAGCGAAGGACCTGGATTTGGTTGGGTCAAAAACCGGGTCGGTTTGAGAGTAACACTTTTTGCACGGAGCACACTGGATCCAAACGATGTCACTTCCAGTGTCAAGCACCATGTAGACATATTTTACCGGGGTGCCTACACCAAGGCGCGTGAAGTACTCGCCACTCCCTTGAGCGAGTCCTGAGACTACAGAACTACTGAACCCAGGGCCGCGCGCACGCGTCAGGTTTGTACCGCCAGCGGTTGCCGCTAGGGAAATTAAAGATTTGACACGTGCTGCATCACGTGCAAGTCTCGAGTTGAAGAGATCTTGTGATGATTTGTCCGAAGACAATGCATCTATGTGGTGCAGCTGTACGGAGAGGAAAGAGGTGGCGGAACTGGATGCTTCTGATGCTGTTGGGTCCATGGAGGTTTGGATTTCGGGTTCGGTGTCGGCCCATGAGATAGCGGGTCTGTTTGGAAGGGGATTGAGGGTTAGGGTCTGGAACTGCAGTGAAGTGGAGAGAGTGGTGGTGGCGGTGGATAGGGAAAGGAAAATGCAGGCGAAGGAAAAAAAGAGAGTGGACGCATTTCTTGCTTTTCCTTCCATTGAATGAGAGAGAGAGAGAGTAAAGTGAGAGGGGGCACGCTGAGGGTTGCCGCAGAAGTGAGAGGATATAGCACCCGTTTGGCACACCAGTGCGTTTGCCGTTTATCATTTGAGATGAAATTTCAGTGTTTGGTAACATCAAAAAGCCATTTAAAATGAGTGGGACCCACAGTTTTTTTAGTCCCAAACGGAGTTTCAAGAAAAGCACCTAGGAGGTGCTTTTCAAACACCGGTCGGGACTCAATTTTGATTAACGAAAAAAAACATCTCAAAAATATTACCGTTGAAAAATAAACCCCATTTTATCCTCTTGTCTGCGCCTCATCCCTTCCCATCCTCTGCACAAAACGACCCACAACTTTGAAGATTTGATTTGATTTTGTAACCCAGAACAGCGAGTAACTCATCCATGCCACCTGCATCTTGATCGTCTTCGACCCATAATTTTCCTTTCCCGGTTGCCATTGATGAAGAAGAAGATTCAGCTTTGTTGCCATTAGAACTCCCAGCACCACCAATGGTTTCTTGATGCTCTCTCTTCATTTTAGGTGTTTTTTCTTGATTGCTAAAGAAAAAGGATTCAAGACAGAGAGGGAGGGTTTCTTTATGGTTTCATTTCATACCCTGGTGTTCTGGTTTAATTTTTTGAAAAAGAAAGAGAGAGAAGCTCGTGAAGAAATGAGAGAACAAGAAGGGGCTGGAAGTGGAAGGGATAAGGAACAATGGAGATGACTTTATTTTTCTCTGTCCTTTATTATATTTTATTATTTTATTTTTAGGTTTGTGAAAGTGATGATATATTTATGCTTCTCTTGCCTTTCTATCTTTAGTAATTAATTAAATTAATTAATTATTTTAGTAAAAGTTTAGATTTTTCATCACATATAAATTATCGAAACATGGCACAAACATTATATTCATCTTGCTGGGCATGTGTGTATATATATATGCCTGGTCGTTTGTATATATATATTAAAATTAAAATAATCTAAAAATTAATTAAAATATATAAAATATATATTTTACCAGATATTATTCCTTATATTATGAAATTATGATTATTAATACAATATAAATATATAAATAAATATGTGTGTATATGTCTATGTCCTTTAAAGTAATAATAATTAAACACAATTATTTTTTGTGTTTTAAATTTGCTTTTAAAACAATCAAAAAAATAAATATTTAAATTAATTATTTTGATATATCAATGTCAAAATATATTTTAAAAAATCAGCCATTACTATATATATATATATATATATATATATATATATATATATATATATATATACCCTTTTAAGTAATTTTACAAATTAAAAGCAGTTTGTAAAGTTTGGAAACCAAACACCAAAACTCCTTTTTTTTCAACCTTCAACTCAACCACAGTTTTAACCAAACACTTTCTATTTTTTAAAACTCCATTTTAAAAACTCCATTTTTAAAACTCCATTTTTTCAACCACAACCACAACCGCTACCGCTATACCAAACAGGCCCATAAATAATTTAATCGCGGGTGCTGTCAAGACTCAAGAGGCGGTCCTTGTGTCTAGCTGTCAGCTTTGTCGGGGACTTTGCATTTTTTTCCTTGTTTTTTTCTCCCGTGATTTTCTAATTTCTATTTTAAACACGAAAATTACAAGTGTGATTTCTAATATCAGTACACGACGGGCCTCTTGATATTTATGAGAATTCAATATTAGATTGCTTATTTTAAATTGAGAATGTGTTTGGTAATGTAACTCGATTTCTTTTCGAAACAATAGTTTTAAATTAACTTGTTATATTTTTAAATTATTTTTATATATTAATATTAAAAAAATTATTTTAATATATCTTTAAATATAAATATTTTAAAAAATAATATAAAGTGTATTTTTTAACATGCACAAAATATAGTTTCTTTTATGATGGTCGACAGTAAATTTAAATTTTTAGACAATTTACACTGTATTTCAAAAGTATTTTTAAAAAAAATTATTTTTTTTACTTAAATTAATTATTTAAAAAAATGATTTTTTTTACTTAAATTAATTATTTTTTCATATCATTTTGATGTGTTCACGTTAAAAATAATTTTAAAAAATAAAAAATATCATTTTAATGTATTTTTGAACGAAAATCACTTTTGAAAACAATGTCAATTATACTCTCAAATAGACACTGAGTAATGGTTAACTCATTTTAAATGTTTTGCATGGATAAAAAAAATTATTTACTGCACTTTAAATCACAAACAAATTAAAGGGTTTTTTTCTAGTTTCACACAGATTTTTTTTATGTTTTTTTAAATAATGTTATGTTAATTTAAAATTAGTTTTGTGATTTATTCTTATATCTACTCATGAGGACACCGTGGTGTTGGAAGATATATTTTGTGCTCGTTTAATGGACGGTCCAAACAAAATCACATTCAGTTTTATATATGTAAAAGAGTTGGAAATTGAAAATTAAATAAAAGCCCAACCCTTTTTGCATCTATTTTTTCTATCACTGGAGTTTTTTTTTTCTTGTCTGCCTTGATATTTTTTACTTTGATTTTTATTGGGATTTGAATTGTCAACTTGTTTTAGTGGTAGTAGAAATGAGAGCGTCGCATTGTTAATGGACAGTTCTAACACCTAGTTGATACCCGATTTTTCCAAGATAATTTCAATTTATATTGATACAGAACAATTAATTGAAGTGCTGGAACAGGGTGAATAGGCAGTGTGAATTGGGTGCAAGTGTATAGCATGCACCAACGTGTGAATGTTAGCCCACGTGTCATGGGCCTTATGGCGGCACGCATGGCTGCCTTCTAGTGAAGGAACACCGCCATCAACAATTCCTTCGAAAGAGGCATCATGAGATAGATATTCGTTGTGGTGTGACGCACGATATTTGGGTTATGTTTATCATTGTATTTTAATTTTTTATATAAAAAATGATTTTTAATTAAATTAATATTTTTATTTTTTTGGATCATTTTCAATTTTCAGGTTAAAAATATTTTTTAAAAAATAAAAAACATTATTCTAACATATTTTTGAATGAAAAACATTATCAAAGAAAACTTCAATTATATTTCCAAACATATATTTGATAGCTCATGTTGTTTCCATTTTTTTTACTCCTCTCTTAATTTCATGATCTCCTCAGCATTAGTGTTTTCATGTCACAAAATTATCAAGTCATCTGTTTATTTTTTCTTGTATCAATCTTTGTTATCTTGATTTTTTTTTTGCTCGGGTCTTTATTTAAAATTGACCCCCCCTCAATTTCAGTATTTGATATTTAGTCTGTTATGTCTTTTTAGTCTCGTATTTCAACATTAAATTTGTTTTAAAATAACCTTTTTGGTTTTCTTTGCTTTTTTTTCTAATCTTTTTATGAGGTTATCAAAGTCCAGTAATTTAGATTACAAATTTGATGAGTTAAATCAGGTGAATCAATTTTTTAAGGCTATTTTTAATGATTGATTTTTGTTTTTTAGTGTTTATATTCAATATTATGTTAGTTTAATAGTGAGCTTCGTAGTTTTTCCGGTCTTACCTTCTCCCGAGCTATCATGTTTGCACGATCCAACTTACATGGTTTAATGACCTTACCTGATTTTGCTAAAAAAAAAAATCTCTATCCTTACTATTAATTGATATTAATATTTTGTATTCTTCTACATTTTAACTGTTCAAACAAAGGCATCGTATTTTTTTTTTAATTTTCTCTCCCATACCCCGACATGTTAATTCAGGGTTGATTTAAATATGTTTCCAACGTAAAACAATATTAAAATAACTTGTCTATCTATTTCATTTTAATTTTATCAATTTTCATGTTTTTAAAGTGATTTTGCATAATAAATATATATAGATGACTCATAAAATCACATGATTTAACTTTCCCTAGGGGATTTTCATTTTTCCAGTGATATATGCATTCCTCCTTTTATCTTAAAACTATTCAAATCAGTCCCTGCACCTCAAGATTGCTTTTAATTGGATACTTGATTTCCAATTTCTCCTTTTCTTTTCAAAGCAAAAGGTCTCTCATTGTGTATGTGTAGATATATAGCAAAAATTGAATTGTTTCAAACACAGTGTTTTCTTTTTTCATGTAAAATTTGAAAATAACATATACCCACTATATATTAGACAATCAAAATCACAAAAAGAATATAAAAAATGAACTTATTACACTCTTTTTTCCCTCTAGTCTTGATGGAATTAAATGTATGATCCAAAATTAATATAAGTATGATTGTTTACCTAATCAAACTCAACACTATACTTTTAATAATATTCTCACACTCTAAAATCTTCGAATCCGCCACCGGTAACGTGGCTTTAAACTAGCAAAGGCCATGTGCGCATGTTGGACGTCTAAAATATTTTGTCTGAAGACATTTATTGTAAATTTGTCATTTTGATAACCTTACGATAAAATAATCCGTACATCACTGTACTGATTTAGTACATTTATTCACACTTCGCTGTTTTGTCTGCTTTATACATCCTCTTCTGTAACATTATCCTAGGTGTTCGAGAAATTGTGAGAACTCACCATGCTGACTTGCAAAATACCATCGAAGTGCAGCGTATATTCAAAATCACTCGCGTGATCATGTAACTTTTAAAGATCACTCGCGTGATCAATTAATTAGGTTTTCTTCTATCCTTGTTTTTTTAGTTTTCAAAATCCTGTTTAAAACAATTTATTCGGTTGTTTAAACTTTAAAGAATATGCTGCTGTCAAAAAAAGGGGTTAATTTTAATTAACATAAAAGCTGGTATAAAAATAACTTTCGTATTAAGTAAAAAAAGAGTCAAGGAAAGAGAAAGAAATCCGGTTGCCAAGCAAGACATGTGACATTGGTTTTGCATTTTAAAAGTATTTTTTTAAAAAAATAAACTTGTTTTTATTTTAAATTAAGCAGTTAATTTTTATCTTCGGATGTTGATAGAATTGCATGGAATCTTATCCAAAACATTCATTCCCTTTTGTTTTGGTGGATGTGCTAGAAGTTGCCGTTTACAGAATCCCCATGAACTTCCCCCAATCCCCTCTGAAAAAAACTCGCCTATATTATAATTTACGAGCAAAATCTTCACATTGTTTCAAGATAATAGTCCCCGTTTTATGATTTTTAAAGGAAATAAATAAATAACAAGGTAATGTTGAACAGATGGATTAAGGGGTTAGCTGCGAATATATTTTGTCCGAAGGTTGGGAGAGATATATCTTTATTTATAGATCAAAAGTGATCAACGTGGGAAACAAATCCACTTCACCGAACCAAACACCACTCCTGTCGGATTCACACGAGTGACATTCCCGTGCTCTCATTGATTGTAATATATATAAACATACAAGACAGCATTGACGCGCTTTTCATGTGCTCGCGCTTTTCATGGAACTGGAGCTTCTTGTCTTTGTGATCTTCCCCACCCCAGACTCTTACCTTCAAATCTGCTAGCTTGTCTTCTTTTTTCTGGCTCTTTCACAAATATCGGGCGCACTCATTTTTTTTTGCCAGGTGGACATTTAAGAGTAGCTAGCAGAGCAATCCCGGGTCGTTCACGGCAAGTTCCAGGGACGCAAGCAGACACTTTTGCACCTTTGATCCATGACTTTAACACAACTTGATGAGTTACTAAAGGAAACGGACAAGTCTTGTAGTGTTTTCTACGTGAATTCACCTTTGTTCACATTGAGTTTAAGAGTTAAACAATGATTCTGCCCTCCTCTAGATTGTTGCCGATATATATATATATATATATATATATATATATATATATATATATATAATTGTATCAAGTCATGCCTTTACCATTTATTAAAATTATATTTAGATTCATGAATTCAATCAATTTAATCAGAGCATTAAAACAGGATTTAATTAATTTGAACAAGTTTAATAGCACCATAAAAAATTATTTGCACTTTCAATTTTTTTTACTTGTAAAAAACTTATCTAACCCATGACGGAACACAATTCAACTAACCAGTTTTTTTTTATTAATAACCGGGGTGTCTGAGCTAACTTACGCGCACCACAACTAATTCCCGGATCCATTGAATATCCTGCAAGCCCAGTAAGCAAATAAGACACCGCAGGATGACAAATATATATATTAGAATTTGAACATTGATACAGAGTAGAAACAAATCACTTCGACCACGAAGAAAATAACAATAAAAATTGTGCTGTCCGAATATGTTAGGCTAATTGTGTGCACAAAAGATGCACCCAGGTCCTGGGCATCAATATTCTTGTAACGTGATTGCATATTCAAACCAACACCCCTTCTTTTACGAAAATCGGATGCCACGTAAATCGATAAATGAGGAGTGAAAAATGCTATGGCTTCTCTTTAGCCATAGCCACGGCACTCGTGGTAATTAGGTAGCTGGAGGTTTGGTAGCTGTGATACAGTTGCACTGACAAACTCACCTACTGGTGCAAACTGGCCCTCTCTCTCCAACCAGGTTAAACTTGGTGAGATAAAAAAAAAGGACCTTGCAATAACATCTTTTTTCCTCTTCTTCTTCCTCTTCTTCTTCTTGCATTTCTCTCTCCTTTTCTAGTTGGTTAAATAGTAAATGACATTGTATTGTAGCTCAACTTCTTTATGAAATTTAGGCTGAGATAGATGGCAAAACGCCTTCATACAGAAGAGCTTAAAGGATAATATCGCTCACATTTTGGTAATCTGTAGAATTACGGCAAAATGATTACAAAGCTTGTCTTTGGCATGTGCAGAAGCTTATTGATATGCAAAAGGTGCACTATACTACAAATTCTAGCACTAAATATAAGATATCAAACTAATCTTTGACAGTGAGCATTTCATTCGATCATCAACTTCCATGAAAAATAAAGGAACACTTTAACGCACTAACCTCCATGTCATTTGGCAATACCAACAGTACATTCTTTAATCAAACATGCCACTACACCCTGGACCAGTCCCCACTCTTACCACCACTTTTACGCTCAAGCCGCACATCCGTCATCTGAATTTCCTTGGAAGCGGCCTTGCACATGTCATAAACAGTTAGGCCAGCAACCGTCACAGCCATCATTGCCTCCATCTCTACCCCAGTTTTCCCAGACGAAGCAGCTTCCCCTTCAATTTTGACACTGTGATCTTCCTGATTCATCACTAGATCAACACGAACATGGGTTAGCATGATATTGTGGCATAATGGGATAAAGTTGCTAGTATGCTTTGCTCCATTTATGCCAGCAATTTTTGCCACAGTAAGGACATCGCCTTTGGCCATTTGATTGGCTAAGACCATATCAAACACCTTCTTGCCAAGAATTACTTTGCAACTAGCAATAGCGATTCTCTTAGTGTTTTCTTTTGGAGACACATCCACCATCTGGGCCTCTCCAGCACTTCCAATGTGGGTTAGCCCGACTGGGTTATGATTCAGTTTTTGATATGCAAATTGGGATTCTTGAGGCCTGCTAAAATTTTCACAATTAGAACTGGCGTGTCCATGAGGTTTTAAACGGGATTCTCCAGCCGCATGATTGCTAATGATAGAATCAGCAAGTTCACTTGGAGGACATTCACCAAAGACTGATTCCATTTCCTGAAACAAACATCCGCGTATAAGAAAGAGAGATTGTGAAGCAAAAGTAATGAGTAATTCTCTTGAGAGAGGAGATTAATATCGAATCAAATTAGCCAGGTTTTTCTAGATGATTGGAGATTTTCATTATCTAAGGAACAAATAGGTGCTCAGCCTACTACAAGAACATTACAGAAATATACAATCCTGAAAAACTGGGACAGCAGATGCTTTACACCTGACAGATTAACAAATTTCCAGAACAGATGGTGACAGAACCTTTACCTTATTCATTTCTGCAATGACACTTGAAATATCATAAGTTTTGTCAGTACTAAAGAACCTTCTCGAGTGGGGTAATGCCACTGCAGCTCGCCGAAGAAACATGACAAGGAGAGCTCAATTTCTCCCTACAGTTGCCAGGGAACGGAAAAAACACTCAAACTTTGCCTGGCAGAATATCATTAAAATTATTTGAAACAAAATAAAAACGAAAAAGAAAAAAAAATCATTATATATCTAACAGAATTATTAGCCTAGTCGATGAAATATTTTCAAGTATAAAGTCACGTAAATTCAAACAAGGACGCTGAGTGAATATATGTGCAACCAGGGTCTCGTTCAGGCATTTCTACAAACAGGTGGCAAACATAAAACTTCTGTAGGACCACGAGATGGAATGGGATTTAGGTGTGTTTGGTACCTTTGAAGAGCGATGGTTTGCGCAGGATGTGTTGGGATGTGGAACAACTAGCTCTAACTCGATTTGATGTCAGGAGTGCACTGTAGCTCGCTTTTGGTAATTCTATCAAAATTCTATTTCTTATCGAATTCGACCAAATTTCAGGGCCGAAGGTGGCTCGCGGGTTATGTAAAAAAGGGGCGGTCCTTTGGGCTTGCCTTTTTTTTAATTATTAAATTCGTCTCGGAGTTGTCAAATTGGATGCGATTAATCTTTCAAGTTTCGTTCATTCTCGGTCCCTCTAACCTGGTATATAATATATAAATTAAGCAAAACCAAGATGTAAAATTCACGAAAAAAACTGATTGAAATGTATTGAAAAATATAAATAATCAAATATACTAAATTACAATTTCTAAATATTAATATTTAAATATATGTTATTTTATCGATATTTACTTTTAAAATTTCATTTCCTCTCAAATATATCTCCCTGGGATCTCACTCTCATAAAAAAAAAACTTCAAAATTTCTCCACTTCTGCTTGATAAGTTTCTATTTTTTGCTTTCAAAACTATAATCTATCTTGCAAATCTGTAACTCTATCTCATGACTATGATAACTACTAGAGACTTATACGTTCGGACATTTATATTAATAAAAAATCCTATAATACAAATAATAATTTTTATTTATTTAGATGGGTAAGTTGAAGCGGGCCAAATGTTAATTCTATATTTTTCAAAACAGTAATATCATATGAACATTATTTTTTCATATATATTTCAAAAAAAATAACCTGTAAGATATGAGTAATCACCAAGATATATCACCCCCGAAAGCCTCACAAACTCGTGTTATGTCAATGAATTCCATGGCCTGTTGTGGGTCTGCAGCGAGATAGTGCTTACACGTCAACATTGTAGTCACGTAGTTCATTGAAAATGCACCGGGAACTTCCCTCAATCTAGCAGGCTTTCTGTTCGATACCAGGCCCATATACCCTGGACCAATTTCGGGGCTTTACCAGCACGATGATTTGCAATGGACTCGAGCCTCTTTGTGCTCAATTTGTCCTGCACGAATCCGAAAAGCCCATTCGCGAGGTAACCTCAGTTGTTCTCTTCAATAATATTTATTTACCAACTATTTATTGAGTTCGATATTAATTATTTTATTTAAAGGGTTGTTACATATTTTATAGAATAGAGACTTGAAAAAATAAATAAATATATATATATATATATAGTGTTTTTAGAAAATGAGACTGACTACATATAAAAAAATGTTAATAGTGGATGATGATTTATTTCTCTATGTTTGAACTCGATGACAAATTTATTTCATCCTAAAAAATTATACTATTCTAGAATATTCTTCTATACTCTAACATTTATATATATAATTTTTAATTTAATTATTTCATATTCAATATCATCATGTTTTTATGGTTTTTCTATTTGAATAGAATAGCTTTTTTATTTCTACTTTTATAGTCAACATTAATAAGATATTTTTAGTTGAATATCATCAGGCTTTTATGGTTTTATATATTGAAATAAATTTTGTATTTTTGTTTATGAATTTCTTTTTTCTCCCAGTAGTTAAAGAGAAATTAAAATATAACTGATTGTCTACGAAATACAGAGTGATAATTCCTTAAGATCAGTACAATTAAAAAAAGATCTTGCACTTTCCCGGTAGTTACTCTCTGTAGATAGCACTCCTTCACTAGAGTGACATCGTATGCTAAGAAAAATATAATATGTTTCTTTAAGTTTTAAATTTTTTTATATTTAGACATTTACATCTCAATCTTAAAATTTTATTTCCATTACGTGTCACTCTCCTCCTCCTCCTCCTCCTCCTCCCTTTTTTGTCGGTGATCGGGAGGAATGGATAAGCTGGTCATCCCAAGCTCCGCACATTTGTAGTCCTTTTAGTAATTGGTAGCGTTCTAATATAAAAAAAATGTCTCAAGAACCAAAATATCAGGAGGAGGAGGGCGTGCATTGACCATTAAATCGTTGCTGTTATGTTAGCGGGAATAACAATCGACCTTCAATGTGTAAAATTGCAAGTGTTAAAGCAGAGTATATTATCTGTATTTTATAACAGCTGCTACCGATTCGTAGAAGAGATCGGTCAGCCATCATAAGCCCCGGCTGAGGGATCTCGGGAGACCCCAGATCGCTCGATATTTTTCCTGGAGAATAACTGGTCCACGCCCACCCTATTAATATGAATGTTTTGACGCAGTAGATGTACGATTATACTGAAAGTTTGACCATCACATGCCATGAAAATATATGCGTGGAAAATGAAAGGACCCGATGAATTGACATGAAACTTTGAAGGAGTTGAACGGGTAGGAAAGCTAGAGGCTAATTCAATGTATGCTAGAGCAATCTGAACCGTCCCTTTCCTCGCAATCCGTGAGACCTAAGAAAGGGGGGGGGGGGGGGGGCTGAAGCAAATGGTCAAAATACTATTACATGGAATACTTGTTTTGTTCTTTTAAATTCAACAATGAAATGGGTTTCTTTTAAAACTATTATTCAACCCACACGCAAAGACTTGAATCGCTCCGATGTCCACACGAATTTGACACGGGTTCCTGTGCTTGGCAAATGGCAGTAGTATCTATTCTAATCCTGTTGTTGTCACTTTTTTGGGTACATTATTTCAAAGTCGCAAGTTTTACTCTTTTTTTTTTTTTTATAGGGCACACATGCACCACATGATTTTTGTCATCACTTCTCTATTGGCCGAACCTGCTCACGGGCTGCAACACGGATGCCATTGGACCTGTTCTGATATTTTGTATTGCAATGGCATGATGATGATGTTGCATGCTCGCTCACTTTTATTTTCTTTTTTTATAGCCAGGATGTATTTACATGAACTGCAATTAAATAGTCTACAAACCTAATAAACAAGTAAGTCACCGCAGGTAATAGACATGCATAAAAAGACTCAAATACAAATAAAAAGAGCCAGAGACTCAGGTGCCATGACCACTTACTTTATTCGAATCCACCGGATGTGTTATACGCGCGATAAATCCTTGTGTTATTGTTATTTAGTTTATTTTTTTGGGTTTTTTACTCAAGTTCTCTTTTGCCGGAGATACCTCGAAGGTTTGAGAACAGGATCTATTCTTTCCTCCTTTTCATGTGCATCTAAAGAAGCTTCACTTGATTGTCAAGACAACAGAGAAAAGTGATAAAAAGAAATTGAACTAGGAATCTCTTACAGTTCCATTGCATGAAGAAAGATTTAAATATTTCTTAAGGCAACGAAACAAGAAGATTGAGGTACAGAAGCACAGTGAATGCCACCACTTTTTTATATATATATATAGAGAAAGAACATTTGGATCCATTTTCACGAAGCTTGACTCTTACCTATAATGATAAGAAATGGTCCCCAATTGCAGGCTCTTTCAAATTTTATCCCAACGACAAACTGATATAGAGCTTCAATTTCTTAAAGAATTTTCTGGGACAGCGAATGCAACGTGGGATGTCTGTATTAGCTGCTATTCAATTTTCTGTGACAGAGAATTGCTTGAAACATACAAAAACGTTTCCTTCAAAGTGGTAAATCTCAAACGGAACAAATGAAAATCTTGAGTTGAGAGTCATTGATCACCAACTCCACCCTAATAAATCAAATTCCAACCACGAAAAGCTTCTGAATAAAAGATAATATTATTATTGCAGCGAGGGCAAGAAAATGAATTGCCTTGTAGAAGACATGGCTTAAAAGTAGCAGACTCGCAAACCAAAACCTTTAGCATCTCCTACTGCAAATTTTACAAAATAGTTTGCACTGGGTTCATCTTAAACAAGCACCACTAACAAAAATATAGCCATGAGAATATATGGCGCACTGTATGGAAAGCAACAAAAGAATTAAACAACTAAACATAAACAAAACAAATATATCAGCTAAATAACCAATGATGATACAGTTGGTTAAAACTTGGAAATGTAATTCATCTGGTAATAACACTTCCTTGTGACAAAATATGTATACTATAAACAATCACAGAAAATCTGCTGCCCTACTTGGTCAATAGGTAGTTATTTTTCTACTTCTAGCCAGCTCGTTTTAAGATCCCTTTAGTTATATCAAAACCACTGAAGAAGCTTTCAAAAGGGTTCTTCACTACATGTACGCCTATGGACTATATGTCAACCTCGTTTCTCAAACTACCCAGTTGATGATAATGAGTGTAATGAGCTGGATTCGCGGGAAAATGCTGCCATCAGCTTTTCCTTCGTCAGCTGCTCGGATCCTTGAGATTTGATCACAAATGTATGAAATACAGTGTCATTTGCAGCAGAAAGTTTTGACTCGACAACAGTGATCTGTGCTTCTTTGAATGCTTGAATCACTCTTGATGCAGGATGTGAATCCAATGGACAACTCACTCTTACCATCAACTCATCATGGGAAGCTTCAATGTCAACATCTGGAGCTTGCTTGTGACTTTCTCCATTTGTGTTAACATCCAAAGCTGATGCATCTCTCGAAATGCTCCCCAACTTTTCCCTTTCAGCTTCCATTGCCTTGAGCTTTGCTTGAAGCTCATTGATGTAAGAAATAGCATCTCCTAGCAATGAAGCCTTGTCCATCTTGGAAATATTGGGCACAACAGCTCGTAATGCATAGAACCGCTGGTTAAGCTTCTCTCGCCGTTGCCTCTCTGCCTCAACATGATTAAGGGGTTCTTCTCTTCCATTTGCTGGCTTCCTGCCTCGTTTACGAGGCTTCCGATCATCTGCTGCTCCTGGCCGTTCTTCCTTGCATGAAGCTTCAACATCAGAATGCTCAGATTCTGCACTAAGTGGTTTGCCAATCACAGAAGGCCCTGAAGAGGCTCCTGAAAAATCAATTTGCATTTGCACCTGCTTCTGAGGTTGGTAATGGTTAAGCCTAAACTCCTCCCTGGCCCCATTAACCAGCTCTTGTAGATTATTTGATGTGGCTTGTAAACCATAAACATCACCTGGAGTCCCTTGTTTCAAACCAAAACTCTGTGCCCAGCCAGAACCATGAAGGCCATTTCGAGCACCAGGTAATGCAAGCCTAGTACCATTCTGGTAAGCATTCCATGATGGTCTCTCTTCCATTTTTCTGACAGCAAGTTTCTCCCTAAACCCATGACCACGGTTTGAGTTCAAATCTTGACCAAAAATCTTTGGAACTCCAACTCTCTCCACAATCCCAAAATTTGAAAATAGGGAATTCTCATCTTTCTTTTCACTCACAGCAGGCATGGCCGCAGCAGCACAAGCATCAGTAGCAGCAGCAGCAGCTGCCATTGGCTTGGCTCTGATACTTGAATTACGGGTGGAAAACCATGACCTTATGGATTGAACCATTTCTATACTTTCAGGAACAGATCTCACTGACCCTAATTCGACAACGCCAACATCAGTAGCCACCAACACAATTGTCTGAAATCCTGCAGACTTTGCAAGAAATGACCTCACGCAATAATCAGGCCCTGGATTCAAAGCATCAGAGATCCATATATGCTTCCCGGAGGCATAACACTTTCCTGGACCACCTTCTCCACGAGGAAAGGAGAAATACATGGAAGCCAAAAAGAACATCTCAGTATCAGTAACCTGGTCCAATCCCAAGGCATAATTATCCTCGTCTGATTCTCCAAACAACGTCTGCAGCTTCTGAATAACTCTCTTTCTCATCCTCTGCTGAGTCTCATCCTCATGGCGTATATTGAGAATTCTGGTGACTTCAGATTCTTCACCTTCTTTAGGCTCCCTGCAAGACCCATCTCCCCAGCCAAGGACCCAGTCACCAGACTTGGAACATGAAATCTGCCAAAAAATGGCATAGTTCCAGCTAAAATTGGAGGCGTTGGGGCGGTCCACAAGATCAGAGAGCTTATTTTGCAGACTCTCATCACCACACATGGCCATTAACAGATTCTGATTAGCTACTGAATTTGATAGCAAGTAATTAAAAGCTTTAGTGCCTAAAACAGCAGCAACCATTGTCTTATCTTCATCGTTCCATGCCCCGCCTCCCATACCCACCTCAATCTTCATTTCTAGGACACCCAAAACCGAAACTTCAAACAACCCACTAAACACAAAGCTTCAAGCTTTATTACCTAGAATCAAAACTTGGTACTGAAACCCCTAGTTTCTATTATAGCTAGGGACTAGAATCTAATGCATTTTGCAAAATAAAACATGCCCACATGGTTTCTGTCGTGCAATACTGTATTCATAAATTCAGATCTCGAGAACTCAATAAATTAGAGTAATAATAATTTGCAAAGAAAACCCAGAAAAAGTAAAGTGGATTAATGCAAAGAAGAAACAAATTGAAAGAAAATACACACCGGTTGAGTCAAGCAAATTGGGATAATGAGACAACACTTGGGGTAAGGAAGCAGGATGGTATTTATTCTCAGGTGGTGTGAATTTTCCAGGTAAAGGGGCAGGTTTATAAAAAAAACTAAAATCTCGGAAAGCAAGCAGAGAACTGGTTAAATATTTCAGAAACAATAAGGAATGGGAAAAGGGAAGGAAAGGAAAGGTTTTTCTATCTTTAGAGCCAAAGGGTGTACAATGAGAGAGACCAGAGAAAGGAATGGGTTTGCAGTTGGGTGTTCTGCCTTGTTACTCCTTAACTGCATGTGGACCGTGGTTAAGTCTAGATTGGATTCAAAAAAGCAACCACGGTTAATGCATGATTAAATAATAGAAACTTGGAATTTAATAGTATTTTATTTGAAAAATGGAAATAAAAACAGAGAGAGAACTGTTGGAAGGAGTCGGCAACTATCTTGTGGAGTTTGTTTGTTGGTCTAATAAAAGCAGTAAACAGGAGGCACGCACACACCCCTTGTGCCTCTTTACAAACAGCATCGTTTTTTTCATGTTCCTTTTTTACAACAGTTTCGCTAACAATTGTTTTCCTCGAAATTCATTCATCAAGGTTAGATTCCCACAGTGACGGCCACCCCGGCCATCAGTTCTCACACTCGCTCTCCCTTCTAGAATCCACTCTCACGTTGTATACCTTCTCCTTCTCCTTCTCCTTCTTCTTCTTCTTCTTCTTCTTCTTCTTCTTGACAAACCGCCCTCAGGTCTGAGATCTGGTGTCAGTGGAGATAGCTCTCTCCTTCGACTGTCAATCCCATGCAGGGAGTGATGTCGCTCAAGTAACCTCGTTGAAAAAAATGCAGAGCATGAAAATAGTCTTCACTTCTAGAGGAGTAATTATTATCCCCAAGATCCATGGGATATGAACGAGTTGAAGTTGGAGCCGGAAAAAATCTATCAAGGAATATAAATCGCCAACTTGCTGACTTCTCTCCATAATTAAAGATGGTGGGAAAGAAAATTGCTCACAGTGTCGCTACTTAAGCTTGATTGGTATTAAGGTTGTTATCGTGGTTGATGTTAAGAAATGAAATTTCATGAAAATAATTTTTAATTATGATTCATAAATGAAATTAACGTAATTGATTAAAACTGCAGTTAAATTTGAGTTTTAATAAAATGTAACTTTTTTTTATTTTGTTATCATATTTTTCATATTATTATCAATTTGTGAAATTATTTTAAAGTACACATATATATTTTATTTTTTAAATATTATATATTTAATAATCATAATAATTAAATGTAATTAATTAGATTATATAATATTCGTATTTATTTTAAAATGCCCTGTAAGATATATTAATTATCCTTCTTTTATTTTCTTTTTTACCTAAATTGAATTTTTTTGTCTCGTCAGTAAAAAATCCACATTTTCATGCTTTTTATGTAGTAGAAAATGGGTTTCGATTTTTTCTAGAGTATTCAAGCTTAGTAAAATAACATCGTTGCAAGAGGAGGCCAAGATAGCCTTTCATTTTTGTAGTGATGGATCAATTTAGCTTATGCCATGGTAATATGAATTTGCCGGAAAGTGGTGCAGCTTATGCCATGGACTGACACCCGCAAAGCACTTGTTCAGAATTCTTTTTGGCACACCAAGTAACAAGTGCTTTTGGGTGCGTTACGTGTCAGTTAATAATTCTGAAAGATGAAAAAGTGGTCTGCTTGTATTGTCAGTCCTTAAATAGACCGAATAGTTGCTATTTACAGAAACATCACTACGACTGAGTTCAAAGAATTCGGCTCTTATTAGCTTTGCGGTACACTATGTTTTTTTAAAAAGAATATTTTTATTATTTTAATATGAATTTTTTTTTAAAAAAATATTTATATTAATTTAATATATTTATAAGAAATAATCTTTCCTGCCATCTAAAACACGGCATTCAAGTTCGAAAGCTCTTTACCAGGAATATTTCCACCTGTAGCGGTACTCCTTCCTTTTCCTTTTTCTTTTTGTTTCTTCTAAGTTCTATGAATCTCCAACAAGGACTCCATCTTGGCATTGTGGTGTTATCAGTGAATTTGGTATTTGGTTAATAAAAAATACTTTTATGTATGGGATTCATATTAAATTATGTCCAAAATATCGATTAAAAAAACTAGAAATTGATGTTTTTGTGATCTGCGATTACGTTTCAAAATGTTTTATCGTGCCGAAATACATCAAAATGATATTTTTTTTATTTTTTAAAAATTATTTTTGAAATCAACACATCAAAATGATCTTCAAACACCAAACCACCAGTCTTTAAAATGTAAAAAAAAAAAATCAAATTTCGGCCAAAAGCCGGTGGGATCGCAATGCGATGCATCTGCATCAAAACCACGATCCATATTTGAACTTTCCTTTTTAAATGTTGGTTCATGCGGGCATGGGTCTATGTGGAATAAATACCTGTTTGAAATTTTGTTTTATAAAATAAGTTTTATTTAAAAATATATTATAATATTACTTTTTATTTTTAAAAAAATAATTTTAATACCAATTTTAAAACAATAAATTTTTTATTTTTTAAAAATATTTTTAAAACAAAATGTGAAATAAGCACGGTTGGGGTTTTTCTTTATTACTATTCAGAATTTTCCATCTTGAATTTTATTATTATTTTTATGCTATTATTTTCCATGTATTTTGTTTTTCTTTCTCTCATATATGTTAGTTGGATTGTTTTTTATTTCAGCAAAACCATTAAATCATGTTTTTCTAAATTTGATTATTCAATTTAATGTAGTTAAATTCCTATAAAAAATGACATATGCAAATTCAATTCATTGATAATAATAATTATTATCGTAATAAAGTCAACGCAATCTTACTCGTTAACACAACCTAATCTTTATTATTCGTTCAACTTTTAATTGAGTGTGATTCTAAATGGGTGTCTGGAGAGGTTTTCGAAAAAATGATTTTTTATTATTTATTTTATTTTTTTGTGTGTTTTTAGATAAATTTAATGTGTTAATGTCAAAATTATTAAATTTACAATATTTACAAAAATTATATATATATATATATATATTATTTTAATGTAATTTCACAAGTTAAAAGCAATATGAAAAGTTTGGTAACCAAACACCCAAAACTGTTTTTTTTTCAACCCCCAACTCAACCACAGTTTTAATCAAACACTTCACTACTTATTTTGAACTACATTAAAAACGTTTTTTTTGAAACTGTTTTTTTTCAACCGCAATCACAAAAACAAAAACAATGTTAAGTCTTGGGAGGTTTACTCGGAAACCTCGCATTTAAATCATAAAAGAGAGGAGTGGGATCTCAGGATGATTTAAAGAGAAACTTCCATAAATAATTACTTCACGCATAAATTAAGTATAGAATAAAGAATTCAAAATTTTATTTCTCAGTATAAGCATATATATATATATATATATATAATCAAATCATTTTTATTAAAATCCATTCTTTTATTGTTATCAAAATTGGTCCGAGCTAACCAATCATTGAACTTTACTTTTTTTAATTAGATTACTGAACTGATTTACTTAACTAAATTCCCTATAAATCAACCAAAATTAATGCTATTACAAGAATCCCAACTCTTACAATAAAATTATTTTTTCACGTCATCCACCTATGGAGTACCCTAGATAATACGACAGCAAGACTATCTGTCAAGCAAACCAAACTTTCAAGGAATGTAACCCCGAAAGTATGGACCCTGGCAGCTAAGATTTCAATCGATGTTTGAATATAGTTTTCTCATGGGATGTTTTATTTTCAAAAATAAAAAAGGGAAATTTCTCGAAGTTGATAACATTAGCATTTTGATTCCATTACATCGTGCGAACAAACTTTCTATTTGATTAATCACCGTGTAGTTGTCTCATCCCTTTTAAATGCATAGATAATTGTTCATTGAATTTGTTTCCATTGACTAGCACATGGTCCAGTGAGACTGATAAAGGAGACTATATCATGTTTAGATGTATAATGAAATATTAATATTTAAATTATATATGTTTATGTTAGAAATAACGATGAAATTAGAATGTAGAGACACATTGACATAATTACATGGCGATGGTACTCTAATGATCAAGACATCGTTCACTACTCGTAATTTATCTATTTAAACGATAACCTAGATCAATAAACAAGCCATCCTACTATCTTCGAATTTCGAAAGAAACTACTCCCGTAGCCCTTTAACGACTAAGAAATCATTTGAAAGATGAAACTGTCTCTCACGTTTAATATAGTTTTTATTGACATGTGTAGTTATTGTTTATATAATCTCTTAAAGTGTTTTTTATTCATAAATATATTAAAATAATATTTATTTAAAATTATTTTTATCAGTAAATATCTAAAAATACAAAAAAAATAATTTAAAATAAAAAAAATATTTTTTTTTAATTTTGTTTTTCAAAAACACAATGTCAAATACCCTATAATCTAGCATGCCGTCTAGATTTTTTAAAATCTATTTATTTTTTAAAATTATATATAATTCATATTCATATATATAAAATATTCGTCTCTTTGACCATCAAGATATAAAAATAATCATGTTGTTTATAACTAAACTATCAAATATACCTTTATCTTATTTTATTTTACCTCTTCTGTTTCCCGTCCCATTTCAGTTTCGTAAATCAAAAACCATGTCCGGGGGGAGATTTATCCGAGGCTTGCCCACAAGTAAAATTCAAAACGTGCGCGGTGACCACAGGTTTTCGAGGCTCGTGAGTGCGGACATTATCCTGTCACGCAAAGCATGTTATCCGCACACGACAGTATTAGCCCACAATTATGTTGAAATGAACCAATCGCTGAGGCTGCGTCGCTTTGGCCACCAATCCTGATTTTGAAAGTTACCAAAATGATATTATCCTCGGAGACTTGTGATTATTTTTTTACATATAAGTTTGAGGCTTGAAGCTAGAAAAAAAAAAGATTTAACATTTTATCCAGTCTGTTATGCAAAACGACACTGCTCAATTGCCCATGAAATGGAGTAAAATTTAAGAGTAACGAAGGTAATTATAGCTCAGTCACAAAACCAATCGATCCTTGTAAATTTAAAAACAATATATTTAATCGCTGTACTCTTAAATTCACGTATAATTTATTAATTCTTGCCCATTTTGTATTGTTTTGTTTTAAGAAATTCAATTTAATAAACTGAAAAAAATGATGTGGAAAGATAGCATTTTTTAAAATAAAAAAATCACTAATTGAGCATGAACAACATTAATGAAAAAATAATATTTTTTATGATGTGAAAATAATTTATTTATTTTTCAAAACTATAAATTAATTTAGCTATAATTATCTTTCATGCAAAACACTCATAAGCACTTAATTGTTAATATCATGTGTTTGGTGAGGACGACACCGTATTTAATAACCAATCAATCTTGGATATTATATGTAAAGATTAATAGTTGTTTTTAATAATGTGTTTATATTATAAATACATTAAAATAAATATATATATATATATATATATTAATTATTTAAATGCTAATATATCAATTTAATCTATTTAAAAAAAAACAGAAAAAATAAATTTTATACATACAATATTTTAACCACAATGATTACCTAAAAACCCAAAACACATGAGTTTTAACTTTTCACCAGCTGTGTATACATTTTTATTTTTTTTATTTTGGATCAATTCTTACATGGTTTAATTAAAAACATGAGTTAAACATGAAACCGGGTTAGCAAATCTTAAAATCAAATCACTTGTTTGGAATTAATAATAATGACAAAAAAATTAATTATATTAATATATTTTTAAAAAAAATGCATTCAAGCGCTCCACATAGCTTACTGAATTGATTGGTAAAGGTATTTTAAAATTATTTTGATTATTGATATCAAAAATATATTTTTTAAAAAATATTATTCTAATAATTTTCTAAAAATATTTTAAAAAATTACCAACAAACAACAGCCACACAGAGTTCCTTCTAATTGCAGCCCTCCATTTCCTTTTATTGGCGAGACTGCAGACAAGAAGAAACCTGTAACGCACGAGTCTCACAACAGACACTCAATCATGTTCTTTTGTGAAATTACGGAACGATCCAAATTGGACATGTTGTGCAGATATTAAATTATTGAAGACTGTGATGGGGGGGACTCATTTAAAAAAAACAAAATGGTCACTGAACTTCTTCGACCACGCCAATCTCTGGTGATAAAAAATCATAAAACTGCACACAGCTAGACCATCAACGCTTTGGAGCCATACATCAATGCACGTCAAAATTAATGAGATGTCCGGTTCCTTTATTCTCTGCCTTGTATATTTCACACGAGCATAAAATTTAATGGTTCGTGGTTTGATAATGCACCCACTAGTTAACTGGGAAAAAACATATTTTTAAAGTGTTTTATATTATAAAATTAAATATTTAATTTTCATGCCAGTATATTAAAAGGTATTAATTGATCATATCGTTAAAGTTAATCCTAACATGTATCGTATTAAAAATTTAAGTATCCATGGACTTTGTTAATCACAGCTCATCGTATCTATCTATTTATCTATATATATATATATATATATATATATAATAATAATAATAATAATAATAAATTTGGCCCCCTCCTCCTCTAACAGTTATATATAAATATTTTTTTCATTTTCAATTTAAAAGCCAAATCATTTAATATTTCTAATTTGGGATAGTCCGAAATCAAAATCTTTGGAAAGCTAAATGGAAGTATTCTATTTTTCTAGTACGTGCCATGTCAAAAGCTTGGATTCCATCTACTGTCTTCCACGTGCTAATGGTAACGTAAACATGACAAGACTACGGGCCCACCAGATTCAATTTTCATTAATCACGTGACGACAGCTCCCCTATCACGCGTTTTGGCGTCTTTATCAGATTATCACTCCACTAATAAAATCACACACGTTTCTCTACATGCCATCCACGTGCTACTCAATGCTGGACCCCGTGACTACGTGTCGCGATCACATCTGCCCTCGATTCCTTCGACAAACCGATTAAAACAACCATTGAGAGCAGCGGGACCGATAGAGTAGGGGAAACTACGAGTCAGCATCCAGCATATTTACTCATTGACAAACCAGTCTCCAATCTTTGAAGTATTGATACTTTCTACCTTATCTTCTACGGAACATGTCCCTTCCTATCATAAGAGTACAAGAAATTATTAAAAGCATGATAAATTTTAATTAATTGAAGTTATATTTTTATATAATGTTTTAATTTTATATTTCAATAATTTAACTGAGGAAAGGTGGAATCTAATGAATTCTTTTATATATATATATATATATATATGTATGTATGTATGTATTGATATATTTTTAAATAATGACATAAATAATTTGCAATAACATTTAGGGTTAATATCATTGATAAATATTTTGTCATAAAATTCACAAGAGGAAAATTTGCATAGAAATTAGAAACCAGGAGGATACACACAATATCTGTATTCCACCTATTTTAGTCTCTTAGGACAATCTACACCATGTTGTGTTTTTCAATTATTATACTTGAACATTATTATTACCAGATTTTTAGTTATATCTTGTAGAAAATATTTCCTTTCATTTCAACCTTAAATGTTATCTTAAACTTTAGTGTTGAGGTTGCTACTTGATAAGAATGTCCTCCATGAATTTATTTAAACACTTTACTGTACATAAAAATTAAAGATCAGATACTTAGCTTTCAAAATCCGATAAGTTCAGCTAACTGTTTACATTTTATAGTTACAAACTGATAAGGGATGGGTTTGATATTGAAAGGAAAGGTTGGGATTGGATACGCTGTTGGGTATATATATTGGGATGGATCTGTAGTTTTCCCTTCAACTGAAACGCTAAAAAAAGTAAAAAAGACCGGGAAGAGCACGTGACTCGCAACCTATCGTGAAGTAGGAGGGACTGTGACTTGTGTCTGTGTGAGAAGAACGTGACATGCATTCCTTTCCATAAATGCTGTGTAACGAGTTTGGCGTGTGTGTTGTACCAGACAATGCCACGTCAATTCTTTGACCTGTCTCAAGGATGTGTTCCTTTTTAACCAGTCATTTACATTAGCTTCCCGTGGATTTCAGATGTTCGTGACCCCGTGTGTGTCTGTGTATAATTATTTTAAAATAATTTAAAAATACTAGAACCTAATTTGAAGCAAAGTTTTTTCTATGCACAAAAAGGATGTAAAGTTATGAAGATCTAAATGTTAATTGTCTGAATGATCAGATTTAATAAACATGGTATATTAGTAGTGTTTGATACATATTCAAGTACCAGGTATAAAGGCAAGAAGTTGTTAGTTTAGGTGTTTGTCAAGGGCTTTTTGTTCAAATCAAAACTATATTTAAAAAAAATATGAATTTTAACCAAAAAAATAGAGGGAAAGCTTGTCTTGTCTAGTTTGAAACACCATAAAACAACAAGTCAATCCAGATTTTGAAAGGAGAGTTAGGATGAAAATGATAAAGTGTGTACAATTTATCTATCAATGATGCCCAACGATTTTAATTATTATTTTGTTTTTTAATAGAAAATAACATGATTTGTTGTTTAACCATAATATATGCCTATAATATCTTATCTGATATTTTAATTTTTATCATATAGTATTTTACTTTGGTATAAATACTCACACACTCTATTTCTAAACTTAATTATTTACAATATGAATTGTTTTCTTAACGTTTTTATACAAGATATATATTTTTTTAATTTTATCATGCTATCCCAGATCATCAGATGAGATGACACGAAGCAGTGGAGGGTTAACTTTTCAGGACCCACAAGGAAAAGTCAAAGCATCAAGCTCCGCTAGCCTCGGTCGGTCTACCCACCATCCATTCGTTGAATTCTGAAACATCCGTTTGATTCCCGACAGTGCAACGCGGTTCCACCGTCGCCATCAAATACATTAATGGCCAAATTGTATGGCGACATGATTTCCGCGTATGGCATCTTTCCCTTAACAGATACAATCAAGTCGACTACAAAATCGGAACATGAAACACCAATTATCTTGACCGGAAAAAAAAAAGACTTGGCCGGAGAAGGTTTATATTCTCACCTCTGAGAGCTCAAGCATCGAAGCAGTGATGACCGGTGATTAGGTAGCGCGTGCAATTACTTAATTCTTAAAAACCTCAATTATGCTATCAAGGTTGCAACCTAATCGAAATCAAGTCGACGCGAGAGGATCCATGTGTACATGGATTCCGATGCCTCACTGACGACATATATATAAAAGAAGTTGCAGAGCAATTCATTTGGGCCGACCAGCCCAACTAATATGCTAGGCCCATGCAAGTTTTTGACGTTGTGGGCTACAATTTTAAATGTCTACAATCCCTTTATAGGTATTCATTCTATAACTTCACCATCAAAATACACTACTTTTATTGAGTCCCCAACTAATAACCCTATTTCAATTCCTTAATTATAATTGAAAAAATAAACTAGCAAAATGATAGGATAGACAAGTTTTAAGTAAATGCCATAGAAAACACCAACCATGTGGAAATTCCCATGGAGGGTCCTCAAACAACTTGACTCATTTATCATCACAGCTTGAGTCTATGACTTCAAAACAAGTGAGAGCACACCTGATTACTTCGATCGAGGTTTTATTTCCTACTAGCATCTGTGACAAGTCTTGAATTAAGTGATCACACTTAAAAATATAGAAAAACGAGGTAAGAGCTATAATGACAACTAGGTTTACAACATTAATTTCTCATAACATATGGATGGATTTTAGTTTCCAAACCACCCAATGCTAATATTGTAGCCACCAAATAGATATTCAAGCGTAAGAGCCAAGGTGTATAGGGAAGTGGAAAGATGTAAAATGAGGTTAGTGGTAAGAACGTGTACCCAACAAGAAGGAATCGATCGATAAACTATTTTCAACCAGATTCTTAAAGCCACCATGAACAGAACCTTATTAGTTCTCGCAGTTTCTAAAGGGTGAATATGAAAATTGTTAGACATCTCCAGTGCATTTCTTCATGGTAATCTAAAAAAAGATCATTGACGAGGGGACTTGGTGATCAAATTGACAACCCTACAATCTTGTAACGGGGCAATATTTCACTCTCCAACCCTTTTTATTGAAATACTTAATTTGTGATTTTAGTTGAATTCCATTATTAAATAAATAGAATTTTTCTTACGAGCATTATATATCCTTATGTGTTGAGAACCAGCTGTAAAGACAAAGTGGAGTTGTTACAATAATATTTTATTTATAACTAAGTGGAAGACAAACTGTAAAGAGAAAATTAAGCTGTCACAACAAAGCTTAATTTTCCTATATATATGTTTTCTGAACTATAACCTAATGTACAAAAATTTAAGAGAACAAATATATTCTTCATTTGTATCATGGTAAATTAGTTGATCTTCATCCGAATTCAATTTTTTTTTCTCTCTGTTGAAGTTTTTTTTTTCTTCAAATCTGAAGTTCTATTCCTCTCAAATTTTTCCCAGCAACCAAACACCCGATTTTTTTTTTCCCCAGATTTTTTTTCTCGAGAAAACCCAGATTTTCCCAGAAACCAAACACCCGAAATTTTCCCCAGAATTTTCCCAGCAACCCAGTTTTTCCTAGTAACTAAACACTCGAAATTTTCCCAGTTTTTTTTTCCCCAGAAACCTAAATTTACTTGGCAACCAAACACCATTCCCAGAAACCCAGAAACTCGAAAAAAAAAACACCCAGACACTTTGAAACCTCTACTGTTTCTCCTTCCCCTACCCTAACAACAACCAATCTTCAAAATTCTTACACCCACAGTTCACAGACACCACACCACACGAAAAAAAACACCACAAAACACAAAAAAAAAATGGAACTCACCACACTCAATCCATCCTCAGACAATTCCTCATTTACCTCGAGCATCATCCTAAATGAAACAAATTTTAGGTTATGGTCAAAACTCATCGAAATGAGAATAGGAGCTCGAAACAAATTGGGATATCTTACTGGAGACACTGCGAAGCCGGAATCCGACGACCCACGACTGGAAACTTGGGTTACCGAGAATCATCGAGTCAAATGTTGGTTGATTGACTCGATGACCCCGTCCTTGATGGAGAGGTTCATTTGCCTCCCGACAACCAAGGAGATCTGGGATACCGTCGGACGAACCTTCTACGACGGCTCCGATTCAACCCGCCTCTTTGAACTTAATCAAAGATCGTTCAACACTCGACAGAACGGACGACCATTGTCCACTTATTACACCGAACTCGTCGCCATCTTCCAAGAAATCGACGGTCGGACTGCACCTCAAGCAAAGACAGTCGACGGCGTCCTTCAACAACACTCAGCCATGGCGCAACTCAGGGTCCATATCTTCCTCAGTGGGCTTGACCCTAGGTACGAGCAAATCCATGGGGAGATCCTTAGAAAGGATCCACAGCTCGACCTTGAGGGAGCGTACGCCTGTGTTCGGAGAGAACACTCCCAAAAGGTAGTCATGGCCGGAAATGGCAGCCCCCCTTGTTTTCCCGAGCGATTGGCGATGGTGACGAGGTACCATCGGCCGATCGGAGACACAATCGGGAGGGAAAGACAGGGAGAGGAGAAGGCTGCGCGGGGAGAGAAGGAAAAATTAAGGCAACATTTTGCCCCTTTTATAGCTGACCGGTTTTTTGCTGCCCGGGTTGACCGGGTTGACCAAAAATACAAAAATACTGGTGGCTTAATTTGTTCTCATTGTGGTGAAAAGGGACATTCAAAACAGAGGTGTTTTGAAATTATTGGCTACCCGGACTGGTGGGATTTTACGAAAAAACCACGGAAAAATATCCGAAAAACTCGGGTCCATCTCAGCGAATCGGATCTAGCCCAACCCACAAGAATCGTGGCTCATCCAGGTATAATTGGTGAAATTTCTGCACTCTCTGTTATTACTAAGAATAGTTCTTGGATTATTGATACAGGTGCATCCGAACATATGACTAAAGACCCGGGAAACTTAAATTCCTCCAAACCTTCCTCACAGTCAATTATTTGTACCGTTAATGGTAGCACCTCTCAAATTACTGGAGCAGGATCTGTAATCTTGAATGATTCTCTCACCCTGGATACCGTTCTTGTTGTTCCATCACTCGAATACAACCTTCTGTCGGTTAGCCAAATTACATCTACCCTTTCATGCACTGTAACGTTTTGGCCTTTCTTTTGTGTGTTTCAGGACATTCTGACCCGGAAGATTCTTGGTTATGGTGTTAGACGAGATAATCTGTATTATCTGGAGTTAACCGAAAAAGGGGGGGAAAAACTCAGTCAGACTCATCAAGCAAAATGTAAGGACAAAGCTGAAGCACTCGTATGGTTATGGCATCGAAGGCTCGGACATCTATCTTTTGGGTATCTTAAGAAACTAAAACCACTTTTGTTCTCAAATATCAGTCATTTAGAGTTCAAATGTGAAATTTGTGAACTGGCCAAAAGTCACCGTATCCCTTATTTTCCAAGTGTGAATAAAAGCTCAGAGCCATTTGCCGTTATTCATTCTGATGTTTGGGGTCCTGCAAAGGTCCCGTCTTTTTCACATGCTCGTTATTTTGTTACATTTATTGATGAGTGTACTCGAATGACGTGGGTTTCTCTCCTTCAGAATAAGAGTGATTTAAGTGCAGCATTTCAGGAATTTCATAAAATGGTGTTAAACTCAATATCAGAGGCCGATTCGTACACTGCAATCAGATAATGGTACGGAGTTCATGGATAAAATCTTAAGTACATTCTTGGGAAATCATGGCATTCGACACCAAACTTCATGCACTTACACTCCACAACAAAATGGTCTAGCCGAGCGGAAGAATAGACAGATTATGGAAGTCGTCCGTGCCTCACTTTTTGGCATGAATATGCCCAAGTTTTATTGGGGTGAAGCAGTAAAATCGGCAGCCTACTTGATCAATCGCACACCTTCCAGCACTATCAATTTTCAGACTCCTCAACAAAAACTGGAATCATTGTTATCCGTCCCTCATTTACCGAACCTAGAACCAAGAGTTTTTGGGTGTACAGTCTATGTGTACATTCCTAAGGCTCTGCGGAATAAACTGGACCCGTGTGCGAAGAAGTGTGTTTTTGTTGGGTACTCCGAATTTCAAAAAGGGTATCGGTGCTATGATCCTCTACACCCAAAGTTACATGTATCCTTGGATATCTCCTTTCATGAAATGGAACCCTATTACTCAGGGGGAGCTTCTGGGTCATCTCTTCAGGGGGAGAGAAACAATGAAGAGAATGATGATCTATTCGAAGTAGAGAAAAATGGAGGAAGGATTGAGAATTATTCTGACGAACTAAGGGAAAATATTGTAGCTCCTTGCAACAATGAAGACTTGGAACCCTGCATTGATCAAAATCTCCTGAGCAATAACCCCTCTTTATCATCAGAGTTGCAAATGTCTACACCATTAACCGAAGAATCAACCCAGAATGTCCTTCCTCAGGTAAATTCAAATCCTATCCTTCCTATGTCTGATAACGAAATTCCTGTTATTACTGAAAATAGAGAAAATAAATACCCTCTGAGGTCCAATAGAGGAGTCCCGAAAAAACAATATGAACCTGATCCGAAAAATAAGACTAAATACCCAATCAGTGATTATGTCTCTTCCCATAGGTTGCCCGGTTCGCATGCACTAACTGTAAATCAATTATCTACTGTATCTATTTCTAATAATGTACAGGATGCATTAGCATATCCAAAATGGAAGGTGGCAATCAATGAAGAACTGCAAACACTCCAAAAGAATAACACATGGGAGTTGTGTTCACTACCCAAGGGGAAGAAGACTGTTGGATGCAAATGGGTCTTCACTGTTAAACTAAATGCAGATGGCAGTATAGACAGGTACAAAGCAAGGTTAGTGGCAAAAGGATATACACAGAAATATGGAATAGATTATCAGGAGACCTTTGCCCCAGTTGCAAAGATCAACACCATTCGCATCCTTATAGCTCTAGCAGTAAACCGAGATTGGGCATTGCAGCAATTTGATGTCAAGAACGCCTTTCTCAATGGAGACCTTGAAGAAGAAGTTTACATGGATTTACCACCTGGAACTACAGGTAAATTCCCAAGTACACGCAAGGTAAGCAAGTTAAAGAAAGCATTATATGGTCTAAAACAATCACCCCGTGCATGGTTTGGAAGATTCTCCTCCACAATGAAGGAATTTGGCTATAAACAAAGTAACTCCGATCATACTTTGTTTATAAAACACAGGGAAGGGAAGACTACGACACTAATAGTGTATGTGGATGACATGGTCCTAACAGGAGATGATCTTGAAGAAAGAAAATCGCTACAACAGTTTCTTGCCTCGAAATTTGAAATGAAAGATCTGGGACAACTTAAATATTTCTTGGGGATTGAAGTTTCAAGGTCAAAAACTGGGATTTGTCTATCACAACGAAAGTATGTGTTAGATTTATTAACAGAAACTGGAATGCTGGCATGTAAACCAGCCGATACACCGATGGAGATGAACCACAAGCTGAGAGAGTCAGAGAATCAAGAGCTAGCAGATAAAGGACGTTACCAACGATTAGTCGGAAAACTGATATACTTATCACACACGAGACCAGACATAGCATTTGCAGTCAGTGTAGTGAGTCAATTCATGCACTCACCAGGAGAAGAGCATATGGAAGCAGTATATCGAATCTTAAGATATTTGAAGAGTGCACCAGGAAGAGGATTATTTTTTTCAAAAAATGAAGTTCGTGAAATTAAAGGATATACAGACTCAGACTGGGCAGGAGATCAGACAGATAGAAGATCTACATCAGGATACTTTACTTTTGTAGAAGGTAACCTTGTGACGTGGAGAAGCAAGAAACAGACAGTGGTCGCCAGATCAAGTGCAGAGGCAGAATACCGAGGTATGGCTCATGGTGTGTGCGAGTTATTATGGATAAAACATGTGTTACAAGAGTTGGGTGTTAATTACGAGTCATCCATGAGTTTATACTGTGATAATAAAGCAGCCATCGAAATTGCACACAATCCTGTACAGCATGATCGTACCAAACATGTTGAAGTTGACCGACATTTTATTAAAGAAAACCTTGATCGGAAAATCATTCAATTTTCATTTGTAAGGTCAGAAGATCAGTTGGCCGATGTTCTCACAAAAGCAGTTTCAGGAAGAACCTTTCATGGTGCAATTAACAAGTTGGGCATGATAGATATCTATGCTCCAACTTGAGGGGGAGTGTTGAGAACCAGCTGTAAAGACAAAGTGGAGTTGTTACAATAATATTTTATTTATAGCTAAGTGGAAGACAAACTGTAAAGAAAAAATTAAGCTGTCACAACAAAGCTTAATTTTCCTATATATATGTTTTCTGAACTATAACCTAATGTACAAAAATTTAAGAGAAGAAATATATTCTTGATTTGTATCATTATGTTTGGAGATATGAAGCGGGACGTCCTTGAATTCTCCAAATAAATTAAAATTCTCGAAGTTGAAATGAAATTCATTAAAGGTATTTATATACAATCGACTTCTTTAAGAAAATCATCAGGTATATTTTATGAGCAAAACATTGCTTACCATATTCAAGAAGCCGTTGCCTCTGTAAACAATTTTTTGTGGCCAGGTGATACGAGTTCTCTTGCATTTTGTGCAAGAGGTTGTGACATTAGACTTTGATCCCTCTATCTAAAAACCCTCCCCCCTTCATTAAAAAGATTTAGAAAACTTAAGATCTGCATTTAATTTGCAATAGGAAAGAATTTTGAACTGCCTGTTTTTATATGGAATGTGAGTGAGTGACAATAAGATTATAGCAAACGTGCGATAACATTGTCTGAACTTGGACAAAATATGAGTTGTAGATTGGATGTAAAACCGTCCAAAAATAATACCAAACCAAGGTGGCAGGATATAGCAATTTATTAAGAAAAAAGAAATCTGCAGAATAGTAAGGAGAACCCTATCTGTCTTCTCTCTTGCTCTCTTTGATATGAGGATTCGTAAAAATGGGAAGTTCTCTCCTCTCATGTTTCTGCAAAGTACTCTGGGACCCCGCCAAGCCGTGCCGAAAACCATTTGCCAACTAAACCAGTCACCGTGGGACGTGATTCCACTCTCTAAAGAGATTTGTTCGCCTTCTTTTCATCAGGTTATTTGAGTTCTCTCCCAGTCTATCAACATTTTTAGCTGGATTTAAGTTTTCTTCACTACTCTATCCATCAATTAATCATCTCTACACATACATTTTTCTCCACGTATATCTTTCTAGGGTTTTGAAGGATGCCGCTGTCTTGTTTCATTAAGCCCATTTTCTTTCTTGGTTTTGTTGTGTATTGGCTTGTAAATGGCAGTTTAGGTTAATGTACCTTTCTCAATTTATTTTATCACTCTTTGGTTCGCTACTTAATGGTGTTTTGGATTTATATATACTTTTTTTTTAGTTTGGAGAAGGAGATGATGATCATTGGTTTACTGGGAAGGAAAGCTTCGGGAGATCATCTATTGGCGCCGTTCAATGGTAATTTAATATATTTATTTACACTATTTTATATGGTATTTTTTTTACATGGCACTGTTATTTCTCAAGTGTTTATTAAGCACTGTTTATTTTTTTAATTCATAAGAAATATTGTTGGAATGTTGGTGTTTTTTAAATGATGTTAATCTCGTATAGATAATTACTAACAATTATTTATAACATGGAGAGAAGCCCGGAGAAAAAAAGGCTCAGCACTAATGAAGAAATGAAAGGAGATAAGAACGAGCTCAAAATAAATGAGTGCAAAGAATCAGGATCAATATGCGACCATCACTTGAACAAAATAAAACCTCGTAAGAGAAGTAAAGGTTCTTGCCATGGTGTTGCAGAACCCTTTATCAGGAAACCAGTAACTAGGGCACTTAAGAGCCAAACAAGGACTACAAATAAAGGGCACTGTTCGGGTTCAAATGCAAATCAGTTTTACTATTATTCTGGGTTCGGGCCGTGGCGAGGGAGAAGAAGGGAAAGAGGAGAAAGTGAAGTCAAAGAAACTTGCGTTCCAGTAACTGTTAATGGTGCTGCTCAAAAAACAACGCCAAACCCAATTCCAATAATTTATATTGATGATGATTCTGAAGAGGATGTCAGTGACTCGAAAATAGAAATGTAGAGAAGGTGAAGGGACAGTTTTCTTCCGCGTTCATGGTGTTCGGTTTGATAATACACCATGATTTTTGTTAAGACGATAATTTTGTCTAGAGAATGAAAATAAACTATTGCACAATTTGTTGAGAGAGATTGTTCTGCAATCAAGATTGTGCAATTTATATATTAATCGTGTATTATTTTATCCACATACGCCTATTGCTTCTGCTACTTGCTCAAGTCAAATAACAATATGGAAGATTATGTAAAAGAAAAAAAAGAAAAATAAATAGGAAGATCAAGAAAAAAAAATGAAAATTATATGAAATAGATCCTGCACATTAGGAATCCATGGTCAAGAAAGAAACAATCTAATTAATTGCTTAAAATTATTTTTCCATTTTTGTTTTACAGGAGATCCCAGACGATACAAAGAATGTAGGGTTTAAAAGAGAGAAGGTGATGAACATTTGGGATTAAAATTGACATTTGCAAGTCTTCACCAAGAAAATTGCCATAAAAGAATAATAATAAAAAAAAACACATGACGAACATGAATTTAATAGTATGTATATTTTTATTAATCAAACAACCCACGAGTTCAATGTTGAGTATTAAAAGGGAGATATAATTCACGACTGGGGAAAGATAACACACTGTTTATACACGGTTGGTGAGAGACAAAGGATGGACACTCTTTTAATTTCATTTAGTACTGTTATTTTGGTACTGTGTTAACCATTAATATCACCACGTCAAATTAACTTAAATAACTGAAAATATATAAAATTATAATTCAGAATAAATAAAAAAACATTTTAAAAAATTTAAAACAAACATGCATATTTTTAAAATAACTCAGAGTAAATAAAATGATAAAAATCATTTTTAAAATTTTTAAACAAACATGTATATATTTTTTTAAATATGCGATTAGAAAAACTGAATGGCTTTATGCATAATTTTCTATCGCTAGGTGGGGGGTAACAAAAACGTGGTGCTTTCTGGAAGTAGCAGGGTCGTGGTGGCAATGTCTGGATCATTCCGGCTAGAATATGTTGTTTTATTTATAAAATTAGAATAAAATAATATTATTTTTATCTAGATTTTAATTCTTATCGTTTCAAAAATTCCAATTCAGCCAGAATATACCAGTAATATTCCGGCCAGAATATACCAGTAATATTTCATTTGTGCCATTTCATCTACATAAAAATTATTAAATCAATTCAACCTTTAAATCAACACACATATGCCGGCTCAAGAATTATCCAGACGAGCAGGTCTTGCTTGGCTTCCTAGTTTGTTTTTATACACGCTACTCTTTGGCGGGATATATAATTATTCGATATGGGATAAACTTCCATATCTCTTCACAATCTATTGATGTGGGAATTGGGAAAGCATCATGATTTGTCTAGTTGGACAAATTTAATTGATTTGTCCACGAATCAATGTAAAATTGTAAATATAATAGAAAGTTGATATATATATATATATATATATATTAAATTTAAACAATATATATTATAAGGAAAAAAATTGTGTAAAATTTAATTTTATAAAAAATAAAAATTACATTTAGTTTTTATATATATATATAATTAATTAACTAATCAGTACAATCTCGAATAGACAAGTAAAAACACTGTGTGTCCATAACATTTATTCAAAAGAAATAACAGAACGATATTGAGCAATTATTGACAATTATGGTCTGAATTCACTGTGCAAGATAAAGAGCAGATCATCAGCAATTGAATGGCTCTGCCGACGGATGAGAAAGACAGCAAGAGACGTGTCGGTATTTGTCGTTTCCATCGGAGGTGGAGCACAGCTACCTCTGGCCCTCTTGCTGTGTGCTTATGCTAGCTCTTCATTCACAGCTCTGCCGTTTTGGGTCATTAAAGAGCAATTATTTATTGTTTTTACAGGAATATTTCCCTGTGATGATTGCATGGAAAAATCACTTTTCCTAGGAGTTTAAGCTGGTTGGTATGCATCATATATATATATATATATATATATATCTTTTTATGACCAATCAGATTTATTAGCAGAGTAGTATGTACAAGCAAGAAATTTTTGTCGAGCGAAACGGTAACCACTGTTACTTCCTTGCTTCTAAAAACAGCATCACGAATCGGAAAATCAAACGGTCATATTATTTAGAAGGGGACTGGAGGTAGCAGCCTTTCTTAAAAATATATTTTTCTAACCGTTGCTAATAATTTTACTAACAAAGAAAAAATTAGAATGAATGTTAACTTGAAATAGATATACAAGACCGTATGTTATTAAAAAAATACTGACAATATAGGTAATATATTACAGTATATAATAATGATAACTTTATAAAAATAAATCAAATATATTATGAAGTTTGATTTTCAATTAAGTTAATGTAAGAATGAAGTTTTGAGAAGAAAAAAAACTCTAGTCAACTCAAGCCAATTTGTCAAACTCGAGGCATAGATAACAAAATCAATATAATCCAATAAAAAAAATTGAAATATAAATTTCAATTCCTTGTAAATCAAATTTCGAAGAATGTAATGTAAATTAAAAAAAACACTTAAAAAATAACTTCTATTAACCCGAGTAAACATGTCAAACCTGTAATCTGAATCATGATAGAGAGATAACTTCAAAGAAAAAAATTATGATTCTCATTCAATCTAGTATTGAACAATAAAAATAAAAATAAATCAATAAGAAAAATTGGAAAAAAAAAAACAAGAATAAAATAATCAAACTAGCAAACCGAATCTTAAGATTAGAATAACATTATAAAAAACTAAATTATATCATCCATTCAAGTGAGTAATATTTTGTGAGAGAGACACAGTAAAATCCTGATTTCTTTTATTTTTTTAAAAAATATGAGTTAATTAATATGATAATTATGGCAGCGGCAGAAAAGATTTTAGTCCCTCGTTTAAACCTATGCTTTCCTACCATCTTCTGACAACATATAACTTGGTTCTTTTGTGTGATTTTCAATGGCATTTTCCAATTAATTGCATCATGTTTTTGTTCATATAAACCTATAAGTTTTTCGTTTGGATATAAATAAAAAGGTGATATTATTGAAAATCATATAAACCATGTATAGAGTAAAGAAATGTTATTGAAAAGAGGATAAACAATACCTCGTCCATGTTATTTTAATACAAGGGTATTTTCAGCGACAAAAGAAAGAAATCGATGGTCACTTTTGATGACACGTGTTTTTGTATCTTCAATTTGACGTCATAAATCTGATTTTGAATTTTAGTGTATGATTTCATACGAGTATTATTCATGTTATTGAATAAATTTATTTATTTTTTAATCTTGGATTATGATCGTAAGTTGGGTTTTTTATGCCAGAATCCCAACCCACTTGATTGGACCAGGTCCACTTATGCTAAGGCATTGGTTGACTTAAAACTCTAAAAGAAAAGGAAAAATATTAAGACGTGTTTGTCAAATACTATTTTCAAACAGTTTTCAAGCCTTTAGCTTTAATTAAGTACTTGTTTGGCAAACATATCTTATTGATTTTCCAACAATATTTATTTTCTTATTTTTGTATTTTTGCAAAACAGGCCTTGCATAACTTCTGAAAAATTAAAAAAATCGAGGGACTATGTTGAATTATTTATGGGTTCCTTGAGTATTTTTCAGTTAGTTTTGCTTAATATTAAATAATAAATTTACTATGTAAGATACCAACTTTAAATTTCAGAAAATAAAATAAAAAAATCTCATTTCAAGAAAAATTTTAATTCTGTGCATACAACCACGCTCTAAAGATTTCCATACATATCTTTATAAAATAAAAATTCAATTATGTATCATAATTTTTAAAAAAAAATCAGAAAAATCAGAAATAATTTCACAACGTGTTTGCCATTATTCTCAAGGAAATGACCAAGATCTTATTTTTTTTTTATAAAAACCAATTTATTTATTTAATTTCTAGGAAGTTTATTTTATATAATTTTCTAGATTTCAAAATAGTTAACTTTTAACCTGATAAACTAAATATATATTTACTTAAAAGAACTTTTCTCAATGACATACGACTTGTCCTTATCAAATGGGCATGCTGTGGGCTCACGTCCCAATCATATTTTAATACCATAATTACACTCGCCAAATATCATGCAAAAAATCACACCAGAAAGAGCGTGGAAAAAAAAGAGAAGCGCTGTCACCAACATCCCGTGCCACCGTTCTTTACGTGAACTTTCCCCAACTCACACAAGGCCGGCCACAGCTATGAGCAATGACATATATTACGTAAAAAGGTAATGCTTTGTTTTCGATGCCGGTAAATATTATAGCTATTAAAATCTACTAGATTTATTGTGTTAATTATGATTTAAAACTTAATTTAGATGAAGTATCTAGTTAAACTTATACAAGATATTGATGTATTAAACCCTGACTAATTTAATTAAATTCAATTTAAACTCGGGTAATTCAACATTAAAAAAAAAAAACACAAATTATACTCCACCTCACCTTCTTGTAAAGATCTAGCATTACCACCAATTATATTTATCCACTCTACCATCTATCTTTTATTCATTAGACCCATTATATTAAAATGTACTTTGAATTAAAGATTTTAGAATGATAAGGGGGCATAAAACTTGGGCGGGGAGATATGTTTTGTTAAGTTGGAGGTTTAGTTATATGATAGACATGACTCACTTTTAGGGGCAAGGCTATTTGAGTAATTGAACTAGTTGCTTTTGTCTTGTAACGTCTACTGCAAATATAAATATCAATAATACCACGACATACTCAACCAAATGTAAATGGAGCAACCACCATACACAGAAGATGACCCGATCGCAAACTCTCCAGAGGCAGCCACCGCCCTAACCCACCCAAATCCTGAAATCCCACGGAGCAGCGGCACTCAAAACCCTGCCTATCGCGGTGTCCGAAAACGGAGGTGGGGGAAATGGGTGTCTGAAATTAGAGAGCCACGCAAGAAATCACGTATCTGGCTAGGCTCGTTTCCTGTCCCAGAAATGGCAGCCAAGGCGTATGATGTGGCAGCATATTGCCTTAAAGGTTGTAAAGCGCAGCTTAATTTTCCTGACGAAGTCGATGATTTGCCAAGACCGTCCACGTGTACGGCCAGGGACATTCAAGCAGCGGCAGCGAAGGCAGCTAATTCAGTGCTGGTTCCAAGGAAAAAGAGCATCGAGACAAATAGTGACAATAGTGTTGAAGGAGAAGTTGCCGGCGATGATTTCTGGGGCGAGATAGAATTGCCGGAATTGTTGATGAGTAACAGTGGGTGCTGTTGGAATTCTTGTGGATGGAGTACTGTTGCAAGCGATAGCTCAACGTGGCAACAGGATGGGGAGGGTCTACCCCATTTCATGGCGTGTCTTCATTAGTGTGCATAGCATCTAGGCAAGTATTAAATCTCTTTATATTTTTAAACTTGTCGGCTTAATGTTCCAACACAGATGAACTATATAGTATTTTTTTCGTCTGGGGTGTGGAGTTAAAACAGCCAATTAATTCACAAGCTCTAGCAATCAGTTTGCTCTAATAAACTGAAGTTGCCCCGAAAATTGTGACTTCAACTATTTAATTACACACCTTCTTTTCATCAAATTAAGATTGTTTTGGTATTTTAGATATTGCTGAATGATATTCAGGCCGTTCCAGCCACGGTTTCTGCCCCTTCCAGTGAAGATATTCGCTGACTAGTTGTTGGGTGTTTAAGTGAATATTTGAGTGTGATTGTAGTGGTATTTGATAGTGTTTATTGTTTATAAATATATTAAAATAATATTTTTATATCTAGCATATTAAAACGATATAAAAATACAATTTTAATTTAAAAAATCTTAAATTTTTTATAATCAATTTCCGATCCCCTAATTAGAGTTGTTTTTCCCCGGATGAAGAAAGATTTCATTGATACAAAAAGAGACAAGTAGGAGTTCATCCTACTTCCGCATACTAAAGCAGAATGTTGCCAGAAACAATAATTCACGCAAGAGAAACTTTCAGTTCGACAGAACTAGAGTCTCGTCTGGTTTCTCGGACCAGTTAGTTTCTTTTTCTTGTTTTAATTCTCAGAGCAATTTAGAGCTTGTTCCCGTGTTTTAGTTTTTTTTTTCACTTTAAATTAATCTATTCTTTTATAATTCAAATTATTTTATAGGTTAAAGATAAAAATAAATTTGAAGAAAATAAAAGGTATTAAATGCTTAACATGGCTGAGTTCATTAACCAGCTTTGTATCAGTCATGTTCTGATATATATGCACAGCAGAGGGATTAATTAAACACACTACTACTTTAAATTAATCGCGTAGATGGCAAATTCCTTGCGATCGAGAGATGAAGGGACGAGTCACCTCACAATAATCACAACGCAGTGTAATATATCCCTGCAATTCTGTGTTGCTACATTTACATAAAAGATTCCAGGTGCTCCAAAACAAAACCATCTCATCACACTACTTGGAGGACGGGAATATTATTTTTCTTGAGAAGAATAAATTTATTTTTCGGGACTGAATAAAGAACTTATCGTAATCAGTATTCTGATTACTATATTTTAATAAAATTACTAAAAAGTGTTGTTATAAATTGCCTCATAAACGGGCTCGCTACACTGTTTTTTCTTAATTTTTCACCCACGTGAAGAATTATGCAGTGCTGTCATATTGGGTGTCATCTCTGAAGGAAGACTAATTACAGGTTGCGGTTTAGTATGCATGCATGCCAACAAAAGAGTACGAAATGGTACCGGTTTAGTTCCACTCAATTTCTTCATGTTAAGACTCATGTGGTCTGCCCGACACAGAAGAAGATCGCTGTCAATGGTTTCGTATCTCAAGTCTCAACGTCTTTAATTGTTAGATAATTCATAAAAATATGATGAAACCTGTTAATTTTCTATTTCAAACAATTATAATTACTGTCAAAAGTTTAAAATTCTTGTCCAAATTCATTCTTTGTGTGGCATTCTAGTCCTTTCTAGACTTGTTTTTTTCCCTTTTCACTTGTGTTTGCCTATACAACCAGGCATTGCCCCTCATTGTAGAGGTTTTCCCACACTTTCTATATTGCAACACAAGGGGGGTGCGTAAGTATAAAAAAGTTGCAAAGTAAGCAAGCATTATCTACGATAAAACTCTAAATCTTTATTAATATCATAAACTAAGAAAATATATAAAACTTTAATATCATAAAAAGAATAGGGAATGAAGTGAAACACCCATAAATAAAAAAGGACTTGTATGTATTTTACAGATGCATGAGAGAGCAAAACGTTCAAAAAAAAAGCAACCAACAACAACCCTTTGTATGCTCGTCCACCGGCATGTGCGCCACCTCGTGGGAGAGAACATGGCGTAGCATCCGACAAACACTACAGTTGGGCATTTTCAGTCGTCGTTTGACACCCATGCGACGCCTAACTGACATGCACAAGAGAAAATATATTAGCGCGTAAGGTAGACGTGTCTACACTTATTCTAGAAGAAATGCAAATACCTAAATGCCCCTGGTGCCAACAACATTAACAAACTTTGAGTATAAAAATATCATCTTGCCCCAATGTCAACCCCTTTTTATTTCATTTCTGATGACATTTGAGTAGTGTAATTGTTCATCAAACGTGAATAACTAAAACTACCCTCACTTCCAGCTTTGTTTTTTCTGTCCAACCGAGGGTAAATTTGTTTGTTATTGTTCACATTCATATGAAAAATACATAGAATATCCTTGTTAAGCCTCTCCTTTTTGTCTGCTTCCAAGGACAATTATGTAATTTCAATGTTCAAATTCAAACAAAAAAAATACAACACCCCCAGACAATATGCAAACAACACACAAGTGTAGTGGAAAAGTCTAAAATACCTCTGGTAGTGAGAGCTAACTTATAAGAAAGACAAAATGATAATTACAATATTAAAATCGACAATAATTTGTGTCCTGGAATACAGTAAAATATCGACGTGTTTTCTTTAAATTAAGGGTTATATGTTGTTTTTGCTTTTAGATATATTTTAAAATATTTTGACATACCATATTAAAAATAATTTTAAAAACAATATTTTAATATATTTATAAATAAAATTTATTAAAAAAAGTAAGCACTAAGCATTCCAAAATGTTGTCAACCTTCCATTTTTTATCCAGCTGTTATTGGTGGGTTTTTTCGTCAATTCAACAGCCCCATCAGTGTGCATTCAATGCCTATATTTGTTTCGATCCTCTCCGCCGTCGTTTTTGTCTCTGGACGGAAATTTCGTGTTCCTGGACGGGACGGGTTAGTAGCTAGCAGGTTGTAATCAGACAAACATGGAGTTTCTCTTCGGTCGTTTTCCCCTTAAAGAGGAGCTGGTTTCAATTGCTTTCGTTTGATCTTGGCCTCACAGTACCAGATGAGGTGGTTGCCACTATGCTGATTGATTTTAAAAACAATCATGTGTGGTTGAATTAAGGTCAAATTGTCTTTCTATTAAAAAGTGATTTTTTTTAATTAGAATTTTTATTATTTTGATGCTGAATGTAAATTTTAGAAAATAAATTATTTTAATATATTTGTAAATAAAAATATTTTTAAAAAGAGTCTCAATTCATTTCAATTAAAGTTCTTGAAGTGTACAACGTGTTGTTTTAGGAAGATTTGGAAGGTGTTTGGGAGTGTCACCATTGGAAAAAAAATAGTGGGTTAGGTGTTTGATAATGAGAAAAAAAAAACTGTGGCCTCATGTCAAAGACCAGTTTGCATGAAAAGCAGCTACCAGGATAAACTATCAAAGGAGAGGTTGGGTAGTATTTCTTAGTTTATTATTTATTATATATTTTTTAAAAAATAATTAAAATATAAATAATGTTTAAATAATATATGTATTAATCAAACATAAAATTAATAATATATGTTTATCAATATAAAAATAAAATAATCTAAAAATTAATAAAATATAAATAATGTTTATATAATATATCTATATTAAAATAAAAAATATATATTTTTAATTGACTTGTTAATTATATTTTATTATTATAATTATTGAAAAAATAATATATATATATATATATTAAAATAATTTAAAAAATTAAAAATAATATGAAAAAAAAAGTTTTAACCAAATTTTTAAAACTATTTTTGATTAATCCTGAATTTAATCATAATTTTAACTAAACAGTTGGTTATTTATTTTTAATCGTAGCAGAATTACTTTCAGCCTTGATGTATTACTGGTTGGCTATTTTCACAACTTTGTGTGTTTTGGTCTTTCCACACCATTTCTGCCTGTCTTTTTTTGGAAAGGTTCTATTCCCCGTTTTGGCCCCACAACCAGACGCACTTGCCTGCCTTCTCACGTGGTTTTCGAAGACCAACACAGTGCAAAATAATAATTTTCAAATTATAAAATTATTAACACGATTTAAACACGCGTGCATGTCACATAAGCTCTAATCAATACGTGCAGGTAGTACCACCACGGCTGGCCATTTCATTTTTCTTCCAGCATTTGGAAAATGATTAAAGCCTATATTAATTAATTAATGACGCGTTTTGATGCAGGATTATTTTTTCATTTAATCTGAAAAACCTGTCTGGTCCATATCTATACAACAAAGAATTGTCCTCCCTTTAATCTAATATCAGGTGATAGGACACGGACTTAGATTCCATGTTAGCTAATCATAATTAGCATACAGTACACCACGGTGTCCTAGCAGAAATAAAGCTGTGAAAATTATTGATGGAACTGTTTTGTGCATTTTTTCTTTTCTTTTCTTTTCTCGCTTCTCTATCATGGAACTTTCAAGGCTGTAAATTGGCATGCATAGGCATTGGGTTTCGGAGCATCAGCAATGCGTCTTTCCTGTACTGGACCGTCGTCCGGGTGTTGACAGGACATGCCGTGCTCTAACCCCAATGTGGCCCGATAGTCCTTGACATGCAAATAACGTGGGAAACAGTGGCTTCGTCCATGGTGGGGATCAAAGCTGTACATGGTGGTTGTCAAAGTTGTTGATTGTTAAGTTTAAAAAAAAATATTTTCATAAAAAATATTTTAATTGTTGTTTAAAATAATTTTTGAAATGTTTGGTTAAAACTGTGATTGAATTTTAGTTTATAAAAAATAATTTTATGTGTTTGATTACCAAATATTTTATATTATTTTTGACTTGTGAAATTTTATATATATATATATATATATATGACCATAAACGACCAGTTGTTTTTTTTCATTTTTTAACTACAATTCATTGTTGTTGTTATTATTATTATTATGGCAATGGCTGATTTTTAAAAAAATATATATTTTTTAAAATCTATTTTGACACTGATATATCAAAATAATTAATTTAAATTTTTTATTTATTTTTTAAAGCAAATTTAAAACATGAAAAATAATTGTATTTAATTCTGTAAAAAATCTATTTTATCGTTCTATATATTTCTTTTTTACCAACAATGTCTCTTTCAATTAATTTTTACATGTTAAAATTATAAATAACCCCACATCCAAAAAAAACAAATATATGATTCTAACCCACCCACCCACCCACCCACCTCTTGAACCTCTCAACTTCTCCATCCTCCCCCCTATCCCCTGATGAAACCCATTTGCTTGGTCCCCCCTCCCCTTTGTTAAAACTCATCTGTTATGATGATGAGGGCTGGTACAGACCATAGAAAAACCTCAAGGCAATAATCACGAGAAAGATTTAAGAGTCATAATTTTAAGAAGTGATGGATCGTTGCAGGTAATGGTTTGAGGGCATGAAACTCCAAAAGCTTAGCTAGTTAAGAAGAAAAAAATCAACTATTATTGTTTGGTCTATGATCTACTTTGTGACCTCTCTCCTATCTCAAATGCATGTAAGAAAAGGGCATGAAACTCCAAAAGCTTAGCTAGTTAAGAAGAAAAAAATCAACTATTATTGTTTGGTCTATGATCTACTTTGTGACCTCTCTCCTATCTCAAATGCATGTAAGAAAAAAAAGAATCACGTTCACACCAAAAAATCATTTTCCTGCTTATTTCAAATCATTATTTTGGTCGATTTTTAGATGGGCTCCATAATAATATAATATGTTTTCGTTCATTAATAGTTGCTTCTTGCTCCAACCTCCTGTTCAAACGCAATGCTGAAAAGTCACTTAATTATTTCCTATTTTACTTTTTAATTCATTAAAGATTCATTTTGGTGAGATAAAAATATTGTCAGTATATATAAAAAGATATATATAACAATGAGTTAAAAAAAAAATTAATACTTGTATATAATAAAATAAACCAAAAAATATATACATTAATGAATAAAAAAAAGTTGTTGGCACATGATCGAATGTACGATCTGAAATTAAATGATAGCATAATTTTTGGAGTGCATTTTATTATGTTATAATTTTTTAAAAAATAATATTTGCACTAAGTAAATTTTTAAGGGTATAAAATAATAAAGTAAAAAAGAGTTGTCAATGCTAAAAAATATAAAATAAAAAGAATAATCATCCATGAAATTAAAATAAAAGATGAAAAAATATAATATATAACCTCAAGCTTCTTTTCCCCCCAAATGTACATGCTTTTCTTCTTCTTTTTATCTTAAAAGTCACCTATCTTACCAAAAAAAAAATCCCATGAAACTAAGTTACACAAAGATTAAATAAAAAAATCGATATGAAATAAAAAAAAATGAAAAAACAGAATATTTATGACTATGGCATGCGCTTCAGTAGTTTCATGACTGGCATGTTTTTCATGACATGAAATTTAGTAGTATTTCGAATTGTGATATTGATTTTTTTTTATTTTAATATCTAACATAACAAAATAAATTGTTCTTGCAGTATATATATCAATTGTTATTAAAAGAACTTAATGCATAATTGATTCTCGTAATTTCCACCATTTTGCTTTAATTAATTATCATAAAAAAATAAAAACAAGTTAGTTTTTGCCTAAAATCCCAAACATTTTTTACTTAGAAAATAATTTATTTTTGGAAGATGAAGTTTATTGTTTAGATTGTGTGATCGTTAGCCGAAGAAAACTTAATTTTCATGGCCAAGAACCAAGTGTTTACTTGTTAATAGTTTATCTGTAAAAATATTTTTGTTTATAAATATATCATAATAATATTTTTTATAATAATATTTTTTAATTTTAACATATAAATATGATCTAAAATTTTTTAATATAAAATAAAAAATTAAATTAAAAAATATTTTTTAAGAAAATATTTTGAAACACGAACAATATAATCTATGTTATGCCGAGACTTGTAAGCACGAATGGGGAACTCACTTACTTCAGATTCCTCAGTAAGAAATCTCAATTTAACTCTTCAACTTTTCATGATAAAAGAAAATCCTATATTTTTTCAATGAAGGGCTGAGGGTTCTTGAATTTTTAAACCATGTCAATCAAGAATGTAGTTAAGTTATTATTTTATTCATATATAACTTTTTTTAAATAAATTATAATTTTTCTGGAAGTCCTAGTGATCTTACTCTTAAAGCAAATTTCTATTAACTCTTGCTATTCGTGCCGACAATGGAGACATGGTGAATTTATTAAAAACATGTTTGTTTTTACTGTTTCAAAATATTTTTAAAATGAATAATTTATTTTGCTCTGAATTAATTTTTTTGATATTAATTCAAAAATAAATAAAAAAAATGTTATCGTAAATCTACAAAATAGCATCAATTATTGTCACCTAGCATTGATGTAAACCACTTCCACTACGGTGACAGTCCAAGCTTGCTAATAGAATAACGAACATCGGGGAAGTGTAAATTAATGTTTGATTAGAGATGCCTGGTTTTACAGGGGCATGAGACGACAGGGAGGGTGGTGGGGTGGGCGTTTCGAAATTTAATGGCTGTGGCTAGTTTTCGAGTTGGCAACCAATTTTACACGTGACAGACTTTAGAGAGAGGACGTGTAGAAGTCTGGCCGCGGGAATATCTTGTCGCTATGATTCATAGACGTGGTTTTGATTTTTAAATATCTAATAATATTTGAAAACTAATTCAACAATCTTTTTATATATTATATTTTAAAAATTATAATTTTTTAAAATCATATTCATAGCTAAACGTCTTGACTTTTTCTCAAAAAATAATTTAAATATGATTTTTAAAATAAAAATCAAAACCACACAAACAGCCTGACTTTCTTGTTACCAATTGGTAGTGTATTCACTGTCCTGTGTGTGACGCAGGTAGGGACAACCCCCGCAACTTGGAGGGCCATATACAGATGCGCCTGTAATGTCCACCTTCATTTGTTTTTTTCTTGTACGGTGACGTCCTACTTGCCAACTAGAAGTATGATTATTATTTTGAAGTATCTTTGAGAAAATAATTTTAATATTCTTTTTTAAAAAATCATTACAATAATAATAAACGTGTTAAATAGATATAAAAAAAATACAGCGAGATTTTCATTGGAGTGCAAGATATGACAACCTTATCATCTCAATGAATTCTCAATTTCTCATTGTTCTTATTGGATGCACTAATCATTGGTTCCACCTGTTCATTGGGGTTTGGCCATTTTGACCCCATTCCTTTCGATTGTTTGAGTAAATTGTAAATTCAGTTCCTGTAGTTCTTATGATTTTGTGATCAGGTTTTGAAAATCATCAACCTTTAAACAAAATTGTCTGTTCATATATTTTTTAAAATATTCAGACTATTCTGTTTAGTCGTTCTTCAGTCCCCCCCCCCCCCCCCCGACTATTAAGAGGCTGGATATTTAATGGGAAAAAATAAATTGTACATGTAAATATGAATGAATTGGATTCTCCATGGGAGTGATTAACAAAACATGTATTGCATGGGTGTTTCGTTGTAGTGTTAGATAGATGTTTAAGTTTTTTTTTTATCATTTGAAATGGATTTTTTTGTTGTTGTTGTGACCAACTTTATTAGCGCGTGCTTGTTACGCTTCACCAGATCAATGACACTGATGCCATTTTAATGTCTCGTGCCGCAAAACTTGGTGGATATTTTTTTTCTCTCATGTTGTTCGACGCCCCCATCATGTTCTGTCTCTCTTGGTAGAATGTGTGGTGACAAATGATAAGTGGCTTGTTGCTAATAGTTGTTTTTTCTTCGTATTCTCTATTCATTGCTTGGAAAAGTTCATATTTTCCTCTTTATTCTGGACATTTCAATCATTACTCTTTTGATTTATTGTTTTCATTCTTGACAATTTTAGAAATGTGTTTGTTTGTCTTTGATTTAACTCTTCAATTAAAATGTGTCGTATATTATTTTTTCCAACCAATTTTATTGGTGTTCATTTTCATTCTTCATTCAAAGTTTATTTTTATTTTTCTAAATTTATCCCTTATTCTTTTGATTGGTTTTCTTCTTGTTTGGGTAATTTTTATTTTCAATTTAACCCTCAAAACGAAGATTTTTGGTTCCAAGTATTTGTTTTTCGATTTCCACCTTTATTTTTTAAATTATATTTTTTTTTTGTTCAAAATCCTTTTATAGAATAGAGATTTTCCAGTTTTATCCATAAATGTTTAATTTGCTTAGGCTTGGGTTTCATGTTTTTTTTCCTTCTATTTGCGGTGTTCTTGATCTAATGATCTGGATCACACGCGATCCATATATTTTTATTTGTTTATTTATAATATGATATATATATATATATATATATATATATATATATATATATATATATATTGTTTCATTTTACTTTTCTCTTTCTATTATATTTGTTTATTTAGAAATCAATTATACAACTTAGCAATTTATTTTATTTTCGGATCAAATATCTTGAACTATATTCATCCTTATTTTTTCGGTTACTCTTTTAGCTATTACTAGCAAAACAGATTCCATTTATTTATATAAATGACTATCAATTTATTTAATTAGATATTCCATAATTTCCTTTTCATTTACACTTTAATTTTTTCAATATATAAAAAAAAACATCAACATATCTTGTATGCCTTAAAAACAATCACAATCAGTGGCGCATCAAGTAGCTAAGTAGTAGAAAATAAACTATAGATAAGCGTTTTATTCCTGTCCAGTGCGTGTTTAAGATTGAGACAGGGAGGTGATGTTGTGGGTTGTTTTTGGTACCATCTTCTCCAAGTACAAACCACAGCTTACTTCAAAGCTGAAAAGACATGTTTTTCGTTGTTGTATTTTATATGAATCCGACCAAAAACAACTTAATCACACCTCAATCCAAACACATTCAATTGTCTCTTCAATTCAGATTCTTTCGGCCCATCAAACCTGATCCCACTCCTTGAACTGCTCTTGACGGCCCATTTATAATTGTACCTCTTCAATTCAGATTCTCTCGGCCCATCAAACCCGGTCCCATCTCCAGATCTCGGCCTAACTTTGATCGTGGAGCCGGTGCTCAAATTATAAATTGACCCAACTCCTTCGAGACTGAAGAGTTTTGAGTCCTGTTAATTTTGATCTGCGATTCAATTAGACTTGCCTTTTCTCTTTCTAGATATACTGATGAAATCCATAGTTTTCACTGAGATTTCTCAATAGAATAAAATAAAATTATAGTGTGTGTTCCCGTCGAGCTGATTGCTAACTACTGTCAGGTTTCGTTAGAAATTAAATAACGCTCTTCAATCTCGTAAGAGAGATTTTATTACCGTGCCCTATGGCGTTTTAAAAATATTTTATTTAAAATTAGTTTTTATATTTTTAGATTATCTTTAAAAACTGATGTAAAAATTATTTAAAAAAAATAAAAAACAACATTTCAATACTTTTTTTTTTAATTAAAAACCTTTATTAACAATATTCCAAAACAGTCGATTACTCAGTGGTTATCAGTTGGACGAGGTTAGTGATTTCAGTGCAATAAGTATTGACGGTTGGATTTTCTTGCTCCCCCCAACCCAATTCAATTGTTTATTATATTTATGTTTGCAAATCTTCCGGTCTCTCCAGGGTTATTACTTATTAGTGTAGGTTTTATAAAAATATTAAAAAGATTATTTAAAAAAAAAATCATATTTAAAAAAAAACGTTTTTAAACAAACACTCCTTAATTCTTTACATTGTCGTTTTATATTATAATTGGAATTTATTGTCTTGCCTTGTATGAATATCTCTCCTCTATTAATATACTAGTAAATGCCCAGCGTCTCGTCACAGGTAATATCATATTTTTTTCAATGAAAAAAATATTAATTGTATGTATTTGCAAAAATAATAAATTTGTGTAGAATTTCTGTAAAGTGCAAGTTTTTTATAAATTTTAAATCGATATAAATTTATCTATTTATTAGTTTCTCACGCATAAATTTATTATCATCATTAAATAAAAAACTAGGATATATGAATTATTAAGTTCATTGTATGAAGATTAGTTTATTTTACAATTCAATTTAAATAAGAAAATAAAAAATAAATTGTGAAAATACCTATAATAATCAAATAACAAAAATAAATAGTTAATTTTCTATCAACAAAAGGATAGAAATATAAATTGAAAATTTATCCCTGTGTTATTGGCATTATCATTGCTATAACAACTAAAATTATCATCAACACTACTGTCAAAATAATTAAAATATTTAACTTCCCTTGAAAAATCACTAACATTTTAGGAATATTATTAAAAAACATCAAAAGATTATATATATAAATAATCACTAAAATTATCATTATTATTGCATAAATTATCATTATCATTGCACAGATAACAAAATCATAAAAAACATCCAATCTAAAGAACAAATTTAAAAACAGAAAACACAAAAAAAAACGAACAAATAAAAAGAGCAACATTAATTTTAAAATGATCACTAGCATAAATTGAAATTTCAGGAGAATCATTAGAAAAAATCAAAAGATTTTTATAAGGAAATAATAAAAAATAATTACAAAAATTATCATTATTATTGTGCAAATTGAAAAATTATGCAAATCATCCAATCCAAATAATAAATAAAAATAACAGAAAACACAAAAAAAAAGAGGCAAAAAAGGAACAATATTACTTTTAAAATGATTACAAACATCAATTGAAATTCAAGAATTTAACCAATTGAATATAAAACCAAAATAAAAAAGACAAAAATGAAAAAAAACAAAAAATTAAAGCATAAAAAATAAACATTGTCCAGATTTTTTTTTAAAATGAATTAATATCAAATAAAAAATTCAAAGAATAAGGAATAAAATGAAAAATAAAATATATATTTAATTCCAACTAAATCATAAAATTGAAAAATTAAAAACTTTGGGATCAAAATAAATAATGGAATAATAATAATAATAATAATAATAACAACAATAATAATAATAATTGTTGTTGTTGTTGTTGTTGTTGTTGTATAATTTAATAAATAAAATCAAAGAACGAGGCTTGTAATGAAAATTAACATATCAACCAATTTCAATTGGGGGATCAAATCACAACAAATTCAAACTTTTGTACCAAACAAATTAAAGGAACCAAACAAATTAAAAGAATAAGGACTATAATAAAAACTTTCATATATAATAAGTTTTAATTGAAAGGCACAATCGAAAATAATAAAAACTTTCAATCAAAGAAATCAACAATAAAACCAAAATCAAAACATCAAGGACTAAAATAAACTTTATACATACATCAGGGATCTCTGCAAAGTTTACGGCTGCAGGAGATAGAAAACCGACTACCGATACAAAACAGTTCACTGCCGTTTACCTGAACATATATGATAGGAACACGTCATGATCCCTGATGTATGTAAAGGACATGGCGACGTACCTCCCTGCACGGAGGGAGGGAATTTTTGACCTCCTGAAGGACCCGCACACACCACCTCAAGGGAGTGTTGGCTTGAAACATTGCGGGCGTGTATGGACGACATGCCGACAGTGCATGCAAAAAAATAATAAAAAATTAGATAATTACCAATACACCCCTAAACGCACTAGTATTAACAAAAAAACATGAGGGGGAAATACAAACCCACTCCCATTTACTATATGCTATTTTGTCTTTTTTGAGGGTTGTTTCTGTCTATGTAGTATGTAATTTTTTTTAAAAAAAACTGAAACAGCCCCTGTCCCTGTGTCATGTTTTTATTGTTTTCAGGCATAATTGTCAATGCACTGTTTATATATATATATATAAAAAAACATGCAATCGTGAAGCATACAAATCACAATTCACAGTAGCCAAATAGGAAAAATGCAACGCGTTTTATTTTTCAACTAGTTAATAGTTAATATTTAACTAGTTAATAGTTTAGTAGGGCGTTAAGCCCCCATTTTTATATAAAAAAACTAGTTAATAGTTAATATTTATCAGGGGCATAACATAACAACAAAGGACAACAAGTATCGAGTTCAATCCCCCCTCTCCCTGTTTCCCTCTCTCCCTCCCATTCTCTCTCTCCATTTTTCAAATTTTAATTTCTCAAACCCTAGAGAGCTGCCATCACTCTCAAACTTCAACGAAAACACAACTATACCATGGAATACAATCCAGAATTCCTCTCTCAATGCTTCCTCCACACACTCTCTCCACAACCCGAACCTCGCCGCGCCGCTGAATCCAAACTCGCCGAACTCGCCGACCACCCTAACTACGCCCTCGCTGTCCTCCGCCTCGTTGCTGAACCCTCTATCAATGAACAGATCCGCCACGCCGCTGCCGTCAACTTCAAAAACCATCTCCGCTCCCGGTGGGCTCCATCTCCTGATTCCTCCTCCACTCCGATCCTCGACGCCGAAAAGGACCAAATCAAAATCCTGATTGTCACTCTCATGCTCTCCTCTACTCCTCTAGTTCAATCTCAGCTCAGCGAATCGCTCTCTCTTATCGGAAAACACGATTTCCCTAAATCCTGGCCCACTTTGCTGCCTGAGCTCGTGTCAAATCTCCGAGCCGCTTCGCAATCGAACGACTATGCTTCAATTAATGGTATTCTCGGTACTGCTAATTCCATTTTTAAGAAGTTTCGCTATCAGTATAAAACCAATGATCTCTTACTTGATTTAAAGTATTGTTTGGATAATTTTTCCGCTCCATTACTAGAAATGTTCCTTAGGACAGCGGCTTTGATCGATTCCATGGTTAGTTCAGGTGGTGGGTCATCTGTTACTCTGAAGCCTTTGTTTGAGTCTCAGAGATTGTGTTGTAGAATATTTTTTTCATTGAATTTTCAAGAGTTGCCGGAGTTTTTTGAGGATCATATGAAAGAGTGGATGGCTGAATTTAAGAAATATTTAACAAATGGCTATCCTGTGCTAGAGAGTAGTGCGGAAGGATTAGGTGTTGTCGATGAGCTTAGGGCAGCAGTATGTGAGAACATTAGTCTGTATATGGAGAAAAATGAGGAGGAGTTTAAGGATTATTTGAATGATTTTGCACAAGCTGTTTGGACTTTGTTAGGGAATGTGTCCCAGTCCTCAAGTCGTGATAGTTTAGCTGTTACTGCAATTAAGTTTTTGACCACCGTGAGTACCAGTGTTCATCATACTTTGTTTGCGGTTGACGGGGTTATACCACAGATTTGCCAAAGTATCGTGATTCCTAATGTGAGGTTGAGGGATGAGGATGAGGAACTTTTTGAGATGAATTATATTGAGTTCATTAGGAGGGATATGGAAGGGAGTGATATAGACACTAGGAGGAGGATTGCATGTGAATTACTTAAAGGGATTGCAACGAATTATAAGCAGCAGGTGATCAGTATAGTTTCTGTTCAGATTCAGAATTTGTTGACTTCGTATGCTGCAAACCCAGCTGCACAGTGGAAGGACAAGGATTGTGCAATATATTTGGTCGTATCTCTTTCAGCTAAGAAGGCCGGGGGTACTTCTGTTTCGACTGATCTTGTTGATGTTCAGAGCTTTTTTGCATCGGTAATAGTGCCTGAGTTACAGAGTCAGGATGTAAATGCCTTTCCAATGCTCAAGGCTGGTGCACTTAAATTCTTTACAATGTTCAGGAATCAGATACCGAAAACTCTTGTACTTCAGTTGTTTCCGTATCTGATTCAATTCCTAGGTGCAGAGTCAAATGTTGTTCATTCCTATGCTGCAAGCTGTATAGAAAAACTCTTGCTGGTCAAGGATGAAGGGGGAAGATCAAGGTATACTTCAGCAGATGTAGCTCCAAATCTTCTAGTGCTGATGAATAACCTTTTTACAGCCTTAAGGTTTCCAGAATCAGAGGAAAATCAATACATAATGAAGAGTATCATGCGGGTTCTAGGGGTTGCAGAAATAACTCCTGAGATTGCCGGACCTTGCATTGCTGGATTGACTTCTATACTGGCTGAAGTTTGCAAGAATCCAAAGAATCCAATTTTCAATCACTATCTCTTTGAGTCAGTGGCTGTTCTTGTAAGAAGGGCATGTGAAAGAGACATATCTCTCATACCATCTTTTGAAGCAAGCCTGTTTCCTAGACTCCAGGAGATTTTGGGAAATGATGTAACTGAGTTTTTGCCTTACGCATTCCAGCTTTTGGCCCAACTTGTTGAGTTGAATAGACCACCCATCTCAGATACGTACATGGAAATTTTTAAGCTTCTCCTGTCTCCTGATTCATGGAATAGAAACTCAAATGTCCCTGCCCTTGTGCGTCTCCTTCAGGCTTTCCTTGAGAAAGCACCTGAGAAGGTCACCCAAGAGGGGAGACTAGCTCAGGTGCTTGGCATATTTAACAGGCTTGTGTCAGCCCCGAGCACTGATGAACAGGGCTTCTATGTGCTGAACACTGTTATTGAGAAACTTGAGTATGGAGCCATTGCTCCCTATGTTGGTCACATCTGGAATGCCCTATTTTCTCGCTTGCAAAGTAAACGCACAGTAAAGTTTATTAAGTCTCTTTTGGTTTTCATGTCACTCTTTTTGGTCAAGCATGGCTCTGCAAACCTTGTGGACTCTATGAATGCAGTGCAAGCTGGTATATTTTTGGCGATTTTGGAGCAGTTCTTGATACCTAATCTCAAACTGATCACTGGGCGCATTGAGGTCAAATTAGTATCAGTTGCCTCAATCCAACTTATCTGTGAATCTCCTTCTCTTTTGGATGCTGGGGCTGTTAGACACTGGGGGAAATTGCTGGACAGCATTGTAACACTTCTTTCACGACCAGAGGAGGATAGAGTAGGAGATGAACCGGAAATGCCAGATATTGCTGAAAATACAGGTTATACTGCTGCATTTGTCAATCTGTACAATGCTGGAAAGAAGGAGGAGGATCCTTTGAAGGACATAAAAGATCCTAAGGAATTCTTGGCTGCTTCATTAGCGAAGCTTTCTGCCCTTTCCCCTGGGAAGTTTCCCCAGATTATCAATGAAAATCTTGATCCGGCAAATCAAGCAATATTACTTCAGATTTGTAGCACTTACAACTGTCCAATTGTTTGAGTGAGTAGCTATACTAAATTACATTTATTGTCTTTGCTCATGTTCATTTTTTTTCTTATCGTTTTGCTTCTGTGTTTACCCATTTGTCTTCCTTTTTTTCTTAGTTGTGTTTTCTATATTCAAGAAATTTTCCCCTGGATAAAGATCAGTAGAGCATTGCTATTTGACATAAAAATGTATGTTTGCCAATCATAACAAACCTTTTGGATGAATTTAATTGCTTTGCATGGATACAGGAACTGCCTTAGTTAAACTTTCCTATTAACCAACAATCTTATGCGTTTATTTATCTCCACCAAACATTTTCAACAGATAATAATGATACATTCAGCATTGTTTTGATATGGTGTTATCATTATGTTACCACAGCATGTTTTCATTGTATGTTGTACTGTGCAATTATTTTGTCTTCTCTGGTTTCTGAAGTCCACTAGACCAACTTAAGGCAGGTCTTCTAATTTTTTTTCTTAAATAGCTTTCTTTCATTAGTCCATCTTGCATCCCAGCTGATTCTGTCATGATCCAGCTTGTTGCTGGTTCTTGTATGTTGTACTGTGCAATTATTTTATCTTCTCTGGTTTCTGAAGTCCACTAGACCAACTTAAGGCAGGTCTTCTAAAAATTTTCTTTAACAGCTTTCTTTCTTTAGTCCATCTTGCATCTCAACTGATTCTTTCGTGATCCAGCTTGTTGCTGGTGATGATAGTTAGCACAAAAAATTATCAAGTCATTTTATTCCTCCTGAGAATTTGTGAATTATCATGGCTGCATCTTTCACACCTATATTCTTCAATAGTGCATACAAATACATGCATTCTGCAATCATACCACTGACTTTGTAGCTAGGTGACACATTTAAGGCAAGAAAACAGTTACTGAATTGCAAGCTACTCTGTAAATTTAAGCCTTTACAAGCTCAATTTTAAAAGTTACTTGATTCTTTAGTTACGAGTTTTGTAAATTACCTATCTGAATGCTTTAGTTTAAACAATGCAGAACATGTGTTATAAATCAGAGTTTTAGCACCAGTGCATTGTTTTGTGTTTGAAGACTGATAACATTATTTTCAGAAGTTGTGTTACAGTGTAGAAATCATCATGCTAGCTTTTATGATATCTCATAATTTTTTATACTTTCTTCTCCTCTAAACTGAATTTTATACTTTGCTTTGTTTCCTACAGTCTTCCTCGAATTTTATTATTAAGCACACAAAAGAGCTCTTGTAATGGAGTTGCAGCTGCATTGTTTGCTTATCTTTCTACATCTTTGATTATTTCGAATCTGCAATTCTTTGATTATTCATGACTAGCTGTTTTGTATGAGCAAGGGACATCAGCTTAATTTCCTCCCTTGTACTTTTCAAATTTGTTTGCAACCACAAGACAGAGTTCTAACTAATTCTGTGTGCACCGCACCCTTTCAGATTATCATGTGGGAGTTGAGGCCTGTTATGTGGTCCGAGTTTCAACAAGGGGTTTCATCTTATTTATGAGCAGGCGGTACCTTTTGCATTGCAGTCGACGGGTTTTGTCAAATAATAATCTTGTTTGCAACTTCCCATGATATATTCAGTAATGACTTGATTATGTTGCCACGGTATGGCAGCGATTTTCCTAAAGAGTTAATGATAGTTCCACAATGTTGTGTATCGAATCTGGTTTGGCAAACCTCCTTCCAGGCTTTGTTGTGAAGCGTTTTACGAGTCTTGTTCAACTGCATTTGTGATCTAAATGCAGTTTCTGTGTACTTTACATGCATGCAATGTTGCATTGGGTCCACAAAAGAAAAGATAAAAAAACAGTTTTTGAGGGTATTAGGCCGGCCAGTTAATGTGCAGGTGAGTTTGGGTTGATTTGCTGTGGAAAGTCTTCATAAAATGTTCCTGTGGTAAATTTGATTTTCCATTTTTTCCTGTAAAATGATGTTCCAATTAGAGATGAAGACCGTGTGACATGGCAGGAATTTATTTGACACCGCATGAGGTTGCTTGGGAGGAACAAGAAGTTCCATGATATCGAGATGCAAACTCAATGGCTTAAGTTGTTGGGAGCCGAAGCGGTGGGAAGTGATACCTGCGCTCCTCCCATGAAGTTTAAAAACTTTCCAATTACATATTTTTTTTCTAGACCGCTTACGATACCCTTGGGCAAAGGAAAATTAAAATGGTAAAAAGAATAGGAATGGTAATTTAACCTGAATGTGATGGATATTGAATTGAATCTAATGTAATATATACATACTTCAATATAGATTTGGCTTGAATAGGGTATTTATTTATAGCTTTCTTATCTGGTTAGGGTATGTAAGTTAATCTAAACATAACCTGAGATGTCCGTGTGTAATTTTACTATATATATATATATATATAGTATGCTATGGATATTTAAATTTCTAGGAAATGGATGATATAATAACAACTTAACCCGTGGTTTCCATTACCAGCTTCTTCTTTGTAGCTTGGGATGGATTAATTTCCCTCCCCTCAAATCCCATGACCGGGAAAATATGGCATATTTTGAGATTACATCTTCCCTTGGCATTAAATAATTCATGACTCCCAAATCACACTCTCCACCCTATCCACTGGCTGCAGGTATGGGGACATTTTCCTTTTATTCGGATTTGCTGGTGGTTGGGTTTGGATGTGGAAAAAAAAGATTTATTTGGCAATTTGCTTGAAAGAAGTATTATGAATGTAAGAGGCAAAGGAGAGGGGAATCAATATTGTTAATATTAATTAAAGATATGGATGCTCAGTGACTGTTAAAAGATAAAATATATTAATTCTCTAATATATCTTATTTAATTCCATGTTTTGACAATAGAATGGTCTTTTCTTTGAAGATCCTCCACCAAAAATGGTGCCTTGAAATACGTAATGCAATTTGGGTTGGTGGAGGAGGAGCTGAGTTTTTTTAAACTTGAAAGTAGGTCCTGAAATCGACCATTTCTTTATGATTGATTCATTCTTGTACAGTGAAACAAGGGGGGAGATTGGAGTGAAATCTGGGGGCGTCCGATTTATTTTGATGATTTTATTTTTCCAAACCGCAAACGATCCAATTTGCTCGGAAGAGGGATAGACAAGAGGATGTTGCTGTGATGCCAAGCTGCCATGGTTCATATCATCACAAATCTCCTAATCTCTTTCTAGTGAAGGAAAAGAACAATGTTTGTTACCACCACAATTTTATTTTATTTTAGAATCCGACAGAACACGCCATGGCACCAAAAATCTACCTTGAAGAGAAAGAAAACATCATAAACCCCCATTCAATCAGATTTTCTCTTATGGGCCCTGAACATTGGAGAAACACTGGAGCAGGAACTAATGAAGAACAAAAAACACTGTTCTTTTTTCCCATCTATCCTTTTTCCTATTCTCTTCCTTGTTGACCTTTTCTTATTCTTCCTTCCTTTGATTATTTTATTCAAATTGCTTGGAGAATTATTCAACTTCAAACCCACAGAAGCACTCACTACAGATCCGCACCAATTATCTGCCGCAATAAAATAATAGGGGGGCAAGCTGTGTTGTAAGAAATTGATTAATAGTAATCGTACATTTCATCCACCAAATGTTGCTGATTTTGCTAGACTGCCCGGCTGACTTCCACTAAGCGTAAACGTGGCTATATTTTAACTTCTGGTGGAGGATCGATCTTCTGATTCTTTACCAGTAATTCTCTAACGTTTCATGCTTTATATTATACCAATAAATGACCTTTCCAGTGCTGCATATTGGTACTGGGATAATCATTATTGCACCGTGTGTGATGAACCCCACCGTCAATAGGCTCAGGCTGAGCCATGTATATGGTCCCCTGGCGTGCCTATCTTTGATCACTTGCGCTAAGCACTAAATCAGCTGTCCAATAAGCCTCTAAATGATCGATTAGGACCTGGAAGTAAGATTATGATCGTTTATTAATTTGCTCTAATGTGGCTTTACTTGTTTCGGCCAATCCTTTGACGTTCATATGGCTTACCATTTGTTGCAATAAATTACTTGAAGAAATCGTATGAGTCATTCTTGGTTATCAATTAAGATGGCTTTTGAGAAAACAAGCACACCTCACAGATCCCTTGAAACTCATTCGAAATAAATGGTTTCGATTCGTCAAAGTCCGAAGACCAACTCGGCAGTTGTCGTTTTTTTAATTTAAAAATCAAATTCAAGCTGTGTTACTCTTAACCAAAGACTCATTCGAGAGAAAAATATAGTTTTTCTTCTTCTTCTTCTGTGGATGGCAATAGTTTCAGCATGATCCAAGAAACAGATTCCCAGACAGTCGGCAAGATTGTGTGGATCGAGCACAAGCTTTATCGTCCGGACTCGGAACTAGCAAGAAGAGGGATGCTTCTCTATTTTCGGAATCTCTTTTAATTCTATGTATATGCTAATCAAGGAAATCAATGCCATAAACCCCACATGAATATATTGTTCATAAATGGGAATTCCCACTCAGGACTCGAATCCTTTTCTTCCAACTTGTGTGTATAAAGTTGATAAGAAAGCTCAGGAGAAGAAATTGAAAGTGGTAATAGACAGAACCGATGGGTGGCCGGTTGGTTCTCCAGATTCTCAGCTTCAGGCACAGATCTAGTAATTAATTATCTGTACGGAAATGATGGCTCAACCCCATCCAGCCCTTCCTTAACCCTTTTATATAGATTAGTTTCTTTGACACCTGCTCTGCTTTGGAATTCTCTTATTTAATTATATTTTTATAACCTTTAATAGATTATTTTGAGTTGCTTACAAGTAAATACTTTTATATTTATTAAATTTAAGATTTTTGGTTTTTAAAATTTAAATATTTTTATGGAAAGTTTAATAATGTGTAGTTAAATTAGTTTTTACATTTTAAAACATACAAAAAATAATAATCTTGACGGTGTTGAAATACAAATTATATACATGATGTAGTTAGTGGTTAGTGTGTGTTTATCACCTTTTTTCTTTTTTATAGAAAACAAATTGAAGAGTCATGAAACTAGATTTTTTTAAAAAAACTAATCTTGAACAATGAAATTAAAATAAATAAAAAAGCTAATTTTTTTTTACCCTTGTTAACGTTTAAAAACCATGATTTAGGTTATTAGATATGAAGCACTGTACATTAAAAAAATCTAAGAAAACTAATTCCCAACAGATCAAATGTTGAATTAAAATATATTAAAAATCACACACACAAAAATAAAAATTAAAAGAATGATGATAAGAATATATACACACAAAATAAATTATAGGAAAGCTATATTTTTTTTTATTGGAGGGTGAAATTGTAAAGAAAAATAACTTCAAGGGAAAAAAAATAAAAAGAATGATGACCATATTGAGAAAAGTCATATATCGTAAATTTAGATCAAATGATAAAATTGAAAAACAATAAAACCTTTACAAAACAATAAACCGTGTTACCATCGTCAGCACTCGTTGTGCCCACATGAAGTGAGCACGGTAGCTCTTTCAAGTCTCAACAACGTGAAGAAAGAGACTTTCTAGTTGCCGAGAAGTATCACTCAACGTGCACGGGCGCTCTTCGTGTGATGCCAACAACCTTTCCGTAGAAAGAAAAACAATTCATTCATGAAATATGAAATTGCAATCACCGAACCTAGTAAAAAGAATGAGTAAAAAGACCATAATGGTCCTGGGTTGACTTATTTTTCCCAGTAAAAACTAATAATATTTTAAAACTCCTCATTTATTATTATTATTAATTTATTTTTTCTCCGTCATGGTTTTCTCCGTCGTTCCTTGTACATCAGGCGACAAGTGACGGGCTCCATGAATGAGGTTCGCATATCTCTCCGTTAAAAGGAGGCGTTCGCATATCTCTCCGTTAAAAGGAGGCGCGGTCAAATTGTTAATGATTTGCATGGAAGGATATAATTGAAAAATCTAGAACTTTAAGATGCGGCATGCCTCCCGCCGTTTTGATTTCTGGAACTTGCACTAAAACTCATGCTATCTTTTTTTGGAAGTTCATAGGGTCTAATCGCTCGTGACGGTGTGACATGAATTCCAGCCTCGGATGCTAAGCTCTTTTATCATTCCCAAGGCGCCCAGATTAAATATAACAAATTCTTGCGTTTATCCTTTCATAGGGTACCCTAAATAATATCCATTTGCAAGGTTCAGGGTGGTAGCCAAGGAACACGAGCTGAACTGGTCTCCACATGGGGGGGTGAGAATTCAAAATCAGTAGACCCCACCAATCATGTATTTTGCAAATATATTGTGTCCCAAAAGAAGGATACACTGTCTGGAAGGAGATTAACGGCCAGATCTTTCTCTTTCTTGATCACCCACTCAGCTTTAGCATGACCCCAAGAAAAAATAATTATTTTCTTCTTTTTGCTAACAGCGCCCCGGGCTTATGGGAACGATTCAGAAGATTCTGTCAAGACTCAAGATATCAAGCCTTTCTTTTTCCTTTTCCTTTTTTTTTTTTTAATTTCTAAAACAAGTGACGCGAGGAATAAAAAAAGGCATCCCCTTCGGGCACGAGGAACAGCTCATTTCTGTTTTAATCTGTCATCAACTATCTATCTCTGTTTTATTTATGTTAACCCCACAATTCAGAGGCGGATCTAATCTCTAATCCGAAAGGAATCTACAGATCGGGTGGACATTTAAGATAAGATTATCTCTACTTTGTATATTGTTATTCTTGATTAAATGTTAGGAAATTGGGAGGTCTTACTTAACCCTTTAGAACGGGCAAGAGTCGTTTCCTGTGATTAGATTGCAGTCATTAACTACGATTATGTTAGGATTAAACGCTGGGCGTCCACAAAATACACGTGCCTTGATGTGACTGGCCTGTCCTCCCCATTTTTCATGTCCTGTCCTTTTTCTTTTTAATTTCTATCCTGTGAACAACAAGCAGTTCTGGCTGCTCACATGACATCTGTTCCCTCTTGTGTTCATAACCCGAATACCATGGGCTGAGTGTATCACCATTGTTTTTAAAAAAAGAATTTAGTTTTTTTATATTAATGTATATAGCCGGGTCATCAATTAATTCCAACCATAAAATTATCAGTTATATAAATTTCCAGAATTTATCATATAAACAACCACAAGACAACCTTAAATAATATATTTAATTATTTACTAATATCATATTCCTTGAAGGGATTTTTTTCTTCACATTAGTTATATTTTCTTGTCGTATTTAACCTAGTAGAAACGACTTCTTGACATTTAAGAAGAGTACGGGTTTCAATTTATAGTATTTTCTTGAATTTTAGTCAAAATTATTTCTGTATATCTACTTTGATAGTTAAATGAGTTCTTTACGACAGGACAACATGGTGAGTAGGATTTTTCTTCTTCTTTTTAAGGTGATCATTGTTCGTGTGGTTGGACTGTGTGTTTCTTATATAAATAAATAAATGATTGATATAGGTTATTTTTTTTAAATGTAAGCAAAAAAAAATGTTTTTTTATATAATTTTAAAGACGCAATAGTCAAAAGAGTTGCTTAAATTTTGAAAAGATTTGGAGGAGGAATAAGATCTTCGTTGTCGCTGAATTAAAGTTTGGTTCTCGGTGAGCTACTCTTTCCCCGTGTGCTAAGATTCTCCAGCGATAGCAGATAAAAGAAGCCGAGTCCATCGAAGATGCATAACAATGGCCGCCAATGCATCATTTTATTCATTTCCCACGATGATTTAATCCACCATGTGATGCTCGCATTTGAGATCCTTACTCGAACATTAATTTCCCACTTGATTATTTTTTTTTTTTTATGAACGTCTTGTCAAGCAAGATTCACATTAAAAAATAAAATAAAAAAACATATAATTAACTTTCTTTGGTCACTGCAGGGGCTGCTCAGGTTCAGGGGGCAACTATGGCAATATGGGTCCACGAGTTTTTATATTTATTATTCATTAATATTTAAAAATAAATATTTATATTGTATCTATTGAATTGCAGATATCCATCTGGATATCTCATTATTTTTTATTTTTTTGATATATTTGAGGTCAGGTTTGAGTCATTGTTTTAAACAGTATTTATATAATATAATATAATATAATATAATATAATATAATATAATATATCCATTATTTATTGAGTGAGTGAGGTAATTATTTAAAAAATATTATATATCTTAGTTGGTTCGGTAGATATATTAAAAAATGTTAAATATTAACAAATTGAAATAATATTTGTTTTTTATTTTTTTACATTAAAATATTAAAAAAAACAAAAGATCAAACAAGCTATAACTGAGAACAATGAGCTTTTTGTTTAATAATTAAGTCCACGATTTGGATTCTCCCCACCACTGAGCTTTTCTTACTATATGAGATAAAAAATATTCGCATCCGTGCGCTCACAAATATTAGAATAATTGTATTTTTTGTTCGTTGCCGTTGGTTGCTGAAAGGAACGGTCTATGCAGCATTTGGAATTAACTTCGTCCTTTTTTTAATGTTTTTTAATAAACCAATCTGGTTGGCGATTTGTTTGTCTCCAATTTTTAAGTCAAGCGGCAGAAGACAAGCCACGTCAGCACGCGTGTATCTCTTATTAACTGTCTGCAAGTGTTTTGATACTAATATATAAAATTATCTAAAAAATAATATATATATATATATATATAATTATTTAAAAAATACCATTAACCTTTTCAATCACTGGTTAGTCATATCGTAACCAGAAACCACATGCGTGCTGCAAAATTACTCGAAGGGCAATCAATTATTGGGAAGATCCTGATGTGTTAATTAGATCATTTAATTGGTTTTCAAGGCACCTCAACGAGTAAAAAGATAAAATAATATGCAATAAAAATTACGATAGAATTGAAACACTTTCGAAGAATGTTGTGAACATAAGCGTTGATTAATTGCTTCTTGCATTAACAACATGCGAAGATCGTATGATAAGTTCGTTGGACAGCGATGTAGTTCTCCGGGTCCTGCCCGAGCACCGATGAAGATGCAATCTTTCTTTGGCTGCATGTAGCTAAAAGAAATGAAAATCATCGCAAAATTTCATTTCGCCGGTGCTCCTTTTTCTCAATTTCCATTTTTCAAGACTAGTTTCTCGATTTAATTCCCATACTTCGTGTGTATTTTGGCTGTTGCTACCTGTGCTTGCCCCTCGCTAACCCCAGGAGGAAAAAAACAAACAAAGGAAAGATGTGCTCTGGAGGGGGAAACAGGTGGGATGAATTTTAAAGGAGAGCCTTTAATAAGCCCCGGAGGCTCTGACGTATATCCAATTCTCTATTGAATCCTGAAACAAAAATGTTTTCAATCGCGTCCCTAAACATTTCTTGATCGGGTCCTTCTTGCCCATCTTAAATTATTTTCCCGTAATTTCTTTTTTCAAATCAACATATTTCCATTGCATATTAACTAGCTTGCAGTCTCCCGCTGCGCTGCGAGTTGGGTCAAAAGATCTGTAAGTTGGAGATTCAATCAGGTTCTTTCAAATTTAAAACCTATTTTTTGGGTGCTTATTTTTTATAGGTTTTTTAAAATTGATATTTCTAAATCGATTCATAAAAAAAATCTTGATTGTGCCCAGATTTCATAGGTTACTGAGTTTCTGAGATACGAAGAGTTTTAATACATTTATCTAGGTCCCCCTTTTTTCCTTTGTTACTATATATTCAATTGAAAACCAAGTTTCTTGTTTTAGATTACTTTTTATGGAACTGTTTTCTTCCAGTCTCGAAAATAACTCGATTATCATGGGGCTTTTTGTTTATTGTTTCTTTTTAGGTTTGTTTTTGCCAAATTCTTTTAATTTATGTTTTTCCGAAACTTTACTTTGATATTTTAAATGATTTTTTAAAAACAATTTATGAAGTTAGATTTTTTTTCCTATTTCATCCCTTTTATTTTTTTATTTTAATTAATTTATTATTATTATTATTATTGATAAACGTTTTACTTGAGATAAAGTCTTAGAATCATTTTCATTTATTTATTTTCTTTAGGATTTTCCATTGAATTTAAAAATGATTTGGGTTTTCTTGTTTGTTTTAAGTGTTCGTCTTTGTTACGTTTACCTTGGGCAATAAATAATAAATTAGTTAGGAGCTAGGATTCTTAATTCACTCAAAGTTTAGAGTGTGATAAGTTGTGAGTTTAAGATTTTTGCCTGGAAGATTTGATTGAGGCTGGACCACAATGCTAAACGAACGCTTAAAGATTAAACCAGGTCTTGAAGGCTTGCTTGATATGCTTGTTTTCCTCTCTCTTTTTAAGTTTTTTCTTTCTACATTATATGTTAAAGCTTGTCTTGTTGTTTTTTTGGTTGACTTTCATAGGTCTAGTGTTGGATTTATGACTAGAGTCATCAATTTCAAAATCAAACTTGAGTTGACTTCAAAATTTTCTCATTTTTTGTTTATTTATTTTACTTTCATACCTTGATATTTGTGTATTGAGAATTAATTTTGGTTTTTCTTTTCTTTTCATTTCATGGTTTTTTTTGTTTATTACGAGTTTGTCGCATCATCATGTATATTATCATGAAGTTTACAAGTTAACTTAAATTTACTAATTTTGTTTTTTTATATTTCCGTGATTTTTATATCTCAAATGAGGTCATGCCAATTTACTCTTTTACCTTTTCTTGTCATTTTTTTTAATCATTTTACTTTATATTGTTTTTTTTTTTTAAAAAAACTGACGGGGCAATGCAAAGTGCTGGACAAATCTAGTGCCAACAAACATAGCAATTCAAATTAGAACAAAATAAATAAAAAATCTCAATCTCAGCATTTGAGTCGACACGCTGATGGACGACGATACACACCGTTTTTTTATTTGATTTTCTGTGAGCTGAAAATACGATAAGTTTTCACCGTGTTTAAGAAAATGGAAACAGAGTGTCCTGCCTTGAAAAAGGAAGGCAAATCGGACAGCGACACGTGGTACGATAAAACAAACCACGTGGCCGGACTTAATTAGGTTCTCATCATGACATGTACTATGGACCACGTAACAGATCACAATGGCAGCTTTACTGTAAATTCACCAGCCCACGCTCTATTATGGCAGGCGTAAAACACATCCCAATCCCAAAACAATCCCCAGCGCTGAAATTATGCCCGTGTTAAATATATAAAGGGAGAGTGGGTTTTCAATTTAATGAAACGGAGACATCAAAAGCTACGCGCCTACCATGCGTTCTTGTGGGACCCAATTGGTCAGGGGTAACACGTGTGAATTAAAACTTGTTTTCTCCAACGTAAAAAAACAAAATATCACAAGAATTATCAGAAATTGAAATTACAAAAAAAAATATGCCGGGTTTACTTGAGCCAACACGTTTGCATGCCAGTCACCGCAATTAGACATGATAGAGACGGCAATTAGCCGAATCGGCGGCGGAGTTACGGAATGTAACGGAGAACAGTCACCGCTCTCGAGACGCGTTGATGGTATGACAGTAACAACATAATTGAGTCCCGTCGCCTTATCAGACGGCTTCCATTTCCATCAGTGTGCCCCGTGACCTCTTTATTCACCATTAGAGAGGACGGGCGTGGAAAACAATATACCCAAATTAGGAGAGTTCATAAAATAATATAAGTTTAACTAGCCATGCAGGTCCAACCTTCGTAGCTTGAGAAGCTTTTGTCCCCTCTCATAGGGCTTTTTTTATTTGTCCATGAAATGACATATATAATAATAAAAATAAAACTAATTGATGAAATGCTCATAGTAATAATTAAACTCGTCTACTAAACATCCATAGTAATCCTCTTCGCTTGCGAAAGACACTACACAACATCTTCAATCCAACCTCCTCTTGAATTTTTCCATCAAGATAATTTTTGTATGATAATGAAGAGGATATTATCAGTAAAATGTAAACTAACTTTTTTTTAAACTCCAATGCAATGTTTTTCCTCCAAAAAATCTATGATAAAAAAATCTCCGTAAACTTTCATGTATATTGAATTTAGTCCTTCACTCGTGCTATTCTACTTTTTACAGTTATATAATTGTAGGATCTACCTTTACATGTGCAAATCACAAGGTAATTTAATTTTTTATTTGCTGAACTAATTAATCACTGTATTTATTTATATGCTCACGTAAATCAAATCATTTGACTGTAAATCGTTCATGTGTGTATAGTTCTCGGCAATTTTATAGGACAATTTTTTTTCGTAACTTGGATGTTCGGGTCAGCTTGCGTGTACCTCGACCAGTCCCACATGTTCTATAGTGAATGAACAATTACCAACTTTTAGTGGCCTCGAGGATTGCGAGACTCAAATTGGTGATATGTCTGGATCATTGAGGTACACCTCGAGGGTTTTTACATAATAGATTTGTCATGTTTAATACATAATTAACTTAAAAAGTTGGTATGCATGATCTATGTGATATATAATTGAATTTAATGATCAATTAACCTATATACTCACTCTTAATGAAGTTCTAAATTTATACATTTCATCAGTATCATAAACTTTGAATACAATTGAGGATGGGTATATACGTTTAGAACTAGACAAAATATTCCGATTATCATCGTCGACTATGGACACAAACCCTCCGGCGCAGCAAAACTTAACCTCGTCAACAACATGGATTAAACTACCACTGACATCAACCATTTAATTAAGGAAAAGTCTTTTCGTCACCAAGTAATGTGCGTAAAGGTTATGCACAAACTAAGCCAACGGTTTGATGCCGAGTCAATAAACGAGTTTTTGAGTGATTTTCTTCAATGCAGATTTGGTTTTAAGAGATTTTCCTTTTGTTTTAAAATATTTCAAATAATTTTAATTTTTTAATATTTACACATCAATTTTATATAGTTTAAAATAAATATATTTTTTAAAACGTATTGAAACACGTAAGGATATAATATAATACAATCACTAATAAAAATAATCTTAGAAAATTAAATAAAAAGTAAAATAAAAGCACGGTTGCCAAACGGGGTGCAAGATGGAGAGATAAAACTAGGATCAGTGAGTAGGATCCCTTCTCATTTTTTGCTGCTGATGTAGGAAGTAGTACGGTCCAATGCTACAGAGAACAGTGACTAGCTAGTGGCTATTAAAAATTTAAAATGCAGTCGTAGTTGGCAATTGGTGAGAAGGAAAGAGAAAAAGGAAAAACAATCAGAAAAAAATCTTACTCTGAATGGAGTATGGATTTTTGATTTCCTTTTTTTTGTTTTATATTATTTCAGTTGATTTTATAAATATATTTTAAAAAATAAATTATTTTAATATTTCTTTTAAAAAATCACTTTGAAAACAATTCTACCCCACCCGAACAGGCCTAAAGAGGCAGAGAAGGACTAGAGAGTAGAAAGAGAGAGAAGAGAACGGAGGAAACTAGAGTGAGTAACTGGAGTGAGACCAGAATGAGATTACGGCCATGATCAGCAGGAGAGAGCGATTCTAGTTTGAGGGGATTCCGTAAAAATACTGGTAACGTCGACTCAAAGTCATCAGGTAGATATAGAGAGAGATCACAACAAGAAGTCATCATCATCAGCAGCAAAACACTCCTCTATCTTCTTTGTGTTGTAAGAAATACAGTGGTTTTTGTGGATGCGAGGACAGCAGCAGAAGCAGTTTTGTTACTGAGAGAGAGAGAGAGAGAGAGAGAGACTGAGCCATTCCCCAGTGCTTACTATGTAATTATTATAGAAAAATGAAATCTTGCTCAACCGTCATGCCTGCTTAGACTTGCTCATTTAATGGGGTAGTCCTGTACTGCCTGATATCCCCTTTTCTTTCCTTATCTCCTTCAGCCTCCATCCTTTTAGTGGATTCTCTCTTTCTTAACTCCGCTGTTTTCTCTCTGCTTCTCTTGTACGACCTTGTTTGCCTGGCTGTTTTGATGGCTCAAACTGAAAGAGGTGAGTGAGGATGGGGAATATCTGTTTGTTAATTTTTGGTGACCAAGAAAATGAATGGGCTTTTGTTGCTTTGTCTGGCTTCTGAGAATGGAGAAGAAAGGAAAAGAAATGGGGCTTTGAGATGTACTACCAGTTGATCTTGGTGTGCATTCTACCCCCCCAAAAAAAATATGTTGTGCGAGAGATTGAAAATTTTGATCTCACTCGAGTTGGTATTATTAAAATTGTCGAAGCGGATGTTTTTGCTTTGAACGGACTAAAATGATGCCAAATTTATGTTTATTAAATTGGCGTTCTCTCTTCTTTTCTTGGGTTTCCTCAGCAACCAGACATTTTTAGACCCGCTTAAAAGTTATCTTCAAATCTCTTGTTATTTTGTGCTTTAATTTGGCTGGCTTTTGATGGGTTTAGCAGGTGATGATCTGTACACAGAGCTATGGAAGGCATGTGCAGGGCCATTGGTGGATGTCCCAAAGGCTGGAGAGAGAGTTTTTTACTTCCCTCAAGGTCACATGGAACAAGTATGTAGCTTTTGATTTACTTTTCCTGGAAAAAAACTTTAACTTCATTTTCTGCTTTCATTGTTTTAAAACTCTCAGATCGAAATCTGAACCTCTACTACCTATAATGTTTTTGATTTATGGATTGTTTTATGCAGTTAGAAGCATCAACAAATCAAGAACTGAACCAGCAAATCCCACGGTTTAATCTTCCTTCTAAGATCCTTTGTCGTGTTATAAACATTCAACTGCTGGTAGTTCTAATTCTCGTGCTCTTGTTTAATTTTTATGTTTTCTTTGCAAGGCTTTCAAGTAGTTTCTCTTATTAATGTTTGGTTTCTTTAAAATTTTAGGCTGAACAGGACACGGATGAGGTTTATGCTCAGATTACTCTGCAACCAGAAGCTGATGTGAGTAAATGCACTCCTTGTTGGCTTTATTTTTTCGGTTTATTGCCGAATCAATTTTTCTTATTTTACTTTCTTTGTTCGATTCAATTTTAGCAAACCAACCCTACAAGTCCAGAACCCTGTCCACCTGAGCCGGCAAAGCAAACGGTTCATTCCTTTTGCAAAATTCTAACAGCTTCTGATACTAGCACCCATGGAGGTTTCTCTGTTCTCCGAAAGCATGCAACTGAATGCTTGCCTCCTTTGGTAATAACTCCTACTTGGTATTTAAATGTAGTGATGGATGCTCATTGAAAATTTTGTAATTAATCACCAATACCACCGTTTCTTTTCATCAGGACATGAGCCAAGCAACGCCTACTCAGGAACTGGCCGCCAAAGATCTTCATGGCTATGATTGGCGGTTCAAGCATATATTTAGAGGTAAATGTTCCTTACATTTTTTTCTCCGTGCAATGTTGCTATTTTTCTGGTTTATTGAAATGGGAACACATTAAGAAACTGGAGCTTAGACCGGTTCTCTTTTTTACTTTTACAACTAGGTCAACCACGGAGGCATTTGCTCACAACAGGATGGAGCACATTTGTCACTTCCAAGAGACTGGTTGCAGGAGATTCTTTTGTGTTTCTTAGGTAGTTGGACCCGTATGATCTGATTTATTGTCCAAATTCAGGTCTCCATTTCTGCTTACAATTATATCGTATATGATATTTAGAGGTGATAATGGGGAATTGCGAGTTGGGCTTCGGCGTCTGGCTCGTCAGCAAAGCTCCATTCCGTCATCTGTGATATCCAGCCAAAGCATGCATTTAGGAGTGCTTGCTACTGCCTCTCATGCTGTTTTGACACAGTCTCTCTTTCTTGTGTACTACAAGCCAAGGTTTGATCATTACCTTCTCTACTGTAAAGCCGCGTGGTTGTTAATTGGTCATCTGATCCTATTTATCTTAAATTTACTTTCCCTGCTCTTCTGCAGGACGAACCAGTATATCATTGGGCTGAACAAATATCTGGAGGCTGTTAAGAATGGATTTTCTGTTGGCATGCGCTTCAAGATGAGATTTGAGGGAGAGGATTCTCCTGAGAGAAGGTATCTCTGCCATATATTTTTGGCTACTGGTTTCATGGTTGTTTTAAGATGATCATTGATTCTTTTGAAAACCGTTTGGTCAGGTTCACAGGCACCATAGTTGGAGTTGGAGATTTCTCTCCAGAGTGGTCTGGTTCTATATGGCGGTCGTTGAAGGTTGATTAAAGTTTTAGAATTTGCATGGGAATGTTGAAATATTCAGTGTCTTGTTTTTGACACTGGTTGCCCTTTTATTTTCCCATACAGATTCAATGGGATGAACCAGCAACAATTCAAAGGCCAGAGAGAGTTTCTCCATGGGACATAGAGCCTTTTGCAGCTCCTTCTTCCCCAAATCTTACTCAACAGGTGGTGAAGAGCAAAAGGCCTCGACCTGTGGATATCCCTGCATCTGGTATGTGGGAAATTGTCTTGGTTTCTCTGAGTTATTTTGTCAGTATTATTTTGAAACCTTATGCACTAATTGGAGTGTAGAGATTGCTGCAAACCCAGCTGCTTCAGCTTTCTGGTACCATGGACCAACCCAATCTCGCGAGTTAGTCCAACGAGGGAGTATTATTGAAGCCCAAAGCTCTGAAAGCCATATCTGGTCTATGAGGCAGAAGGAAGTTGATAGCAGTCTCAATAATAGCGGTGGCTGTAACTCAAGGGCACGACCAGAAGGAATTTGGCTGCCTTCATCTCACATGAACGTCTCTCTCAACGTTTTTCCAGATCCAGCAGGGGACAACAAATGTGCTAAAACACAGTCTATTATCTCTGGTTTTGCTTCTTCTATATCATCAATGCAAAGCAATGGCCTGATAAATGAGCAGGTGGAGAAGGGGAGAAAGTTCGAGAACTCTGTAGGTTGCCGGTTGTTCGGAATTGATCTGACAAGTAACTCTGGCATTACTGCTGCTCCAGAGAAGGAACCTGCATATCCAATTGTTGATTATAATGAAACCAAAGGACTTTTTCCAGCAGCAGGTGAGGCTGAGAAGGCCCAAACCATGGAATTTTCAATGTCCTCAAAAGAACAGAAACAAGTTATACCAGACGCATTGGCAAAGGAGTCACAAAGCAAGCAAGGCTCCACAACCTCCACGAGAACTCGTACCAAGGTAAAATTTGAAGTTCTGTCTTCTATGGCTCTCCCTTTCTGCCTGAGCTTGTGATGAATAAAATTTTGTTTCTTTTTGAGAAGGTGCAAATGCAAGGGGTTGCTGTCGGCCGTGCTCTTGATTTGACTGTTTTGAAAGGGTACAAGGATCTTATAATTGAGCTGGGGAAAATGTTTGAAATTGGAGAACTTTCCACGCGTGAAAAATGGACTGTTGTGTTTACAGACGATGAGGGCGATATGATGCTCGTGGGCGATGATCCATGGCCGTAAGTGATTTAGAACTTCATCTAAAGCACACCTGATGACATCTTTTCCATTAAAATGGTGACTGGATTATTGAAATATGTTTTTATTAATTGCAGCGAGTTCTGTAAGATGGTGAAGAAGATATACATATATTCAAGCGAGGAAGTGAAGAAGATGAGCGCCCGGTGCAAGCTTCCTGCATCTTCATTTGAGGGTGAAGGGACTGTTATAAGCTTGGAGTCGGAGCACAAGTCCGATGCATGAAACTCGGAAATCCTTTTGCTTCATACAGAGTCTATTCTATCTAGTCAGGTTAAAACAAAAAGGAGGAAGCGTGTTGCTTAAGTTTGCTCCGTTTTTTGGGAGCTTGCACTTGTTTGACAAGGAGTGAAGGAGGTAGCTGTAGTAGGGCTTTATTGTTTTTCTTAAGGGTTAATTAAATCAGGGTTAGAACTGGAATTTACGTATACCTTGATCCTGGGCTGGCGAGGAATATAATTTATCAGCCTGTAAAAATCATATGTATGCTTGCTTGTGTCTTGGTTGGCAGTTAGCTCATGGTTTCTTGCCAGCAGAAGCTGCCGTGAGCTGTTGCGTTTTATGTTGAGAACTGGATGGCAGGTTAACGCATGGTCTGGCTCTCTACACTCTTCGGATTGGGTGGGAAGCACTTGTTGCTAATTATTGCTTGTAATTTGTAAAAAGAGGGGCAGGGGGTTTCCAACACTGATAGTTTTTTTGGGTCAAAGTCTTCCGCTCCCGAGTTCATGTTTTTTTTTTTGTTCCAATGAGGTTCCACCTTATATATCTTCCAATGTGGTTTGGAAAATGTCCATGCCATGGTGATTTTGACTTTGCCATGCCCTTTTCAGTAGAAGCCATGTAGGCGTGTATTCTTTTGCCTTTATTCTGTCGTGTATGGGGAGGCAAGAGTTGTTCACGTGGAGATTATAATTATTACAATAATTATTGTATTATAAATAAAAAAAGAAAGCTCTCTCTTTTTTTTTACCTAGCAGCGGTTGCATTTAAGGTGATCCGTGCCCAGGATAGAGCATGCTTTTCAAGGATTCACAGCATTCAAATTCGTGCCCAGGATAAATTATGCCGCTGATAGAAAACGTAATTTATCTTTAGATGAAACAAAATGCATGAATCTTTTTTTTTTGTAAAAAAAATTTATTCCCCCATAATTTTATTTTTGATCTTATTGCTTATTTATATTATTGCATGATTAAATAGGAAATAAAATCTAAAAAACTCAACGGCAGAGTATGGAAACATCTCCAGCTTATTCTAAAAGAGGTAGTTCAAGTGGAGAAGAAGAAAAGGATTGAGGTTTAAAGTCTAAAAACAGCTGTATGATCTGCCTGACAATGACATGAGAAGATTTGGGAGCAATTTTTGTCCGTTTGAAACTTTTGGCTTCTAATGTGAAGAAGGAATACTTCCCCGAAAAAAATAAATCATGTTTATTATTTTTGGAATGATTAGTGAAGGACCACAAAAGAATTTAGTTATTTTGTTATAACTCCATTGTAACTTACAATGAGATCGACTTTGTAATTTCTATTTCCTCCTTTTTACCCGAAAAAGACGAAGGAAAGGCTGTGAATCGTGTTTCAGGCCTGGCCCATTACCATTCAATCCCGGACCCATTAGCAGTGGCTCTTCTGATAGGTGAAGGGCCCACGTTCACCGTATGGGGCTCGACCATAACCCTGTCCAGCATAAACGATGATTCTCTCTATGCAATTTCGTTCTTTCTGTTTACATTTTAGCAGGGACACATGAACACTGTACTTATCTCTCTCTTTGTCCCCCCCCACGCCCTCCTATTTCAGAAGATTATAAATGCATGCACCAATTTTTTAAATTTAATTTAATTAAATTTTTTAATTTGCAGCAACTTGAGTACTTGTTTATATGGTTGCCAGCTGTCAATTAATTGTCCATTCGTGGTTATCAAACGTCAGTCGCTCCTTGAACAGGCTCGTGATAGATCTTGTTCCCCGATAAGTGGAGTAGATGGCCAAAAAGACCGGTCTTGAATGCTATCACCAATATTTTTAATATCTCGTCATCGAGGAGATGTGCTCTTACAGCGTGACCATTGTGGGAATCATGCCCCGAAATTGTCAGGCATGTATGTAAACTTTGGGGAGGCCGCATGTATGGCCCAGGTCATCTATGGTTTTTTTTAATAAAAAAATCATAGTTTAATAAAAAAATCATAGTTAATAGGTTATTTGTGTCTGTTTTTAAAAAATACCATGTCAACCCGCTACCTGAAATTCAACCTTTCGCGGCTCTATCAACTAGTGTACAATACAAAGTTGTTATGAAATATTTAAAAGCATGTATCAAATTCATGGGCTTTAACAAGAGTGAAGCAGATCTAACCAGGCCTGGAGCTGCCCATGACATTAGCTCTAAACCAGTTGATGGGCTCGGCCGACATGATCTTACATTTCTGTCCTCTAGCTTCTTCCATTAAAGAAGCATGCCACCTTCCCATCTTGTTGCTGTCGCTTTGATGGCTGCTGTTGTAAGTATTCAACGCTTGAATCATCACGCTCTCCACTTATTGTTCCCTGGAAATGGATTATTTTACCCTGCAAGTGATTGAATGGTTGGGGAATTAAGATTTTTTTAAATGTTTTTTAATTTAGAAATATATTAAAATAATATTTTTTATTTTTTAATAATTATTTTTGATATAGTATATCAAAATAATTTAAAAAACTAAAAATAATAATTCAACATGAAAAATAAAATTAATAAAATAAAAAGAAATCGTTTTTAAAAAGCAGGAAGTTGTTTGCACAGACAAGACAAATGCAAGCTATGTTGCTCTGATTTGCCCACCTGGTTCTAGGATAAAACACAGATGCATGGTTCTTGCTATACTTTTCTGGTAAGAGCCTAGATTGATCTCTGTCGCCCATTTTCCATTCCCCACCAAAACTCATCACGTTTCAATCTTGACCTGCAGGTGCATCCAAGAAAAAGTTTTGCGTGTGTACCCTTCTCTTTCTTTTGACAGCCATTGCCACCACATTCTTCCACTATGGCACTTGTGTTCTGGTGATCTTGTTTTGACTTTCTTTGTTTCACTTCATCTAGAACGGCATGATTGAATGGCTCCCACACGAACAAGGAAAATTGGATTGACGAGAATTGCTATGCAGATCGGCTACCTTTAATCGAGAGCTGGAGACAGAGTCAATGGAAAGAGATGGGAGAGGCAACTCGCTATACGCTGCTGTGTACGTGACCACTCTAGTTTGGGCTATGTGCTCGTTGGCATGGTTGGCCTCTTTACTATCTTGAAAATGACTGATACTTTCTTTGTTTCACTTTTGACTTTCTGGTTTCTGGTGGCGGGTGCTGGTTCATTTCCACTCCTCGCAGACCCATCCTGCCTCGATTAATTAAAGAATAATATCATTTTAACTTCATGTTTCTAATATCACCGGATCAAATCTTGATAAATAATATCAATTGATTTGGCCTTTGGGAGTATTTTTAATTAATATAATATTTTCTCTAATCATTTTTTTGTCGAGCTCGAAACAGAGTTTCCCCTCCTTGAGGTTGATGGGGGTGTCGGCTAAGCAGCAGAAGAACTGTCGACAGAGGAATGTGCGAGTTAGTTGAAAGAAACAAGTCACACCTACGTGTGATTAATTGCCATGCACATAATTCTGAATTGCATTTCAGTTATTAGCCACCTAATTAATCATCTGCATTGACTAGGATGAGAAGGGGTTAATTATACTCCAGACTGCAGAGGATCGACCTGGCAACCTGCTGCCTCTTCATCTGTCTTAACTCTCAAGTCGTTGAGAAAATTCTCAGATCCCCTGCCCTCGAAGATCTCGGGTGCCATTGCCATAGCCCCGAGGAAGGGTTGAAAAAAGGATGCCATCTAATTGGATTGACTTTTCTAGCCTGGTTTTAGATGAATCAAGTAAAATCCATGAAGTCAAGTCTTTGCAAAAAGATTGTCTCCCCCCCCCCCCCCCCCTCTCCCTGGCATCCGATGCTGCCCTATTCAAAGTAAAGATCAGGTGTGCTCTGGCGCATCGAGGTCCTGGCTCCTAAGAAGTTAAGATTGGCTGAAATATTTGAAATATGTGCTCTTGTTTGTAAAATTTCTTTATTTTGAAAAAAAAGAAGAAAAATGTAATAAAGCACTTGAGTCTGTAGTAAAGGTATGCAAAGTCACTCTCAAAGCAAGCTGTTCTCATCTCACAATAAAAGAGGAAAAATATTTTCTGCTTTAGTTGTGCTTTCACTAATTTGTTCCTTTTTTTTTTTCACTTCCAATTTAAAATGAGAGGGCAGGCTTTGTTTTAGAATCAGCATTAGATGATGCTTATGCAATTTACTATTTTACGGTTTCACTTAATTTCACCTGCTTTTTCCACACACACACATATGTGTGTGTGTGTGATGGGCCACTCCTCTAATTATAATATTTTAAAGAAATGGTAATTATTACTGTAATTAAATGTCTAGTCTCGTATGAATATGATAAGATAGCACCTGATAAATCCACCACTAATTTCACCGAAATTTATTTGTTTTTACACTGCATTTTTTTAATGTTTTTTCTTTGTTTTTTTGTTTTGAATGAATTTTTGGTGTATATTAATGTTAAAAATATCTTAAAAATATATTATTTTGATATTTTTTAAAATACTTTAAAAAACAATTACCACTATAATATCAAATACTATCTTAGTTGTACAAAATTAAAAAGCCCGTAAACATTAATCTATTCTAAAAATACTTGACTTTTTCACTTTGATTATCGAGTTTTTTAGTAGTTTTTTTCTTCTATTTTTTCTTCTATTTTTAATATTGAATTTACTAGGTATAAAGCTTTATAACTTATTTTAATTTGTTTTTTATGGAGTTCTCATTACCTAAGCAAAGAGTTTTGTGGGTTAATTGTTTCGATTTAGGTTATTTATTTTATTTTATTTTTATTTTTATATCCTTGAGAGTTGATTGAGAACTAAACTCTATAATTATTTTTTTAAATTGCTTTCCATGGGTTTATCCTAATCTTCTGATCCAGATTTGAAAGGTTAACCAAGGTTATTTTTTCTTTTTTTCTTAATTTAATCTTTTGAGATTAGATTAATTAGTAATTGATTAATTATATAATGTTGATTTATTTCTATATGATTATTGAAGATCATAATGACTCTGATCACTCGTAGATTAGAATTAGTATCAAAGTTTGACTTAAGATTATTAAGTTGATTTGATTGATTTTTTTAAAATTTATCTTTAATATAAGGTTGATTATAAACTAAGCTTTAATTTTTGTTTTATTTTCAATGTCACATCTTGAGTCATTGATTTGATTTAGATGAGATTATTTTAAATGTAATATTCAAAATGATTCGAACACATAAATTTTATAATTCTGCTATTAAATTTATTGTCAACTAGTAGTATCTTGCATAGTTAATGCTGAGCTAACTCGCAGGTTGTCATTTAATCAATGTTGTCATCTCTAACTATTTTAATATATATATATATTTAAAATTAAATTATTATTTTTATGAGTGATTAAAATTAATTTTGATCTTGTTAAATTAACAAGATCAATACCCATATAGTTTAACTTATCGTTATAATTTTGTTCTTAAAAAAGAAAAACACAAACAATACTTTGAATATTCTCTGACAATAGAACCGCCACGCGGGCAATGATATGTAAATTCAGAAATGGTCCCACTGTAACCTTTTCCATTTGACGAAGAGAAGAAATCTGGCCTTTTATCAGAGGTGCCTACTTTTCTCTTTCCAATTGTCCCCGTACAAATTATCCCTTGAAGAACAGCCAGCTCTCTAGATAATAGATATAGGCACTTTGAGAGAGCAATGGCACCAGAGGCAGATGAAGAGCCAAGCTTCACCCCGCCAAGGTTACTGCTAATACCAAAACCACTTGCATATGGACCCAGACAGTCACCGGAGAGGTCAGGGACACTAACCCCACCACTCCACTCTTCAGCATCGGTCCCGTTTCGGTGGGAGGAAGAGCCTGGCAAACCCAGGGAACACTGCCCCACCCTGATCTCCAGGCCCATAGATTTTCCACAAAAGTGCCTAGAGCTACCTCCGAGGCTGTTAATAGACACCCTGCCTTCACCGACCACAGTCTTGGAGGGCCCTTACTCGGGGAGGTCATCGAGATTTCATTCTTCTTCGTTTAGAATAATCAGGTCAAGGGAATGTTATGGGTCCTTTCGCAGGAGTTGTAGTCCCGAGAGGGGCCAGCTTGGCACCGTGGTTCTTAGCAAGAGGAGAGTCAAAGAGAAAGGCAGGTTTTTTGGTTCCTGGAGTCGGGGAAGGAAGGATTTGAAGAATGATAATAGAGATGCTGGCGGGGGTAGTTATGTCTTTCCATCTTCGGGTGACAGAGAGGCTGCCGATCAGAGCAGCAACGAGGAGGAAGAGATGATCAGCAGCAGCGACAAAGTCAAGATGACAAGAATGAGAAGGTCAGGGAGTTTTGCTGCCGTGTCCAATGCCAGGTCTCAATTCTGGGTTAGTGCCATTCTTACAACTCTCCCTAAACTTCCGTTTCTCCTCTAATTCCACGGTTTGATTTTACGTATGTGCGATTCTTACCAGGAATCCTCTTTCTTCAACTAAAGAAAAGCATTGATTTTGTCGTGTTAGGAACTAGAGTTATTTTCCTCTCTTCACAAGTACAAAAAACATTAATATTTTTTATTTTCTTGCCTACAAAATTAACCAGCTTTTCACTTCTTTAAAGTGTAATGAATGAGTTTGTGAAGTAGCAAAAAACAACAAAAAATCTACAGCCTTAAAAGGCCATGACCGAACAACTTTAATTGTCCTGATAAGTTGAGCAAATAATTTAGTAGAGGTCCCATTTACACCACACCAGCGGGTGCAGCTTCTTATGTGCAATAATGATAGAGTAGATTAGAGCGGGTTCCAAGAGTTTGGTAAGTACAAGTTTCTGTGTGCACAGTGTAACCTTTCATCACTACCACTCAAGGAAACAATTGCTATGACATTTTGCAGGCGAGTATATATGAGGGCTTGAAGACTGTAGTGGGATGGAGGAGTAAGAAACTGAAGAAAGACCACGGGTTTGTGAAGTGCAGGATGGACATGCCCAATTGACCTGTCAACCGCTAAGGATGGCCCCGTATCGTATCGACCTTCAATATCTCTCTTTCAAATGAAAATGGTGTTTTTATTGTGATGTTTCCCATCATCACTCCTTGCTCGTTCTCCGGCGGTGCTGCCGTCTGCATCGCTTTTGGAAGGGCCTGATATTCAGCCGCAACCTCTTTTTGAACCGTCGGTAGAACTTACTGGACGTTTTAGCCAAGTGGACGAGGTAGCAATTTCGTGGTACTGTCAAATGTACCGGTGGAAGCTTCTTTCTTTCTTTCTTTCTTTCTTTCTTTCCATGAATAGCAGTAAAAGCGTTATGTAAAGACTGAAATGTAGTAAAGGTAAGTGTTCAAAGTAAATATTGCTGCGATTTACCCTAGAATCGTTAAACTATATTGAAAATATCTCGGGGGTGAACCTGGCTTGTAAAGATCACTCTGCAATCATTGACTAACTAAACCATCAAGCCTGACCTTATCGATCTCTAGTGAAGCTAAATTAACAACTTTTACTTGAAATTTATTTTAGATCAGTCAAACTAAACATTTTAGAGCACCATCCTTAAAATCCCGCTAGCACAATCCACCATCAACATTCAGCATAAGAAAATAGAAGAAGAAATTACCGGTTGACCAGGCTGCCTCGGATGGGCTTGCCAGCGGCAACACCAATATGTATAGATGGTGACATCTTTGGCTTTCTCTCTCCATGTTAATTTGATCGGTTAAATCCCAGAAAAAAAAAAACAACATTTTGGTAATCTGTCTTTTCTGTCAGTCACAGTGTTCAGCAGCAAGCAATTCATTCCTACAGACTAAAATGAAGGGGTTCAAATCCAGCTGATAAAGATGAATATTGATGTTCAACATTCAATATTTAGCAACCTGGGATCGCAGCACAGCCTTGAAAAATTAATTAAGGGCTATTTTCAGAAGACTGTGACTACTGCATATTTAGAAAACGAGATGAGCGAGAAAATTAGAAAGGGGCAGCTTTTCGACCCGAGCCTTGGAAACATGCACTCCCATAAACACACATGACAAACATAACTATCGGAATTTAAAGTTTTCTCAAACATTACCACTTCATGAAAACATTACCAAATAAGAAACAGGGTGGATTCCTGAGAAGGGTCAGGCCGTGCCGTTATGAAAGAGGCTTTCTGCTTGAGTTTTTAAGGCTCACACCAAACCACCTACCCGCCATGTTTAACCAATCACCACAACAATGAAGCAAGTGAGAGAAAACGCAACGATACTACTGGATAGTTTCTATACTTCAATTGCATATACAGATGATCACCATAATTGATGAGATCTTGTAGTTACAGAACACGGTCAACCCCACATATACACATGAACAACTCCTCACATCATCTACAGGTAACAATCAAGACGAAGAAACAAATACAAAAAATTACATACATATGGAGGCAAATGTAACGCAATCACTTTCCCTTATAAATCAATTTTCACCAGTGAGAATTTTGGCTCCTGATCTAGAAAGGCAGCATCCAACCCACAGTCCATCCCAGCAGCAATCCAGCACCAACAAGACTCAACCCTAATGCAAAAGCAACAACATATGTGCCGATGTCATGCTTTGGATGACTTCGCTTTCCTTGTTTACCCTTGGATGACTTTTGCCAACTCTTGCGCAGTTTCCTACCTTTCCGAGGAATCCATGGAAGAACTACAGGTAAGAGATTAGACATTGGCTGATCGCTATTCTTCATCTGGTAGCAAAGTGTCTCGAGCTGTAACAGTTGGAACCACTGCTTATATGCAAGAAGTTGAGAGGCTTGTTTGAAGAAGAGTTTGATAACATGCTCCTTCTCAGCACAGGCTTGCTTAGCTACCTTCTCAGCTTCCCTTGCACGTGTCTGAGAATGACAGAGTGCTTCCAGTAGTTGAACCTTGCAAGCATCACCCTGAGAAACTAGACCAATTTCTGCAGTTTCCTTGTTGGTTTTCATAAAACTGTATTTCAGGTTGCAGGCAAGGGATTTCAGGTACATGCACATAGAAGAATTGACATGTTAATAAGCAACTACATTAGCTTAACACATAATAGAAGGGAAATAGGGCAGTAAAATACTTGTAGCAGTATTTGGCCAAAAGATTGATGCATTTACACATCAGGCAGACCTATTCAAGAATAGATATCACCAGATGATACTAGCTAAGAAAATACTTGGATGACTTTTCAGAACCATGCTGTAATTGACCAATAGATTGATGCCTGTATATTGTACATAGCTAATGGATAACAAATACCACCGGATGATGTGATCTAAGAACATACCTACATGCCTTGGCAGAATCACTTTGTGATAACCTGTCAGTTGAAGCCCTTTGTTTTCCAGGCATGCCTTCAGATTTGAGACTGCCCTGTACATGATCAGTTGCAGAGGAGATAGAACCACTTCGTTCCTTCCAATCCAAAGATGACGCTGGTGTGTTATCATGCTGAAAAGACCCGGGACGAGCACACGGGTATTTCCCGATGTTCATCTTTTGAGGTGGGGGAAGGTCACAATTTGTAATATAATCAAGTGACTTTTGTGCAACCAAGGAGGCCAAGTCATCTTTATCAGTCACTCGCCACCATGGCATGTTCTTTTCACCCCCAATCCAAGCAGATTCTGGATCAAAACCATACTCATCGTCCTTTTGTGATTTGGGCTGTCCAGTAGGTTCCGTCTCTGTCAACTCGGAGTTCTTCCTTGAATTAAGTTCTTTAAATTCTATAAAATCCTTGTCATTTAAAACTTTTAGCTCTTTCTTCTTAACATCATGATCTTTCATCATACAATCAGCAGAGATCATACAATATGAATCAAGAGAAGACTCGCTATTCTTGCTTCCATCCACAAAAATGCTGCCCGTGTCATCTTGTTGGCAAAACTTGTTTTTAGAAGGCGAGTCTACAATGTTAGCTCTCAAGCTTTCCAACTCAGCTTCTAAGGCATTCAACTGCTCAAGTGGAAAACATTTTTGGTAACCATAGCTAGGTTGCAGTTGAAGCCACCATCTTGAATCGGGGGGTAGACTGGAATACGAGGGGTACCTTCTGAGAGGCATGAAACCTACAGAAGATTGATCTGGCATATCTGCTGCACTTGTTGGTTCTCCATCCAATTGCTTAGACGATGAAGATGATGATTGACAGCAAGCTAGCTTGGGAGCTCTTTTCGCATCTTCTTGAACAAAACAGCGATTAGCTGTTCTCTGCCATACAGCCCTGGCTTCTGCTGCTGCCATCACTCTCTTTTATTTCACACATCGACTATTTACAAGAAACCTTGATCACAAGTCAGTGATTCTCCTACATCAGATTACGGAATCTTTTTTAGCTCTATAGGCAGCGAGACTCAAAAGTGAAGGAAAACGTGGCAGTTAAAATGCAATAGAGAATAAAGAGTCATCTGGAATTTAATAACTTCAATAAAAAATAGCAGCAAGCGTTAAATCATGCTCAGGTACCAATTAATATAGCAATCGGTATTTTGGTACGTGAAATCAATGCTTATCCAGAGAAAACATTGAACTTGAACACCCCCACACCGATCTGCTGACTATAACGCGAGGAGGACAAGCTTGTATAATTAAGATGCAAAGTCCATCCAAGTGTAGCATGTATAATTAAGCAAATCCCCTTCAAAAGCAGAAGAAAACTTCCAAACTTTAAGCATGGAATGCGTACGCGCTAACAAGACTTGGAAATATATGAAAGCATATCGAGAGAGAAAATTTCATGAATCCCAACAAAATGACCATGAACACTGATCTCTCTCTCTCTCGCCCTCACACACACACACACACGCAATCATCAATTTATCACCCAAAGCGCTCACTACGCGTCTCTTTTGCAAAATCACACACGACAACTAACACAAGGTGGCTACGGATATGGATTACAGTAAATTTAAAAGAGATTATCACCTCACACTATTACATCAATATCCTTGAAAGAGAATTAAAGCATGAACACTAGATTAAGAGCAAACAATTATAAAATCAAAACATCAAAAACACCGGAGAAATAAACTAACAAATCTGCCTCAATGTTAACATCCAAGTAGCAATATACATATCCAAAGTAACTAACCTGCAGAATAACAATAATAAATAAAGCGAGAAAAGGAAGAGTACAAACCAGAGAGAGAGTGGAGATTGAATCAGTCAGAAAATTGGACGGAAATGATATGAGCAAGTGGATGACACTGTTGTCTGTCAGCGATGTATTATTGTCCCTAATTAGCAACAAGCAGGCAGATCTAATTATATTCAACGCACGGAGCACTCGCAGCATACAGATTTAAAATCATTAAGCGGCTGAAACGAACCGTTTCGGTTCGCTTGTACTCTTCAAACCAAACAGATTGAATCCGTCCACGAGTCTTCTGTCAGGTTTTCTTTCAGTTATCATTCTCTATGATGTCGTCTTCCACTGTTCTTCTCTCTCTACTCACCCAGCTACTTTTCATTGAAGGCACTTTAAACGGCCCCGTTTCTACCCGTTCCTTTGAACATGCGTGGCCCACGTTTCCCATTTCGGTCCGAAGAGTCACTACGTGCTCCTTGCTATTGATTTTTCTCCCATGGTTATATTATACAGGGCAAGCGGTTTTCCATCCTCTACACGTGTCAGTTGATTAAGAGTTGAACAGTGATTGGATTGTTAATATTAAAAATATATTTTATTTTAATATATATTTCATTCAAGCACTATCTCTTATTGATGTCACTCCTACCAATTGTTACGTAGATATATGACAGCAAGTCGGCTGCAATTACATGGGGTGGGGGTGGGGGTGGGGTAAAGACCTTCCATCTTTATTTGGTTAGTGGCAAGGTTCTGAGATGATGGGATTTGGTTTTTCTATAATTCAAGATTTGAACTATATAATTACTAATATAATAATTACTAAAGATATAATCATTAATTTTAAAATTTATAAAATTAATTAAATTAAAGTATATAACCACTGACTCACACACACAAATATGATAATAAAATAACATGAATAAAAATAGGGCCAGGCAGGCAGGATCCAACCCCACCATCTTTCGATTTGTCCTAGGTGGGCCTAAATAAAAATCCACTACAGGTACACTACAGAGCCACCATGAACCAAAATTAGCTTCCTTGTTTATCCATGTCGGAATAGTACTTTCGTCTGTTTTTCTTTATAATATGCCTAAATTATATCAACAGCGAGTCGGCGTGTAACAGTCCGAATAATAAAAATATGTTTTTTTTTGGTCGTTGCCCTTCATCACAGAGCAAAGTTCTTAACCATTTGAAACATCTGGTTCGCACAATCCTAAAAAAAACAAGAGAATTTGAGGAAACAGAAGTCATGGAATTTAAACTTCTGCCATATATTTAATTGTTAGATTAAAAAAAAAAGTGTCAAGAAACTTGAAAAACAATGAAGCGAATTCTAAAATGAAATTGCTCCAGTGCTGTTTTGCACTTGATGAACCGTAATGATGCGAGGAAATTTGAGCAGCCGAAAAAAGTGCTGCAGCCCACAGGATAGGTAGCCAGCCCAGGGGTTAGCCAGCATCCCAGGAGCGAGTGAACGTTGTTTTCGTGCCTGGTTCACGGTTGGTGCAAGAAACCAGGTTTTCAATTTAGAAAGAGGGCTGCTTTATCACGTGGCAGCTTGAGATTGGTTAAAGGGAGATAAATTCAAGATTCAAGGTAGATCAAGAATCTACGACAACGCAACGAAAGCATGTTAGGGACGGAGCTCCAAAGATTGGAACTAGAGAGAAAACCACCAGTATTAATCGTATCATCCCTTTAACCTTGTGCTGATATGGTTGCGTGTTGACCACTTGGCACCTATCGGTCTCCATCTTGCATCCGCACTCCATTGAAACCCCCTGTCTGCTGAACTTGAATATTCCAAGAGAGATCCCTCGAAATAATCTGACAAAATGATCCGAGATTGCCATAATTGGCAGAGTCGCATCTCTTCTCAGCAGCACAACCAGAAGTAATATATTCAACAAGATGATGTTTCAGACCCATATGCACGTTTCCGATTTCCTAAACATATCAGAGATTACTTGTATTAAGCAACAGCCTATGTGAAGTAAGAGAAGACAACTTAGAGTCTCAAACGGTTTTCCAGAAATTATTTTTTAGGACTGCCATTACTGCAATTCAGAAATTTCATGCAATACCTCATTCAGTTTTCTGCATTATGAGAAATCAAAATGGTATAAATCTATATGCTCAAGTACCCTGAATATATGTTCATAATGAGTGCCTCAGGGTGATAAGATAAACAGATAGAGTTCCCCTTAACCTCTCTGCTAGCTTCTACCAGACTCCAAAATCCTCGCACGCACATCGTTTGAATGATGTGAGTTGAACCGGGCCTTGAGGTGCAACAAACTTACCCACAAGCTCCCATGGTATATGAGGTTTTCTATACGAGATGCTGAGCAATGCTCTTTTATCTACAGTGTTTGAAGGGTTTCTATAATAAAATGCTTAATTTTGTGCTCGAGGACTTGATTAAAACCGTATAATAGGTTGAAGACAGATTTTAGTATGTAAATTTTGAAATCAAAATTGAACTCGAGTTTTGGATTCGTGCAATCCACAATTGCTCATGAATTTTCTCTTCTTTTTCTTCCCCCGATAAATGTTTATGAATACAAAACATAGAACTCTTCGATCACAAATTTGATACCAGAGTAACTCAGAAAAGGCTTAACCAATCAAAATCTTGAATGGCATGTATATCCTCTAATGAACAGAGTTAAACTTCTTCAAGCTACCATCTATCTCTATCTTCTTGTTCATCAAATAGAAGAACAAGAAACGTATACAACATTCGAAACCCTGACAAGCAAATACTAGATCATATTAACTCAATAAATCTGAGATTTCATTTGGCCACTGCGGATTATTCAAATAAACAAAGAATTTTCCACTGAAACAAATTGTTAAGGAATCCCAAGAAACAAGAAGATTCCACTAAATATTTACATTATGTCACGGTCTTCTATATTACAAACAGTTTTGTCTTCGGAAACGAAGTCTAGGAGAGATTCCTAGTCAAGTTCTAAAACCAAATGCAGGGATCGTCTCTTTGAAGCTTCATCCCTCATTATCTACGAGCTAGAATCTAGGAGATTTACAAGAGAATTGCCTTTCCTGATCCTGGCCCTCCCTGCTTCCTTCAACAGCATGGCTAGCCTTTTTTTCTCATCAGCAACTTCTGGATTTGCTGTTCCAAGTTTTTCTTCTCTCAACTTGAGTATGTACTCCAATATCACAGTTGCATCTTCTACCCTATATAGATTACCACAATTCTCCATTCAGTACAGCGCCTCCAACAACAGAGGAACCTCACCTTTTGCTTTGAAAAGTAATCGCATAAATTGAATACTTAAATGTACTCAACAAATGCACAAAAGTTTCTCCAATAAGTTAACCCACTGAAACTTGCATCAGGGATTTGCTGGACTTTTTGCAATGCATCATGCCACATAACAATGAGTGAATACACTATTGCCTCAAATATCACCCATCATGTAAGATGAGTGAATAGATGGTCCAAACCAAAACATGCCACAGTAAAATGCCATAATCATAAATAGGTCCCAAATAGTCAGTTGAAGATTTTACCAAGCAAAATACGAGGATTTCATGACAATCTAAGAACATCTGGAGTAGATATTGAGAGGGAAAAAAGATCGTTATTCCTGGTATACACCTTCTATGAACCATTAATAAAGGGTGAATGTTATCCCGTTTAGAAACTATAGATGCCAATTTTCAAAAGCAGCCTATGCAAAATGATTGCCATGCTTTTTAGAAAATTTTCGCTGGTTCGATGTTATGATAAAGCCAAATAAGTAACTGCAACAGATAACAACAAGAAGCTGCAAATGGTTATAACAGGTAATGATGTAACAAAGACAATGGGATGAATACAAAAATATTCTCACCTTCCCATAGCATCATAAGTTGCTGCAAGATTGCTATACACTCCAATGGTATCCAAGTGGCATGGGCCACATTCCTGCTCTAAAATCTCCCTCGCTTCTTGAAACAACTCAACTGCCTCATCTATCCTGTATAGTTGTGCACTGGCCAATCCCATCTGGTTCAACACAATGCCAAAGAAGACCGATCTAGTCTCCCCACTAGCCCGGAGCTTTGCCACAGCATCTTTAAAGGAGCTTCGAGCCTCCCCATACCTTCCCACCTTGTAAAACATCACCCCCATATGTGCTTCTATTCCCGCAACCATGCTACGTTGCCCTGGGGTATCCTTCAACAACTTCATCGCCACGTGCAAGAGCTTCAAGGCCTCCTCGTTCTCATTTAAAGCTTGATAGATGGCTGAGATTTCAGTAAGCCCACTAGCAATCTCCTCGGTTGCAATTCCAGGCACTTGCTTTGAAAGTATTCTCAGGGAATTCTCACAATATGATTTGGATTCTCTTAGCTTGCCCGTCTTACAATACACATCCGCCAGGCGAATATAGACTGATGCAATGGTAGAGTGATCATCTCCTCTTATGGATTTAAAGACTGTTAAGGCTTTTTGATAGGAAAAAATGGCCTCGTCAAATCGACAAAGGGCCGCATAGACATTGCCAATGCTAACATCAATAGCAGCAACTTCATTTTCCTGACCAGCAGCAATCATGACCATGCTAGCAAGGACAAGGTGCTCGAGTGCCGATTCATAGTCCCCCTTTGCTTCATAAATAAGAGCCATGAGCCGGCGATCACCTGCCTCTTCAAGTGATGTTGGGGAATCATACTCCCTGTGAATTCCAAGGCTCCTTTGGCATAGTTTTTCTGCATCGTCAAACTGCATTGCTTGAACATAAGCCTCTGCTAAGTACCTGCCATTGTCACTGTTAAAACAAGTTTCACAGCAAACATCCCCTGTATATATACATATTTAATTATTACTACAAATAACCAATTTACTTTTAACTTAGCAGGAGGTTAAAATCCCACCAGAATAAATTGAATTTGATGGGTATTTTATTGGTGGATGCCCGTTGGAATTAATAGTAGCGCAAGTTAACAGACCACAGAGTAAGAGACTATAATAAGCCCAGAGCTTACCTGCAAGTCTCAGTAACTCTTAGATCGAAATCCCCGAGAGTCTCAATCTGGATCTTTAAACCCGACTCATAAGACGATATGGATCGGTCTACTCGCCCCATCATAAAATACGTGTCACCAAGCTGCATGAACCCGGAAAACTTCGCCACCGCATGATCCTGCCCCTTTTCATGATCCAGAACCTCAATAGACCGTTCTAGAACCGGGATTGCATCCTCCAACCGGCCCAGGCTGCAATGGATCGCTGCTTCCACTTGCAAGCTCATAGCCAGGTCCAGACCGGGACCCGAGGATTCCTCAAACGATATGGACGCACGGGTCGCATAATCCAAGGCCTTATTCTGGTTATCCCCAGAAGCAACGGTGTCTATGGCAAGCTTTAGTAAAAAGGGACCCAGATCCAGGTTATCAAGGGACGACTCATGGGTGCGTAGTTCTTGCAGTGTCTTCTTGGAAGGCTTGGTTTTTGGTTTGGCGATGGAGGGTGATGGGGTTCGTTTTAGTAGCGCAGATGGAGTTTCATAGCCGTTTTTATGGATGCGACTGTCGTTTTGAGGAAATGAAATGTGTTGTGGCGTGGCATTTGGTGTGGTTTTTGCAGAGACCAGGCCCGACATGGTTACACAAAAAAGAAGAAGACCAGTAATCCACAATACAGTTTAGTTTCCGCGGTACAAATGAGAGATGAAAGTGGCTTCTCATTGCATGGTTTGGATAAATAGAGTGGAAAAATCAATGGGTTTCTCTTTTCTGGCACAAAGGGCTTAATTATTAATGGTGATGGCTTGGAAGAGACTTCTCATGATGAAGCAGTTAGGGTATTTTAATTTGACAACTAGCTTTACAACGAAAAAAGGGAGAAAAAGTGACACAAAATCCATCAGCTCTGCCGCAGGCAGGCTTTACCAAGCTGTTCTCTTTCGTTCTTTTTACGCTCTGTAAGAATAAGAACACTGTGCTTTGCTTCGTTCCTCAGCAATCGCTGTTTCAATTTCTGGGTACCGGATGTCTGTTCGTCACTGGCAAATATCCTCAAAAAACCCTCCATTGTATTTAAATTACGGTCTCTGCCATTTAAATAGCCAAACGGTGTGTTTTACGCATGTCATGGGAACTGAAGAGCCAAAAGATTCATTCAACGGGGTTGACTGGAAGGCCATACGGTGTGTTTCAAAGGTTACGTTGGCCATGATTCTTCAAGGAATTCTGAAGAAAACCTTGATTTTTATTTTTTCTTATCGATGTCTTTTTGTTTTAGTTAACTGGGTTTTCAGTAAAGATTGGGCCTAGAACACCTGAAAATACTGCCAGCTTTAACACAACTACCTGTATAAGCATGTGAAAAATTCTGGGCTCTAAAGCTTGTGTCTCTGCCCTGTACCATATCTGCAATTTCATCAGAACTTTCGGGTAATGTATGTTTGTTCTGGTATTTCAGAGGACGGAGGCATCATATGGGATTTTGATAAATAGAGCCTGGAAAGCAGTAGATCAGTTCCAAATCAGCAATGGCTACCCTTTATGTAACAGTTTTTCTTCTCTTAAAGATTTATTTGACGTTGCTAATGCTGCAAAGTTGGATTTAAGCGTACGGGTTGCAGGCTTGGTGTTCGTGCAGCAATTCTACTTTTATTTCCCAAACTGGTCTCGTAACTCAGCTTCATTGTTACTAATAAGTGGAGTTTGGAAACCCACTTTACAATTTATCTAGATTTTCGTGAGCGATTGAGTTGTTTGTTCCTCGATAGACGGACGGACAGATTGCACGGTATTCTCTTCTTCCCCTGGTTGTTGAACAATCTTCAAGTGCTTTCCAGGGATGGAATTTCCTCGTATTTAAAAATAAAATAAAAATTGCCCCAACAGAGGTTGTTTCGTTTCCTTTGCAGCATAAAAATTCTGAATCAAGGGGCAATGAATGTTGCATTTCTTCCTTGTCGCCCTATGATTCTCAGTGGCTCCCTGCATCCGCAAACACTGCTATTTCGGTAAATCAAGCTTTTCATCTCAAAGTCTTAATCCCTAGCTCTATTTTGACATTAATTTCTTCAATTTATATGAACGGGCTCCTAGGCTCAGGGGGTTCGCTTGCAGTTAAGATTAACTCGAATTTTCTATGTAATTCTTATAAAAATGCAAGAATGTCATGGACTAGTTACGTTCGTTTGATATTTCGACCGCAATTGAAATATATTATGTTTCTTTCTTCAGAATATAATATTGATTTAAATATACGGAATCTAGTCTTTGATATTTTAAGCTTCCAGTATAGGTTCTTATATTTAATTAGAGAAATTGACAACACAGTGTCCCGCATAATCTTCTTTATCTAGGGGCAATGGTATCGTGTTATGCTTCAATGGTTTCGTGACATGTTTAACTTAAGAAAGGATGATTTAACTTGTGATTTCATGCCTCTGCGAGGAGGTTACCTGATAGGGAATGTCACCCCAGCTCGCATGGGTTTTCGGTGGTTCTGAGCTGGGAACTGTATTGCCATTTTGAGCTCCCTGGTGACTCCTGCACAGGCGACAGCCATTATTGATTCGGTTGAGGAGCAGTGGGAGGACTTGACTGGAGAGATGCCTTTGGAGATCACATTTCCAGCTCTGGATTTGATCCTAAAAACACAAGATGGAGTTAACACAATGGCGGGTCACGGCCAAGTGATTGTCATAGACTCCATGCATCACAGACATAATTTTTTATGGTATAACTTTTTTCTACTCTTATGAGTTTCTATTGAGATTGTTTTTAAAAATTAATTTCGTTTAAAAATGTATTAAAATAATATATTTTTTTATTTTTTAAAAATAATTTTAACATATGAAAAATATCTAAAAATATAAAATAAATTTAATTTTGAATAAAAATAAAAATGATTTTGTTTTCAAAATTATTTAGCATGCAAGCTAAGTGTTGAAATGCTGGTAAAATGAAAATATGCGCATCCGGGGAATCGAACCCCGGTCAGTACCGTGGGAGGGTACTATGATACCACTACACTAGATGCGCTTCCTGATGTATGTTCTGATATGGACCTACATATTATAAACCTAGGCATGTGAGCAACAAAATCTTATTTTTTTTTGAAAATCTTATATTATTTGAATATGAATTTTTATTAATTATTTATACCTTAATTAATAATAAACGTAGTATAAATAGATAGTTTATGAATCATTTTTATTACTTGTGCTTTAATATCATGGGATTCCAGAGTTTATAAAAAATAACTTTCAATGAATCCATATATGGATAAATATTAACAGTGTAAATATGAATAATTTTGTGTGTATATGTATATAAATCAGATGTATAATTTTTAATATTGAATATTGTTGTAAAAAAATTAATTTTTTTTTAATCTCTAACAAAAAATTTGAAGTTTTTACTTTCAAGTTTAATAAGGATTCTAATAAATGAATAACCAAATATACATTTTCAAAAGTTAATTATTTTTTATTTTTAAAATGGTTGGTTTCCATTTAAATCTTAAGCATATATATTAGATAATGATCAGATATCGATTACGAATGATTTGTGAATTATTTTTCATTTTGTCCTGTAATTTACAAAAAGAAATGTGATAAAAAAGCAAGAAGAAGATATTAGATGATACATAAATAAAAAAAAAGTATTTTTTCATGGTTTTTTAATCCATTTTTTCTTTTTATGATTTTATACTTTAATTCATTAAATATTAAAGTGCCCGAGCCTATTAAAGAATCCATGTGGGGTCTTATAAAATATTTTCCGACGAGTGTTGGGCTCGGGTAGCCTATTAAAGGATTCGGGCGTGCCATTTGGACCCAAACAAGTTAGGCTCGAGCATCATGATTTGAGCCTTTTAGCCCACCGGGATGTAAGCCCCCCACTTTTGGTGCCAGGCATACACCTACTAGGGGTACATTGGGAGCACACCCAGTAGACTTCATGACATCATGCATCAGGTATCCATGTGCCCATACAAAGTGCAAAGGTGTACACCCAGTGCATTGCATGATGCTCTTGCAAGGTGCATAGGCTTGAGCCACCACATTCGAGTCCATAATCCCGAGTGTCTCTTTTTAGGATTGTCCTCTTTTAAAGGATTTTTTTTGTCCATTTAGGGGATTTTCTAGGCCTATTTTACTTGAATCCATCAACACACTCCTAAGCCTTTATGATATTAATTTGTAAAGACTTGTAACAATACTTCTCTTAGTCATTTGTTTGTTAGGCTATTGAGAGCCCAATAAGTTTGACATGGAACGGTAGCTATTGTAACTGATGTTCATCTCATTGTAGTTAGGGGAGAATGTTTAGAGTACTAATTTTGTACATGAGTGTTGCAATAACACGAGCAACCCATTAATTGATTTTCAAGATTGTCATCATGTTTAATATGTCTTGAGTAGTATAATCATTTATAAATGTCTAGTGCGGCCGATGACTATGACGCTGAGGTGTTGTATATTAATAAGGATGTCAATGTTTTATCTTGATCTCAGGTCGCCAAAAAGGTCTGACTGGTGAGTTGCTGAATATCTGGGTGGGTAAAAGTATTTGTGATAACATGTAGATTTGTTATGCTTCTTGAGTCAGTGTGTCTTGCTTATGTTCCATGGAGTGATCTAGAAATGTCAAAAACAAGTTTTAGAAATTGATGGTTTTTTTTTTTTTATCAATTTCCCATAAATGGCTCCGATTAATGAATCTGAAAATCTGATATGCTTAGAAATAAGGCTGATGTGTTGAATAAATGGTTAATTTCTTAGTTCAAATAATCTAATCCAGTCTCTAGTATTAAGATATATGGTGACTTGATTAAAAAAACCTGTCGAGTTGATAATTGGCAGTAGATGATAACTGGTAAGCCAGGTGACGGTAGCTAAGATGGTAATGGGTGGTGATGGGACCATTTTTATTTTTTTATGTTTCTTGGAATACTGGACATAGTTCCTGCTCGACCATTGGATCCCACGTTCATAGAAGTTAATTACTTCTGATCCTCTAAAAGAAAATAGTACTACTAATTATTATTCATGAGATCCCACAAATAAGAAAGAAAGAAAGAAAGAAAAAGAATCGGATAATATTTGAATTTTGGATCTTCTGCTGATATGTACAGCTCTCATGTCCCTGTGGTTTTTACAATCATGAGGACAAACCTGCAAGGCTGCCTTCTTCCTCCTTCCCTCACAATCCTTTAATTTATGCTGATATTATTTAACAACTCGATCGGGCCCTAATGTTCCCCAACAGGCTGTAAAAAACAATATAAGGATTGGAAAGGAAACTCGGCTCATGATGTTATTTCTTTTTTATGTTAATTTTCAGTATAATTAATATTAATTATGTTAATTTCCCTCTTTGGAAATATTAAAAATATGTCCTTTTAATTTAATTTGTGAACCGGCCATGCTCGCCAATATTGATTCCAGTGCCGACGAGAAAGATGATTAAAAAAAAAAGTTTTCAAAAATCAAATTCTCCATGCAACGGCTGAAAATTTCGTCGAGGTTAGTCATGCTGTAGTGTTGGGATCATTAAAAATGTAGACGGGTCAACTCTTTAAGATTGAAAGTTTTTTGTCCGAGCTTCTACCCTCATCAAAGGAGTGGTATACGCGTGTGGAATCCTATCCTAACCCTAATTTAATTATGAAAGAAAGGAGTAGTAGTTATAATTTTACGTGGAAAGGCGGCCATTAACTTGTTCATGCAATGGCATCCTTGCATGCATTATAAAACAAACAAATTAAATATTTTATTTCTTGCATGCATTATGGGAGAGATCATCGGCAATTCATAATTAAAGAACAAAAAGGCCTATATAAGTTAATTAGTTATGGTTAGAATATATATTTATTTAATTAGAGAACTGGTTTGTCAGAAATAGAGCTACAATCAAGTTGGTTGGGGTGTGGCGGCTTAATCTCTTTCGTTCTGATTAACTGCTCCTTATATTTAAATTAATCTTCAAACATAGCTGTGCTGTTGCACGACGAACTGGAGCAAATGAAAAGGAAGAAGAAGAAGAAGAAGGAGCTGGAAAGAAGAACGAGGGAGAATCAATCAGATCGATGCATGCTTACGGGTTCAAAGTCAGAATCAGGTCCAGCCTGACACAACATAGCACCAGCAGTACTCCTGATTCGTGAAGCGTGAATTAATTTGAAGTTACAAAATCATACCAAAGAACACAATGATCAAGTGGCTCATTTTTGGTCGACTGTAAATTTAATTTTAATTTGTTTTTTAACTCCACCTTTTCTATGTTTGGAAACCTCCGCTGGCAATTTTGTAAAGCTCTACACTTGTGTCTTCTCCCTTTAATGGCATTGATCTGTTCACGCCTGTTCATCAGAATCTCTTAGTTTTACCCATGAAGGGCAAATTAATGGCTTTATTGATGTCCTATGATGTGTGTTTTAAGGTCCTAGCTAGCTCATGCGGCAGTGAGAATACGAGAGAAATACTTTCTCTTGTGATTTGTGATCATGTGAATACGTACATGCATGATCAAATTAAGGATAGCTAGATAATTTGTTTAAAACTCGTTTGATATTAGTAATCAAACAGTTGAAATAAAAGAAATTAATGTATGATTAGTGGGTCAAAACCAGACCGGTAAATCACTATACGTACTTCATTATATCAATAATTAATTGTTCTGTGTCAATTACCAAAGGAAATCTTCCCCAATTAGACATGCATTATCCATAGCATATATATCATGAGTGCATGGGGTAAATCGGAGGGGCTTATTTTATTATTATTGTTGTTGTTGTTATTATTATTTCTTATCAGTTGTCGTCTCAAAAACCATAATTTGTCCTACTTTTATAGTCCAAAAAGATTGAAAAGGGGATATATAGTTAACTGTAAATGGCGACGCTTTGTTTGTAGCAGCTAGCCAAGTTAATCAATAAAAAGGATTGCACATTTTAAAAGCTTTACCCTTTAAGAAGGAGTGATAAGAAAGATCGATTAAAGCACTTGAAGACATACATAGATTTTGGCTTTGGAAGCTCATGCTATAGTGCTCCCATGGAAGGGAAGGCGTGCACCAGCTATGCTTATGATTTGAGTACAAGAGATGTCTTTGAAAAACACAACAAGCAAGCCCTACCCTTCCTCACTTTTTGCTTTTTGCTGTCTTTTAGTGATAGAAGGTTGGATTCTTGAACATATATATATATATATATAAAGGAGTAAAACGAGGCTACAATTCCATCTTTTGGATTGTTTTAATCTTTCTGCCTTTTTTCTAGCTTTATTTGGCCTTCCATCTCTCTCGAAATCACACACATTTCACTATATGAAAATATATTTACATTCTATCTTATGATAAGAAGCGTATTGCTAGTACGTACTCTCGTCTACCTACGTCCTGTCTTATTTGCAAATGTAAGGTCGAGAAACTAGGCATGATGAATGCCAATAACAAGAAGTACATAACTAAATGGTTAAAAAAACAATACTAGTTGAAGCCTTTGCATGTTCCGGTTGTATGTGACAGTCAACTAAATATGCTTTCATGGCAAACACATAATACTATATACTATCACTAGCTAGCTAGGGTTGGTACGTAGCTGCTGTCGTGGATCTAGACGATGTTTGGAAGCAGGTGTGCTATTTTCCGAGTCAAATGACATTATTTCGTCACTGAAAATTCTCTGAAGGCTTACAAATCAAGGGAAACACATAAATCTCTCCTTTTCAAGCGAGAGAGAGGGGGGGAGGGAGAGAGAGACAAATACTGAATGCTAAACCCTTCCCTACATTGGGTCACATTGAATAATCACGCCCCCAACACCTTATTATCACGAATCCATGTTAGAGGTATCATGAAAGCTGACAAACATAATAAAACTAGACAAGCCCCCTTTTTTTTTCTCTTTTTTCCCCCTCCCATGCTTTAAAAATTAATATACTTTTTCTCTATTAAAACGCATCCTTTCCCCCTCTAGTTTCCCACTTCAAGTTCATCATTCTCTCTCTCTCTCTCAGCATGGCCAACCTAGTAACTTCATTTATGCTATGGTTATGCTTAATATCCTATGCTTACATTACTATTCACGCTGCTCCGGTGTGGCCTCGAGGGAGATCGACCAGGTTTTATGATTTCAAGGTCTCTCCTTTACTCTATCCATGTATACATACGTGCATGACAATTCCACGCTTTCTACTTAAGTATGTTTCCATATATTCACCCATCATGCCCCATTCCTTTTCTCCTGTTCTTTTGGTTATGATAAGCAGATTCAAACGATGACAGTCAACAAATTGTGCAACTCTGAGCAAATCGTGACGGTCAACAATATGTTTCCCGGACCAGTTGTTTATGCCCAAGAAGGCGATAGATTGATCGTCAAAGTTACTAACGAGTCACCTTACAACGCCACTATCCACTGGTAAAATTTATGCTTACTCCATATAACTTCAATGATGCACGTACGTAATAATCGATCTAATTAGTTATATTGGTCAGAGTTTATTAATCACCGGTCGTTGTTTAATTGTTTTGTAAAAATTGAAGGCATGGGGTCAGGCAGATACTATCATGCTGGTTCGACGGGCCTTCCTATATCACCCAGTGTCCGATTCAAGCTGGTCAGAGTTTCACATATGAGTTCACAATGGTGAAGCAAAAGGGCACCTTCTTTTGGCATGCCCATGTTTCTTGGCTCAGGGCTACAGTTTATGGTGCGCTGGTCGTATATCCAAAGCCTGGGGTCCCATACCCATTTACGTATCCATACGAAGAGCATATTGTAATTCTAGGTATTTATCATTAGCCTCTAACCATCACTGTATAATTGCTAACTAAGAAAATGAAACTGATTGCTTTATCATGCAAAGAGCAGTACTACTACTAATCAATGATTTACAGTTTCTAGGATACATATTTTCTAGATTGGTTTTTTAAATATTTTTCCATCGTTGCTTGGATTTGTGTCAGGGGAATACTGGCTCCAGGATATTGTACAGCTTGAGCGCCAGGTCTTAGCAAGCGGGGGAGCTCCTCCACCAGCAAGTGCTTACACCATTAATGGTCATCCTGGCCCTAACTACAATTGCTCTGCTAATGGTAATGAGTCATAGATCTAAAAGTTTGAGTTTCACATCAGAAGGGTTGGTTAAAAGTAGCCTGGAAAAAATAAATAAGAAACGACCCTACTAAAGGAGAAACCCCTTAATTTTCCCTGGAGCTAATAGTGAAGCTGTAAGACAATTTAGCTTCAGCCAAATAACATTACATGAGACGACAAGTTTATTCAGAGAGTTGTAAGCAGTCAAATTTCTAATACATTCGTCAGCAAGAAATGACTTGAAGAATTAAATTAAATCATGCAACATTCAAGCACGCAGAAAGATAATAAATTCATGTTGATGAGAACAAATGAATTTCGAACACGTCGTTTCTTTTTAATTTTTTTAAATAGCTCAGCTACTAACTGTTTCATTGCTATATTGCAATTAATTCTTCTTTTCAATCTGTTACGTAGTGTCTCTATAAAGTCATAATTCATTTCAGATGTGTACAAGATCGATGTTGTCCCTGGGAAGACCTACTTGTTAAGGCTGATAAACGCAGGCTTAAACATGGAGAACTTCTTTGCTATTGCTAATCACAGATTAACGATAGTCGAAGCCGATGCCGAATACACAAAACCATTCACCACAGACCGTGTGATGCTCGGACCAGGCCAGACTATCAACGTCCTGGTCACCGCTGATCAGACAATTGGAAAGTACTCGATGGCTATGGGACCTTACATGTCAGCTCAAAACGTCCCATTCCAGAATATATCAGCAATTGCATACTTCCAGTACATGGGTGCCCTGCCTAACAGCTTATCTTTACCAGCTAGATTACCTAGCTTTAACGACAATCTGGCTGTTAAAACAGTCATGGATGGCCTGAGAGGCCTGAACACTTCCGATGTTCCAAAAGAGATTGATACTAACCTCTTTCTTACCATCGGATTGAACGTTAACAAGTGTCGGTCCAAGACGCCGCAGCAGAACTGTCAAGGCCTAAACAATGGGACTATGTCAGCTTCTATGAACAATATCAGTTTCATCAAGCCAACAGTTTCAGTTTTGGAAGCTTATTATAAAGGAATTGAAGGGTATTTCACAGATAACTTCCCTGGGGCACCCTTCAGATTCTACGACTTTGTCATTGGGGCACCTAACAATGCTCCTAACGACACCAGCTCGATGAATGGGACTAGGGTCAAGGTCCTTGAATACGGAACCCGGGTGCAGCTGATCTTGCAGGACACTGGGACGGTAACGACTGAAAATCACCCTATTCATCTTCACGGCTATAGCTTCTACGTTGTGGGTTATGGTGCAGGAAACTACAACCCGCAGACAGCAAGTCTAAATTTAGTTGATCCACCATACATGAACACAATTGGAGTTCCAGTGGGTGGATGGGCCGCCATTCGATTTGTTGCTGACAATCCTGGTAAGACACTTGTGACCAAACATCACTTAAATGAAAAAACAAATATTATTGAGTCCATTGCTGCCATTTAAAAAAAAAATACTTATACCTAACCAACCTTCTTAATTTTATTATAGGTGTTTGGTTTATGCATTGTCACTTTGATATCCACCAATCATGGGGGTTAGGCACGGTTTTTATTGTGAAGAATGGGAAAGGGCTCCTCGAGACCCTCCCTCATCCTCCAGCAGATCTGCCCCGCTGCTAGGGCCGTCGGATTTCTCCATAAATGGCACGATGAAGATGGATGGATGTGACCATTTGAATCACGGATTCTTTTTCAGCAAGTGTAATATGCGTGGTCAAGTTCTTTCATATCATTAATTTCTGGGTGTAAAGAAAAAAAAAGAACAGACCAAAAACTTCTCCATTTCCTTTAGTATTTGTATTTCTACAAGTATTTGGTAGTGATAAACCTCCTTCGACCTATTTTTTTATGTTATTCCATAAAAAAAAAAAAAAAACGCTAAGCACACCAGGGGTCCATACAGCTCTCTATAATGTTTTTGACTGACCAGAAGGATTAAAGTAGAACATGCTAATATATTATGCAGTCAACTATGTAATTCCAAAACCACCACACCTAATTCCCAATTCAAACTATGGCAGACTCACGTGATGTCACGCAAAAGCCAATCCAGTCAGTACATCAAGAATACAGGATGGTGGTAAAACTGATGAGACAGCATCCTCAAGTTGGGACAAGAAAACACAAAGGGTTTGAAGGGGGGAAAGAACCCTTCATGCTTGCACATGAGATACAATGGTATTGAGAATATGACAGGATGCATTAACCTAATGAATTCACATAAATAAGCAACTAAGACACTGGCCCATCACACAATGATTAATGTAGATTGAAAAATCTACACAACAACCCCCAGCGAAACTACTCTTTCAGGCTGATTCTTAGCTAGTATTATGGTGACGATTATGATTAGGACTAGAGCAGCAGTTGCACATGACAGAGAATCAACACTGAAACATACATCCATAGAGCAAGATGACCACCTTGCCTGTGCAAGTCAAAAACTAATGGAATGGGGTCCTGAACCTTTAACGAAAGGCAATAGCACCCTCATGTGATGTGATCCATGGTGTGTGGATATTGGATTGCAGGGAGATCAAGGAATACAAATAAAATATAAGATTGTACCTTGACTTGATGAACTTTCAGTTAGTCACTTAGTTGCATCCATTTGAACCAAATTTGACATTGTTACATCCTACAGTATCATAAAACAGCTTCATCGTTTTAACATGGTTTTGAAGGCATATAAGACACAAGATGCTACAAGAGATTTTAAGCTAAATCAAACTAGAGAAAATAAAAACATGCATGAAATGATTGCATTTTTTCATGGCTCCAAATTCCTAGATTTGCAAGTGTTGAAATAAGAAAAAGCACAGCATAGTTGTACCACTATATATATACATAAACTAATCATTGGTACCTACTCCAGATAGAACAATCAGTACTCCAGTGTAGTACAATAAACATGGAAGTACAATAAATATGGAAAGAAAGTATCATAGAATGGTGAGAATATTTAAACCAATTTGCCGAGCAACAACTGAAAAAATCTTCATAGAAAAATCGAAACTTGCATTGAATATTGACAATTGGAAAGTGCCAAGGAAACACATTTTTTTCTATTTTAATATCCAGGAAAGGTGTGAGCGGGAGCTCAAACTCAAGACCTCCCAGACGCATTGAACACTGTCTAACAGTTGGAAAAGGAAACTATAAAATAACAGGACAAAGCCAATAAACATATTTTTCAGCTAACAGTTGACAAGATCTTTATTGCAGACAACATAAATACAACACAGGAATCATTTCCAGGGCTGGTAAAACCACCTCTCATGCCCCAAAAAACTTCAGGTAGTTGAAACTCAACTACGGGGGCTATATAGTTGAAGTGCAACACTGAGAATACAAAAGCATAGTCCCTTTTTATCCTGAACAGCAGGGAAGCATTAAAGCCTCTTACTCAAATGTGTATTCCACAATCCCAATAGAGGAGAAATTAAGATTCCTCTTTAAGATTGTTCCTATAGGCTGTCCCACATTCTCCTGGAATCTTTGAGCCAAAGGAATGGGATGTACATTTAGGCAAGATGCTTTACATGGGAGGCTGGTAAACATCAAATGATTTGTATCAGAGATTCACATTCAAGTGGTAACTAAAACTTGTATAGATATAAAGGCTATGTTCTAATAACAATTCCAAATCCAAGGGCCTGATCAGGGTTTTTTCATATAAAGATGACATTGAAGATCTTTTAGCTAATACATCTTGGTCCTTTTATTGAAGGCAAAACAAATAATTATATAAAACTCATCCAAGCAAACATCAGTGGGTTCTTCTTTAGTCTCTCCTGCATACACAATTAATGGTTTCAAATTAGCAACTCTTATGTAAATTTACGGATTGATCATCTCTGAATTCCAACGCATTTCTCCATTGGCACATCGTGACAAGGTGGACACTGTTCTCTGGTTACTCTTCAAATTCAAGTAATCAACCTGTGAATTGGATGGATTTTACAAAGAAAGAAAAAATAAAAGTCATCAATTAATTCAATATTGCAGAAAGTTGAACCTGATCTGGATCTAAAACCAGCAGACAAAATGTGGCAACTGGGCCCAAAGAGGGGTCAAGATAGAACTCGTTCAGAGATTGATCACTTAGACAAGGAAGACCAGGATTAGGTCCCAAGTACTGCAGCCTCGATTTCAAAGAACTAGCAAACCATGATTTCTCTCTTTGCTGCATGATTAATTTAAAGAAATGAGCAAACTCTAAGCAGCTCCAGGAGAATGAAAGCCTGAGCAATGGAAAAATCAATAGCATAACACATTAGAAGTCATTATATTGAATTAACAAAAGCCTTATTTCAGCATACAACTACAAGCAGCATTCCTTAAAAAAATTGGTTTTGCCATTTCTAATAAGAAAAGTCTTGTGGATATCACGTGGTTTTCAACTAATTCTGCAATGACACTGATATTACAATGAAGATAACAGGATGATACTGCTCTTCTATGATTCATAGGCTGCCTGTTGTGATGAAACTGAAGCATCACTTTAATGAAGATAATCTTGTGTTTTCATTTTAGATTGATAGTAAAGTAATGCCATGAAATTGACAAATATTATTTTTTTTTTCTTTGTTGGAAGGGTGATGTTGCAACTTGCAGACAGCGAGGTAAATGGAGCTGGGAGCCCCTCCCTTTTTACTTTCAAACATTCACAACAACCCATGGGCAGGATTCAGCCCCAAATTTCTGGTTCAAGCATGCAGAGTCATCAATTAAAGGCATAAAGAACTAACAAGATAAGAAACATGGAAGATTCAAATCCAAAGCAATCTTTTCATGACTCAAAATTTGACAAGGTTGTTTACTTCAGTAATGTCATCTACACATACTAATTAAGACCAACCACATCAAAAAATGGTTCCCCCCATGTTTAAACTCTTCTTAGTGTTGGTACCAACTGATATATAGTTATATACCCTCTCATGCTAGCATCCCCTCTTAGATAGATGTCATTACTCACTACCCTGTTTGTATCTTTCAAACGTATTCTCCCTCATGCATTGCACACAATCAAACTGCCAATAAGATTGTAATTTTAATGAAAGCATAAACTATACGGAATATATCGCAAGCCTCAACTTAACATTCAGCATCAGAAGTCCTTTTCTCGTACCCAAGAATGGCGTGTTACCATTTGACATCTACACTTAATATCAACTATATGTTTGGTAAGACATCTTGTAAGAAAATATGATATCATGTAATGTAATGGACAGAGAATGGAACCTGAAGCTTTTCCGGATCAGGATTGGACCCGTCTATAACATCGACTCTTCCACTGATCCGGAATTGCTCCCAAGAGTCAGTAAAATACCAACATATCTACAACAAGCCGCGTTAGGTAGGAGTAACATACTTTAATATAAAAAAAATGAAGAACAACAAATTCTGAAATACAGAAGAGTTATATATTTATCATTACCTCGGCAAATGGACAATGCTTAAGTTCTTCAATCTGCATATTCAAGTTTTTATCGATAAAAAAAATAGCACAGGAATTCATGTTTTCTCAATGATGAAACAAAGGGTTATTCTCATCCAAACTCTAAAAAAAGCGAGGAAACAAGAAAACCTTGCGTGTACGGCAATCTGTGTTGATTTGGATTCTATCGCTATTTTCTCCAAATCCTCTGTAAGAAAAAAAACCAGCAGAAACAAACAAACAGGCAGACAGACACCTTCTTAAGAATTAGTAGAAACAAACTTTCATGATATAACAAAAGAATTAGGATGACCTGAAAACGACAGAGCGGTTGGATGGTCTGCCATTACATCCAATTGTTGCCTGAAAGAGACAGTAACAGGATTAATAACTAATCAGCACATAAATTAAGAGCAGAGAGAGAAAGTTGCATACAAATTGAAAGTAAGTAGAGTGCTTGAGGTGAGAGTTTGACTCTAATGCGCTTAGAAGAAGCAGCTTCCATGGAGTTGCTGTTCCCATTTCACGCACCCTTCACCCCCCCTTCTCTTTGCTTCTTCTGCTTCCCCGTCCTTGCTCTCTGGAAATCTATAATAGTAAAGTCGTTTTGGGCTTTCTTTGCTTTTCTCTTTTGAACAGTTTGGGCTCGCTTTTCTGAGTGATGGTATTTTGCTCTATCGGCCACTTGTTCTGTTACCCGCCCAAAACAGACGATTAACATCAGATATGTTTTGGGCCAGAAGTTTTAGCAGATTTTTATTTTAGTGAATTCAACTGCGGTGTTTTAGCGGCCCACGGCCTGGAAAAGATTTCAGGCAGTAACAAGTTTGCTATAACAGAAATTGCCCCTCTGTCTCTCTTTTTCGTGAAAAAATAGGGCCCTGGCCCAAACAGAGACAGATTACAAGGAACATTTTTTTCCCGGATGAGAGGAAACCAATCTTATTTATTTTGAAGAAAAATATATTTGTATTTAAACTCGAGATCTATTGTCCAGATTGCAAACCTTTCATCATCACGTCAAGTCAGAACAATTACAAAGGACATTGATTAATTATTGGTCTGTTTTTTTATGTTAAACTGTATTTATTTTTTTTAGCATTATTATATTGTTTTGATGTTAAGAATAATTTAAATAAATAAACTGTTGTGATAAATTTCTAAATAAAAACATGCGAAAATCAATCATTAACAATACTGAATTAACCATCCGATTGCAATGATGGTTCCCTTCATGGTAAATAAACTAGGAATCCGTACTTCTCATCCTTTTCCTAGAAGCTCATGACTAATTCACCTGATAAACAAGATTTTTCCTTCGGCGCCATAAAAGTATGTATGGATCCCCCTCGGAGAAAGAAGAAAAGTAAGAGGGAAGAAGTCTTTTTACTTCATGGATAAATTTGACATCAACAACATCAATGAAGTTCTGTGCCCAGAAAAAACAAAGGGTAATGATGAAGCATGCATTGAATGGCAATTTGCATTGGCAAATCAAAACGGTGCTGCTCAGTTGGGTTTTTCGTGGAAACTTGATATTCTAAATGGTGATAATTTTCGCTCCAAATGTATGGTAATGATGCTTCCTAAATCATTTTCAGAAATAAATGCGCCCAGCTATAAGCAGACTTTAATCGATGGAGTAATTAAATGACGTCACGTTTCTGTCCAATAGAAATCAACACCGTGAGCTTGATGACAATGGATGTGGGGTTGGCAATTGAAGAAAATATATAGCCGTGGAGGTGGCTGGAGCCGTACACATGGATATGAAATCTGTAAACACTCAAAATTGTATATTTCATTGATTTTTATTTGAGAGATACAAATGTTATATATAAACTTCTACCTACTTAGTCTTCGAACATTGTTGCATGGGCAAACTAATTAATATATACAACGGTAATCTACAATATAAAAACATACAACCCATACTGTCACATAAAAAATGAATACAACCCATCTTGTTGCATTCTTTACACTCCCCCTCAAGATGGAGCATAGATATTTATCATGCCCATCTTGTCAATAGCATCATGAAACACCTTTCCTGAAACTGCCTTTGTAAGGATATCAGCTAACTGATCTTCGGACCGTACAAAAGGAAATTGTATAATTTTCCTATCAAGGTTCTCCTTTATGAAGTGCCGATCTACTTCGACGTGTTTGGTTCGATCATGTTGTACTGGATTGTGAGCAATCTCAATAGCTACTTTATTATCACAGTGTAGATTCATAGGCGTCCCATAGTCTATTCCCAAGTCCTGCAACACATGTTTTATCCATAATAGTTCACACACACCATGAGCCATGCCTCGAAATTCTGCTTCTGCACTTGATCTAGCGACTACTTTCTGCTTTTTACTTCTCCAAGTGACCAGGTTGCCTTCTACAAACGTAAAGTATCCTGATGTCGATCTTCTATCGATCTCGGTTTCTCGCCTAATCTGAGTCTGTAAAGCCTTCAATTGTGCGAGTCTCCTTCTTTGAGAACAATAGGCCTCTTCCTGGTGCGCTCTTCAGATACCGTAAAATCCGATATACTGCGTTCATATGTTCTTCTCCTGGTGAATGCATGAATTGGCTTACCACACTCACTGCATAAGCTATGTCTGGCCTTGTATGCGATAGATATATCAACTTCCCAACCAGTCTTTGATAGCAGCCTTTGTCTGCTGGATTCTGATTCTTCGTTTCTCCTAACTTGTGATTCATTTCCATTGGTGTATCAACTGGTTTACATGCAAGTATTCCAGTTTCTGTTAGCAAATCTAACACATACTTTCGTTGTGATAGAAATATCCCAGTTTTTGATCTTGAGACTTCAATCCCTAAGAAATACTTCAATTGTCCGAGATCCTTCATTTCAAATTTTGAGGCCAGAAATTGTTGAAGTGCTTTTCTTTCTTCTGGATCATCTCCTGTTATGACCATATCATCCACATACACTATTAATGCTGTAATCTTTCCTTCTTTGTGTTTTATAAACAGTGTGTGGTCCGAGTTGCTTTGCTTATACCCAAAATCTTTCATTGTAGTTGAGAATCTTCCAAACCATGCCCGGGGTGATTGTTTCAAACCATATTATGCCTTCTTTAATTTGCAAACTTTATTTCTACTCGAGAGATTATGTTTAGTTCCGGTGGTCGATCCATGTAGACTTCTTCTTCAAGGTCCCCATTTAGAAAAGCATTCTTGACATCAAATTGTTGAAGACCCAGTCTCGATTAACTGCTAAAGATATGAGGATGCGAATAGTATTGATTTTTGCAACTGGAGCAAATGTTTCTTGATAATCTACCCCATATTTCTGCGTATACCCTTTCGCAACGAGCCTTGCTTTGTATCTGTTAATACTACCATCTGCATTGAGTTTTACAGTGAACACCCATCTGCACCCAACGGTCTTCTTCCCTTTTGGTAATGGACATATCTCCCAAGTGTTATTCCTCTGGAGTGCCTCCATTTCTTCATTCATTGCCTTTGTCCACTTTTGATCCGCTAGTGCATCCCGTATATTGCTAGGAATAGATACTGATAGATAATTGATTAACAGAAAAAGCATATAATTTAGACAACCTATGAGGAGACACATAATTACTGATAGGGTATTTAGTCTTGGTATTTGGATCAGGTTCATATTGTTTCTTCGGTATTCCCCTATTTGATCTCTGTGGATATTTATGTCTTATAATTTCTACAGGAGCAGGGATTTCATTTTCATTAATTATATGATGTGGATTTACCTGAGGACAAATATTCTGAGCAGGAATTTCATTAGTTTCATCGAGGATATGATTCGGATTTACCTGAGGACAAATTTCCTCGGTTGATTCTTCGGCTAATGGTGTAGACATCTCCGGATACCGAGTGGGGTTGTTCTGATCTATGTAAATATCCAAATTAGCATCATCGTTAGAGTCCATACCATTTTGTCGTTGTCGTATTTCTTCATTGAACTTATCGAGTTCCCCTCCATTTTCTTCTAATATAAACAAATCGTTGTCGTACTCTTCATCATATTTCTCCCCCTGAAGAGACGACCCAGATGCTCCCCCTGAATAATAAGGCTCCAATTCATGGAACGAGGTATCTAGGGTAACATGTAATTTCGGTGCGACGGATCATAACACCTATATCCCTTCTGAAATTCTGAGTAACCAATGAACACACACCTTTTTGCACACGGATCAAGTTTACTGCGTAGAATTTTTGGTATGTAGACATATACTGTGCATCCAAACACTCTGGGTTCAAGATTTGGTAGATGGGGAACAGAGAGTAGAGATTCCATCTTTTGTTGAGGAGTCTGAAAATTGAGCACACTGGATGGAGTACGATTAATTAAATAGGCAGCCGATTTAACTGCTTCTTCCCAATAAAATTTAGGCATATTCATACCAAACAAGGATGCCCGAACAACTTCCATAATTTGCCTATTTTTTCGTTCAGCAAGCCCATTTTGCTGTGGAGTATAGGTGCAAGAAGTTTGATGTCGAATTCCATGATGACCCAGATATGTCCCAAGAATTTTATCCATAAATTCTGTACCATTATCTGATTGAAGTGTACGAATTGACCTCTGATATTGGTTTGTCACCATTTTATGAAAATCTTGAAAAGCTGTCCCTACATCATTCTTATTTTTCAGAAGTGAGATCCAAGTCATGCGAGTGCATTCATCAATAAAAGTAACAAAATAGCGAGCACCGGAAAAAGATGGAATTTTTGCAGGCCCCCAAACATCTGAGTGAATAATTGCAAAAGGTTCAGAACTTTTACTCACACTTGGTAAATAAGGGATACGGTGGCTTTTGGCCAATTCACAAGTGTCACATTTAAAGTCTGAACTACTTAAATCTGAAAACAAATGCGGTCGTAATTTTTTCAGGTACCCAAATGATAGATGACCTAGCCTGCGATGCCATAACCAGATGAGTGCTTCCGTTTTGTCTTTACTCGTAGTTTGATGTGCCTGACTAAACCTTGACCCCCCTTGCTCGGTTAATTCCAGATAATAAAGATGTCCCCGTCTAACACCATAGCCAAGAATCTTCCGGGTCAGTATGTCCTGAAAAACACAAAATAGGGGCCAAAAAATTACAGTACATGAGAGAGCAGATGTAATTTGGCTAACCGAAAGGAGGTTATATGCGAGGGATGGAACCACTAAAACTGTATCTAGGGTTAGGGATTTGGTCAAGGTTATAGACCCTTCGCCGGTAATAGGAGACGGACTACCATTTGCCGTGTAAATAAGCGATCGAGAGGAAGGTTTAGGAAATTTTAAATTACCAGAATCTCTAGTCATGTGGTCGGACGCACCTGTGTCAATAATCCAAATATCATTTTTTGCAATATCAGATAATTCAAAATTTTTACCTATTATACCTGGATGAACCACGTTTGCAGTTGGTTGTCGTGTTTCGACTTCCGTAATATTTGCCACATTCTTCCCGAAATTTTTTCGAGGTTTTTTCTTAAAATCCCACCACTCCGGATACCCAATTATTTCATAACACCTTTGTTTTGAGTGACCCATTTCACCACAATGGGTACAAAGCAGCCCACCCGGTTTTCTTAAATTTGGAGTTCCCGGGTTAAGTTTTGGGTTAAACCCATTTCTCTCCCATTTTTCACCTTCTCCCCCGTGCATTCTGTCTCCCCAATTTTTCCGTGACCCATCGTGCCCAGCTCCTTTCTCCGATCTGTGACTCCGGGTGAACAACACCGTGCTCTCAGCTACAATAGGGGAGCCACCAAGGGTCCTGCCTTCCATGACCGTCTTCTGGTGGTGCTCTCGCCGGACACAGGCGTAAGCACTCTCGAGGTCAAGCTTGGGTTCCTGCCTTAAGATCTCCCCCCGAATATGGTCGAAGGCTGGGTCGAGGCCACTGAGGAAGATGTGAAGACGGAGCCTTGCCATGGCCGAGTGGAGATGAAGCACGCCGTCCACTGTTCGGCTTGGGAGGCAGTCCGACAGTCAATTTCTTGAAAAATAGCCACCAACTCATTGTAGTAAGTAGCCAAGGGTCTCCCATTCTGTTTAGTGTTAAATGATTTTTGATTCAGCTCAAAGATATATGTCTCATCGGCGCCGTCGTAGAATGTGCGGGAGACAGCATCCCAGATTTCCTTTGCCGTGGGAAGACGAATAAATCGTCGCATCAGGGACGGGCTCATGGACTCAATGAGCCAACTCTTTACACGATGGTTCTCAGTGATCCAGATTTCTAGTCTCGGGTCACTGGGTTCGGGTTTTTCAATGGCACCAGTCAAGTACCCAGCCTTATTTCGTGCCCCGATCCTCATCTCCATGAGTTGAGACCAGAGGGAAAAATTGGTCTCATCTAGCAGAATCCCAGTTGGGAAGGCAGAATTGTCCTGGTTGACCACGATTGGGTGAGTGGGAGGATGGGTTGGAGTTGGGTTAAAGGCTGGTATGGTTGCATTGATTTCCATGTTTGTCGGGTTTTCTTGTGTTTCTGGGTGTTCCATTGATAGTTGTTTGGATTACAAATGTTTGGTTGGAGACTGGATTCTGGGTAAGTTGTTTTGGTAATGTGGGAACTTTGAAGGTTGGTTGTGATTTCTAGGATATAGTAAGACGATTGGTTGGATACTAGGACTGTGAGCTTCTTGAGTAATTTGATTTCAGAATTTTGAGGTAAAGCTTGGCCAAGAGATGTTTGTGCTTCTTGAGTGTTTGGATTTCGATTTGAATTTCGAATCAATTTGAGTCGATTTTTTTTTGGTTTTGTGGGATTTCAGGATAGATGGTTTTTTACGATAAACCTGTCGAGAACAGTACATCGTAAGAATCAACAACCAAGGAATATTGGTTCTACTGGTGAGTGTATAACTTTTTGATTTTTCAGAAATTCGATTTGGAGAAGAAAAAATGCGCTCTGAAACACTCAAAATTGTATATTTCATTGTTTTATTTGAGAGATACAAATGTTATATATAAACTTCTACCTACTTAGTCTTCAGAACATTGTTGCATGGGCAAACTAATTAATATATACAACGGTAATCTACATAACGGTAATCTACAATATAAAAAACATACAACCCATAATACAACCCATACTGTCACATAAAAAATGAATACAACCCATCTTGTTGCATTCTTTACAAAATCGGTGCGTGACAGTGGAAGTTTCTGTATTCTTTTCCAAAGTGAATGCGTAATAAGATTACTGATATGGCAGCAAAAGCAAGCCGCAGGATTCCATGATCAATGGAGATTCGGAACTCAACCACCCTGTCTACCCATCTTTCTATTGAAGAGAAGTACTTCTCCTCGTGCTTTGAAAATAAAAAGAAAATCCCAGGCACCATTCCTTGCATGGACGTCGTGCTGCCCTGGGTATAAATGCTGGTAGCCATTACCAAACCCCATTAAAACCTGACCATTTATGGAACACTTCCCCGATATATCTAGATAACTGCTCGTGAAATTCATTTCTGATATGAAATTATTCGCATAAAATTCCATGCAAAGGGTTTTGAAATTCGCCATCTGAATTGATAATTGGCGTAGAAAACTGCTGGTGAGAGTCATGATCAGTGAAGATCAGAAATTATCAACGTCTGGGATTTATGAAAGTCATCGCCACCAACTGCTGGTGACTGGAAAATTGTCTCGAGCCTCCAATCACTGCATTGTAGCAATTCTCTTTTTTCTCTATTTCGGCCGCTCCGGTCTTTATTCGAGGTCATAACTAATTATAATAATAAATATAGTGGGAGTGAGGGACATCATTTTGATATACTTTTGTCGTCATCATATCATCACATCATTTAATATATTGTTCTTAAAACAAATAAAAATATAACTGATAGCCACCTTTGCCTTCCCTCCATTTTAGAGAACTTCACCCACCAAATTGGGAATAGAAGTTGATCACGAGCACATCTAACCTTAAACAAAAACTGGTGCGAAAGTTCATTAAGAGTGGTCGTATGATAGGAATATCGTGGATTATTTACGTGCTACGCTAAGCTACAGGTTTAATTTAAAACAATATAAAAAAATATCTATATTATTTATATTTTTTTTATGTGGCATGACTGACGGGGAAAATTTGATCATAACTCCAACAACCAATAAAAATATAGTTTGATTTAAAAATATATATATTAAATCAATTTAGATTATTTTGGACTAACCTGTTAATATTTTACCTAATTCATGAGACTCCAGTAACCCAACATTAAACTCATAAGAAATAATTATTGAATTTAATTCTATATCAACACTAAGTATAAAATTAAAATAAAATCAACTCGAATTAAGTTGTTGAACATGGGCCATGGGACTTTAATAACATAATAGATTTCAAATAAAAATAAATTATAAAATTTAATTCTCAACTAAACTAATATTGAATGATAAAATTAAAAATTATTAAAAAAAACCACATGAATTAAGCGACCAAACTCGTGAACCAGGTTACGAGAATAAGATAAATTCATAGAATGCAAACTAGAATAAATCATAATTTAAATTCATAGAATGCAAACTAAAAAACAAAATAGTCAAAAAAGGGAGGAAAAAAACTATAGTCAATTAGCCTAGTCTACGAATTGTGATAACCAAAAAACAAACAAAACTATAAAGTGAATTATAAATTAATATAATATTAAAGGATAAATTAAAATAAAAACAAATCAATTTGAATTAACATACCAAACCATACGTCATAAACCAGAATAACTTTATAAAATATGATAACAAAGTTGATTTTCATTCTTTTTTAAACTACACACTCACATCTATTTAGAAGAAAATGAATTCCTCTTTATATCAAAATTTTAAAACCGTGTAAGCTTCAAACTTAATCTATAAAAATACACCTTCCAGAATGATTTTATATCAACTCAATAATATAATAAAATGATTCCAATTATTTAATTGAACTTCAAATTCTAATTAAGAAGTTTTATTAAATTCTATTTTTCTTTAGATGAGAGAATTTTGCAAAAGATCCAGATCCATTGAAATATTTAATATTTTTTAAAATTAAATTAGCATATCTATAATCTATGTCTTGATTAAAACTGAAGCTACTTTCATTCTGAAATCATCGTACTGTAAAGATACCTGTGACTTACCCAACACCTATAAATAAAGAAAAAGCACTTGTAATTAAATCGATTCTGGGTCGTAGTCCTCTCTGCTCCGGCCAAGGGCACCGGTGGGCTGTAAAGTATAAACCCGTGAATTTCATTGTAAAAATTGTAATAATAATAATTGGCTGCATATATATAATAATGTTTCGGCTTGAAAGGCTTTACCCGAAGTGTCCGGGTCTTTGAAGAGGCAAGCCATGCATAAATAGGACGTTCTTGGTCATCGTGCGTGCGAACAAAACATTATTTACAAAAAATGTTTTTTTTTTTTAAATATATTAAAAAAATATTTTTTAAAAAAAATATTTATGATGTAAAAATACCAAACTAAATTATAATTTAAATTAAAAATTAAAAATAAATATATTTTTTAATTTTTTATAATATAGCTACAAACACTCATAAAGATATTCGGATCGGGATAGATTCAAAGTGCATGTTTCTCGAAGCCTTAATTTCTAAGCTGTCTCGTTTTTCGCGTCCAGGCTCATTGTTTTCGTGTATTTAAAGCATTGATGACAGGAGCAGGAATTATTCTGATTTCTGAATGGAAGAATGGCGCGAGTCAATGTTTAGGAATTTCCTTTTGAAATAATTTCAGCAATAACTTCTCCAGTATTGATTTCTGAAAGACTTGAACATACGAATCCAGAGACATTACAAAAAAGAGTATTAATTATACCAGAGTATATCGTACACGCCATCTAAAGACAAGTGAGCAGCATTATTTTTTCTTGCTAGCGCATTGTTTTCTTATTTCTAAGTTATTGTTTTTTTTAAAAAAAAGCAAAGAGATTGAAAGTTTATTCCTATCTACATTTACCTTCTATGGTCATAATTTGTTATAATAAATAAAAAAAATAACTCATGTGGACATCATTTATTATCATAAAGAGATCGATACGTTTTTGCTTATGAAAGAAAGACATGATTTTTTGAAATATAAACAAGAAGAAAAATTAAAAGGATAGTGACAATGGATCTTAGATAAAGAAACACACTTTTTTTTCTATTGAATTTGTTTTGATATAATTTCAAATTTGACCCGACATGATTAACAAAAAAAAAATGATTGATATGAGATTTAGTTGAAGTTGAGTTTCGAATTAAATGAGATGAAATTCAATCACTCGAAGCAGAATTTATGCGGTGAGTCAGTTGGTGACTCAATCAAAATTTTATTGATTTAAAATTTTAATTTTTTCTTACAATGATATTATTTTAACTCATTTCTAACTTTTAAAATAATGTAATTTTTTACTGATCTAAGTCAACATGTTTAACTCATGATTTTGATCTTGGACCAAATCATGGGTTGAGTTGAGTTTTTGAACTTTATTCTCACTATTGTTCATTACCTTTTTTTTAGGTTGTTGTTTCAACTCAACTTATGTGTGATTTATGTTTTCATGATTTTAAACGTGTGATTTGTTTTGCTTTATATACTCTCATATATATATATATATATATATATATATATATGTGTGTGTGGGGGAATATTTAATAGTTAAAATTAAAAGGAATAAGATAAGAGAGAGGCATGGTTGATCAAATTACAAATATAAAAAAATATTTATTTTGGTATTAATAGATTCGTTTTCGATATGAAATTTCAATTGGAGTTGATTTTTTACATAAAACATTTTAAAAAAAAAGTAGACACTTGTTGTGAATTTTTTTTATTGAAATTGATTTTTTTCAAACTAACTGGAGATTCTTTTAGAATTAAAAATGAGTTTATTGAGCTTTTTATAATGTTTTTTGATATATATTTTTATATAAAAGCAAGTTGACATTTTGGATTTAAATGTCTAAAAACTCGAACACCGATTTTTAGTCTCAAGAGGAAACCCAGAAATAACTTGGTGAATGAGAAATCATTGTTTAGACAAACAATATTTATTATCTATTATATTCCAATGAAATTGAGTCCATGTCTTTTATAACAAAAAGACACAAAAAAAAAAACATGTGGGACAAGCCTTTTAGTCCTAGACACATGCATGTCATGTCTAGTCTCTAGATCATGAAGTGACTGAGTTCTTCCTTCTAGACTAGGCCAGTGGGGTTGGTCTTTTATATAGAATAATCTTTTGGAATTTCAACTTTTATTAATATCATCTCTCTTCTTAAGAAAAAATCTGGTTTATTTATTTAAATAATATGGAACACATAAAACACACGATTTCCTCGCGTATCGTTATCATACATATCACTGACCACGATCTAATTTTAAGTTATTAAAAATAGAATCGGGCCCTCTAACTCCATCCTCGATCGGTTGGCTAACCAAGCTAGAAGGTAAGCACGTGCAAACTACGAGTCAATCAAGCTCATCACCGACGAAACTTGAGAGTGTATTACATCTCATGCACGGATAAATTATTACATTTCTTGAATTTAACTGTCATACCAGCAATGAATCGGCAAAGGAGTCTAATATCACTTTATCCTGATGATCATCTATCTCCAGGAGCTGAAGACACTCCTCATACAGCTTCTCTAATGTGTTTGTCGTAGGCACGAGAGACTGGCATTCGAGATTTGAACCATTAGCAAGATCATATCGATGAACATCTCCATCAAGAAAGCTAGCCCCAGTGTCAATATCCTTAAGATTATGCCAAGCTTCCGTACCAAAACGCCCCTGATCTGTTCCCTGGCCTGGTGAAATAGGAACTGTACTGCTCTCAAAGCTGTCATTTCTCGGTAAAGATGAAGAGGCAAACCTGACAGGTTTAGGGAGGTGGACCTTATGTTTCTCAGCCGGCACAAGTTTTGCTTTGCTTTTGTTTTGTTTCTTCGTGCTGGTGTTTTTGTCCCTTCTCCTTCCCTTCACTTCACGTTTTACTGGTTCTGGTAATTTTTTGTGGGTGTTGGGGTCGGTTCCTTGGCTTCTGAGTCTCTTGACGAGATGAGTGTTCCAGTAATTCTTGATCTCGTTATCGGTTCGACCGGGAAGCCGTCCAGCGATGAGAGACCACCGGTTCCCAAGTAGGGAGTGCATTCTAATAATGAGATCATCCTCATCGGGAGTGATATTTCCTCTCTTGATGTCTGGTCTTAGATAGTTCATCCATCTCAGCCTGCAACTTTTGCCACATCTGAGGAGACCTTCATTTAATTTTGGAAATACAGAGGGCGGAAGATACGTCAGATATTTGAAGTCGGGTTTCTTCCTTTTATGAACGTATGCACGTGAAATATTTGCACAGAAAAGAGCACAAACACATCGGTCGTGATTAACAGAGAATTGAACACTTTTTATAAAGTTACTTTAAGACTTGCGGTGTGTTTTCAGTTTTATGGCAGGTTGCATGAGAAACCTTGAGAAATCAGGGTTGGTAACTATTTTTTATTTTTTTAATGTTTCAGAGTATTAAATCGAACTTCTACTCTCTCTATTCTGGCCTTTTCCCACCAAGCTCGCTCCACACCATCAAACACGCAATGATGTGATAGAATAAGAAATTAAGATAACAAATTTCCCAAACACTACTCAAAAAACAAAGAGGTGGTGAAGAGTGGTGTTTAGGATCTCTTTGTCAATTCTAATTTGTTTAAATTATATAATTTTTAATTAAAATGATATTATTTATGTTTTTTAAAGTAAAAATTAAATTAAAATTTGACCGATTCATTAAGAACTTGTAACCAGATCAACTTCTACTCGATTAAATTTAAAATTTGGCTTGAACCAAGAATCAGGTCTGCAGATTGCCAGGTTGACACGTCTAGTCTAATTTAATAACACTGAAAAGACAATAGAACAATTTAATATTTGTTTTTTCAGGTTTGAAATTAGAAGGAAAAGGGAGGATTTTGTAAAAATAAAATAAAAAAGTCGTGAAGAAAACTCTCTCAAAACTCTACTAAAGAAACAAACATCCAAAAACCCAAGCCACCACTAATTTTATGAGCACATAAAGGGGACGTTTATTTTGATGCCTGTTTTTTTTTTTTTTTTTTTTGAGAAGGATTAGCCGAGCTTCTTAATTTGTAGGGAAAGGAGAACGCATAAAAAAATAAAAAAGTGAAGGAACAGAATCAAAACGAATGAAGAAGAGCGAGGCAATTATTCTCCATAATTAGATATATAATTACCAGCTTTTTTAGGCAGAGACCTCCAATGGCCTTCACCGTGAGCTTGAATATACTTGGTAAGCAGCGTGTCTTCTCTGGGAGTCCACGGTCCTCTATGCAAGCCAACCTTGGAGCAACAGGGAGCCCTTCCCATTTTCCTGCTTATACATACACTCCTAGCCGAGAAGGGGGATACTACTGAAGACTCGCGATGCTCAGAGTCATCAGCATCAGGCTTGTCCCCAGATTTGGAAACATTGGCAAAATAATAACCGAGGAGGAGCTCTCATTCTCGTTTGCGTCTAAAACTAGGCAATGCTATTTATAATGGCACGATGGGCTGACAGTTTACTTTGGCCAGTTAAATCTCCATCATTGTGAATGTGCGCGTAACTCAGCGGCCGTTCTTCCTATCTGCCCTTCTCCTCCCATGAGGGCTTTCCCCATGCCCAATTATCAGCGCCACGGCGGCTCAATTATTATGAGAGAGGCTGCGTACACGTGACTTTTTGTTCATTGGATTCTCGATACTAGACAACGCCGTCTCTGTCGTTAAATTAAATATTATTATTATTAATAGCGGGGAAGGACATAATAATAAATAATAGCGGGGAAGGACCTGGCTAAGTTGTGCTTGTCGTCATTTCCTGCGTAATATGTTTATGTCGTATTTGTAGAATGTTCAGTGAGCTTGTAAATTGGTCGAGGGACGTATAAGTTGATCCGGACATTCCAGTTAAAAAAATAAAAAAATAACGGGGAAGCGACTTGGCCTAGCAGTTGAAAGGTCTCTTGTTTCTTATTTGTGTAATTGGGTTCAAGTTCTATTATGTATACTTGTCACCCTGCGGTGTTTTGTATGTTTATTGTCTTGTAAGATGTTCAATGGATCTGAGAATTAGTTGTGATGTGCTTAAGCTGGTCCAGACACCTTGATTATCTAAATAAATAAGTCATGATGCATGTGGGGTCTTTCCATAGTGGAGAAAAAAACTTGTTCCCTTCCTCTGCACCTAGATTCTACCACCATGCTCGTCTGTAATCCCTGTGGTGACTTTCCTATCTACTTGGCTTGCAGGATGTTCAATGGGTCGTGAGATTAATTGTCACTATAAGAAAAATGGTTTTCCACTTGACTTACAAGATGTTCAATGGATCCTAAGATTAATTGTCACTACAAGAAAAACGAGTTGTTTACAACAGACTAATTTGTTGCAAATAACAAATACATCCGTTGCTAATATTAATTGGCAACGGATTTTGCAATGGAAGTATTCCATTGCAATTTCATGATAGCAAATTCATTTGCAATGGTCATTCCATTGCAAATTCATTTTTTGCAACAATTGCAAATTGTAAAGTACAATTATTATTGATTGCATCACATGAGAAATTAAATTGTAAGAGCTCATCTCACATGTTGGCGTGTGCATTACAATTGCTAACCAAATTATTTGCTTGTTTTTTTAGTCCTTGGAGTGTTTTTAGTTTTCAATTTGATCCTCAAGCCTCGGTAATTTTAAATCAATAAAATTAAATTTGTTCTTGTAAAATTGAGCATCAAATGTGTGTCAAGATTTTCCTTGACATCATGGAATCCTAATATATATCTTGGCAACTAAAAACAAAATCAATGTGAAAGGATTAAGTTGAAAGAAAAATGAAAAGATCAAGAAAAATGGTTGAATCTCTCCCTTGTCCAAGTAATTCAATCCATGAACTTTGCAAGAATTTTCTCACGAGCCAAACAAAATCAAGAATCAAATAAAGGGAAGGAAAAACAAGCTTCACTTGCAAAGAAAAACAATGTTTGCTATTCTTTCTTCCCTCTGTTGCACTATCAACGGAACTTGTGAGAGAAATAAAGGGGGAGAGGGGCTACCGAGAAAGAGAAGTGAGAAGGGAGGGAGCAGAACAAGAATTGAGGGTGATACAGGAGGGCAATTTGGTCATAAAGTAAGGAAATTTGAAATACTTGGCTGCCACAGATAGAGCAGGAGAGGAGGAGGTGATCGTGGAATTTGGGATCCAATGGAGCCTTACTGGAAGAAGAAGAAGGAGAAGAAAAAGTGTTAAAGAGAGAGAACAATCGAGAAGAAGAACAAATATATTAAATGGGTGTTGCACTTGTGGTATATATTATATATTAAATGGGCATTGCAAATGTTTTCAAATTGCAATGTATTTTTTGTTGTAAATTTAAATTACGACGAATTTAATTTTCATTTGTAATGGAAAATCCTTTGCTAATGGTTTTAAATTGCAATGGAAAATCCGTTACAAATTTAATTTTCAATGGAAAATCCATTGCAACTTATTTTTTTTAATCTCTAAAATTTGTGTAGCAAAGGAAAATTCGTTGCTAAACAAAATCCTGTTGCAATTTGTGTAACGGATTTTTGTTGTTGCAAACAAGCACCTTTTCTTGTAGTGTGTGACTTGCGTAAATAGATCCAAAGACCCTGTTTATATATATATATATATATATATCATAATTATGAATGGTGTCTGTACAAGCATCCATCCAGCATAAAAATAAAAGCAAATTATAATCTAGGTCACATGATTAATGATTTGTAGTATTGAAAATTAAATGTTAGCTATTCTACTAGAGTTAACAAAAACAAAATTAAATGTAAGAGTTATCCTTTTTTAATGTATTTTTTATTTTGTTTGTAGTTGGCGTTGTTTGTTTATTTGTTTGTAGTTGGCGAGATATATATTAGGATTCCATGATGTCAAGGAAAAATCTTGACATGCATAAAATGACGTGAAAGTTAGGTATGAAAGTTATTAGGAAACATGTTCGTCGTGAATGTAATCAAATTGTAACGAATAAACAGTGAAATAACTAAGTTAAAAGGAAGTATTAAATAAAGAAACTCAACATTAAAAATTTAAATGGGATTTTATGATTTTGCCATGAATCCACCTGGTCCGTGAATTAGGGGGCGGCTTAGATAGAGGCTCGCAATCAACACACGCACAGTCGCGCGCACACTTCACGCGGCAAATGTTAAGGCTGTCTGAGGCTCTCCCCGAACTTGAGCTAGTCATACGCAGGGCTTCGTGGCAGAAAATTTAGAGAACTTTTTTTTTTACTAGTAGACGAAAAAGTAATATAGACATACAGCAGATGGAGACAATAACCTTTTCTATAGCGTAACTCTTTATTCTGGGAGAGCTAGAAGCTTACAATAAAATATGAAAATAGCATGTTCATATTTTATGGTAATTAAGAGAAAAAAATTAAAATCATGTTCAAAATCTATATAAAACTTTTAAGAATAAAATCTATTTGAACAAAAAAATTTATGGATAATAATAACAATAATAATAATAATTTTGATATCATATACATAATAATTGAAAACAATAATTAAAATAAAAATAAAAATTTATAATAATATTTAAAAAACATTTCAAAAATAAAAAAGCATGTGAATCTAATAAAACAAAACACAGAGTGATGGAAAAAAATATATAGAAAAGGGTACCTCCAAGTGCTTGATGTTGGCCAGCTAGTATCATGTGAGTCATGTATGGGGTTGTGCTAGTAACATGTTGTTATTCATCTTGTTTTTAAGAAATAAAGTAAAAATATAAGTACTCTTTATCACATGAAAAATAAAATCAACACTCAAACTGATAACTTTTAACCTCAATCTCGCGTGTGAAGTGTACTTATACACAAGGGAATTTGGGATAAGGACAATGAAGAAAAATTAAGGAAGAAAGGTTTATTTTCTGCATGATTGTTCTTCCGTGACCATCAGCTTTATATGCTTCTGAATATGGAAGGTTACAAAGAGTTACAATTAAAAAGAAGAGGAAGGTGCGCCACTATGGAAGGTTACGATTAAAAAGAAGGGGAAGGTGCGCCACCATGCATAATTGATAGAATGTGCGCCACCATGCATAATTGATAAACTACCCATGACCTTTCCCCATTAAAATATTAGCCTTACTGTCACGTATCAGCGTGTTAACTAGCTAAACTATGACACACAACTATTACCAAATTGATTAAATAAATATATAAACTCGGTTTATTATTAATATGAATAGTAAAACACCAAAAAAACTCTAATTATTATTGAACTAATTTAGAAAATATACTAATTGAATTCGGGTTTCTTATACCTATTTAAATATATAAGAATCTTCAAATCTAAAAAAAAAACAATATTTTTTGAAACGTCGTTATAACTAAATTGTGGCGCCTGCAGATTTGTGATGTGGTTTAACTAGGAGCTTCCGTCTCATGACAGCGATGCGCACAGTAAATGAAAAACTTTCCTATGCATCCATGGCCAAGTGATGTTTAATAAACTTCATTTTCAACGATCAATCTTGATCGCTCAAATCATCAACATCGAAGATCTCCCTGTCTCTTGAAAAGTTCATTTTCCTCTGGACCTGAACCTTCCACATGTTAGAGAGAGAGAGAGAGAGAGAGAGAGAGAGAGAGAGAACAAAACGGAACTTTCCACAGTTTCAGTGAAAATACAAAGTTTACAGGGAAATTTAGGACATGAACTGTTCAGTTGGATTATCAATATGGAGTTCATGTCATAAATTGGATCAAACAAGTATAGTTGCTGCTGTCTGCAAGAATATTAACGAAAAATTTCCATACACTTGTAGTCGGGGTCGAATCCAGTCAATGTAGCCAACAGTTTGTGATTTTCAAACTATTTTTTTATTCAAAAATATGTTAAAATATTTTTTTTTATTTGTAAAAAAACATTTTTCATATCAATATATTAAAATAATTTAATAATATTATTGTTTTTCATTTAGAACAAAAATAAAAACCAAACCATCATCGATCCACATTTTCACTTGCTGCTTAAATCTCACTGTACATAACTACATATACAAAGTTGATTTTGTTTTATTTAAGAATATATTATAACGTTGATCCTTTACATCAGTGGGAGTCATTAAGATTCGACACTCACGATAAAAGACAAAACATATCCAATAGAAAAACAAATCAACTTTATGATAATTAAGAGAAAAAACACATCCACTACCACCAAAAACTTGTCCTTACCTTTAAAATAAATTTCAAGATGATATTTTAACACGAGTGATGAATGAATAACTTTTTTGATAATCTATTTTATTTAATTATATGATAAAAAATAGATATTTGTAAAATCACACCAATTCTAAAATAGAATTGAAGTTTATTTGAGATAGTGTTAACCTTGCAGGAAAGAAACAAAAATAAATGATGGAATAAAATAAATTAAGGACCAAAAACTAAAAAAAAGAAGACATATTGGGTTTGATGGGTATACCCACCAAACCAATAATTGAAATTATTTAAGTGAACACGTTAAACTTGTGAACCAAGTCACAAACGTTGCTAAGATTACTTACTGGTTTTTTAAAAATACTATTTTATATTTAACCATATGATAAAAAAAATAAACGATCACAAAATCTAGTATGGACCCAATTACAATATATATCTTTTTAAAATCGTGATAAATTCTTTAAAAGTAAAGCAAAACAGATTGTGAAACTGATTCTTAATTAACCCACAATTAAAGTGTGAAATAAAATTTAAAATATGAAGAGAAAAGCGAAATTAGTTAAACCTATGAATAAGTCTATGGACTTTTGAGAGTTTATTAACGTAATTGTTTTAAAACCAATGTTTTTTAGCTACAGGATAAAGAAATAGATTATCTTAAAATCATGTTCAATTAAAAAGAAAGAAGAAAAAATACCTTGCCAAACCTTTAAACTAGAACAACCTAGAATACCCTTCAAAATCATAATTCAGGGCATTGACTTCAAAAAGTTTTACAACATGATTTTTTAAAACCATTTTTAGCTAAATGCTAAATAAAATAAATAATACTGCAACGCTAAGATATTTTTCGCATACCAACAAAATACTAGGATCTCACGATGGCGTTTATACCATAGACACAGGAACATATTGGCGTCAAAGAGAGGTTCCACATAATACCATACAGAACATGTTATGAAGGGAAAGGCACCCTTGCTTCCAATTTTCCAGCTTCTACATTGGTTTTTATCTTGGTTATTTGAAATGGAGGCTCCCCACTGCAAAATCCTGCAATTTTATAAACCCAAAATTTCGGTGTCGGAGTTATTAACGTAGCTGGAAAGCTTGAGGAAGGCCTCCATGGAACTTAAAGCCTTCCTTAATTACACCCCTCATTTGATAAACTCAGCCCTCCTTGACACCACTCGACAAGTTCTGGTTGCGTAAGCAGCCACCGTGCTGCTAATTAAATAAATTAAAGAATGATATATACGCTGATCCGGTGAAACCTGATCATCTCGTACAACAATAAACGTTGACGCATGTTGAGCTGTTGAGATTTGATCAGTCATTTGTGATGCACCGAGAAATCTTGGTTTGCCGGCCAACCAAGATTTCTCGGTGCATGTATAGGAGACAGCTCAGGGCGTGCTGCGCTTTGGGAGATCATTAAACCAGCTGTGTAATTCACTCCATAACCCAGCTGACAAGGCTGTGTAAAATCACATGTAATCTCATGTTTTGCCAAAGTTGCAATTTTTTCAAACAATATTCCTTTGAAAATGCGCTGAACCTCTATTTAATGGCGGACTGGTAATCCACAGTTCTGGAATGATTTGATTCGTCCATCCCAACCGCCCGTTACAATCACCAAACCCCATGCATGCTCTGGCATGACATCTTCAAGAGCTTGTACTGAGATCTGCACATTGCAGAACCAATGAGCTTGCAGGAAGATTTTCCTCTGGCAATGTTGCAGAACCCCTGAGCATAGAGTGAGAAAACAATCCGTGGTCCAGCGAGAAATTATCAGGCGAAGAGATTGGCAATTTGCATTGTCAACTCTCAACCAAGTTATCAGATTTTCCTGCATTTGAAGGCCTGCATGCACACTGTTAAATATAGCTAATATAGCTGTTAATTTCTTCTTTTAGACATTGTATAAAGTAACAGTAAAGTAAACTTTATTATTACTTTTTTAGTTTAGGTTTTGTTTTTTGTATTTCGAATTCTAACACACACCACATCAAATTTGAGAGAAGTACATCTTTCTAGAAATTGAATGCATCATCACCAAAATTACCAACACCACCTAACAAAAATTAGATTGAATTGTGCACACCTCGATATTTGCATATCACATCAACTCCATGGAGGATTCGAGAATCAGCAGAAGTGACCATTAACCTGGTAGGGTCACTTGGAGAAAACTGCAGATAAGAAATGCTAGCATTTTACATTTTGCATAAGAATGAAGCCAAACAACAAACAATGAAATGGAAAAGGAAAACTAACATATATAAAAAATTATAACCTCAAAGCCAGTTATCCTCTTGAATGGTGACTTCTCCTTGCCCTCCATGCATATTTGTGCCTACTGCTGGATAAGATTATCTGATCCATGCAAAATACACCAGTTAGCACCAAATTGACCCTCCTGCATCATATCATGGCATAAAAATCAAATTTGAAATTTGTATATACTGTGGGTTTCAAAGACATTAACGAAATTTGGAAGTCGGCAACAAGAACTAATTTTTTCCACTAGGTTAAGTACCATAAACTCCAGCAAGTGTTGCGAGGGAAGAAAGTATAAAGCTATCTAATTAGTGCTGAGGAAAAAATAAATTAGAGGCAAAACAAAAAGGTTACAGCAAGAGAATTGCTCGAATATTCCCTCAGGTACTTCTATGAGTGTCGACAGATTAACGAGCATTTGTCTCTTGCAAAGGACATCCATATCAGCCAAAGGAAAGCGCAGGAAAGCAGGAACAGTGAAGCATGATGGCATCCTAATAACCAAGACTGAATGTAATAAAAGGAAACACCATTATAAAAGGAAACAACATTAGAAACTAGAAAGTACAAGACTTTGTTCTAAACTCAGAAAGTAAATTAATCATGACAGTTTGAAAAGCTCATACTGCTAAGCCACAGAAGTTAAATTGATGTCCTCTAAAGGCAAACCAATTACCCAAAAGTAAAAGGCAAACCAGTTACCCGAGCAAAAAGGTCAAGGGGATATTTTCAGAATAGAAAAACATTGGAATAGGAAAACAAAATACCTGGTGCGTCATAAAAGCGACAATTTCCAGTCATGGAGCCAACAGCTCCACGTTGCACAAAAAAAGATTGCACACTAAGATTTTTGTGTAATTTCTAACGTGATTCATATTGAGATTCAGAGAAAAGAGGACATCCCCGAACCTTTCGATCAGGACGATAACACACAGCTGTGACTATTTATGTTATATCGGTCCAGTAAACAACTTGACAAACAGGAACTGTACAGAGGCGTACTTTCCCATCTATGGACCATTGATGAAGTAATTTTCATCCACGGGTTTAGACTGGATACAAGTAGCTGTATTGCATATAGCACAGAGACAGCTATTAGAAGATATGAAACTCAAAGTGCACCGACTCACTATAGATGTTAATACCGTTTCAATTTTTTTATTGAAATGGATTGTGCGTGGTCTTTCGAGGTTGTATTTTTTATAATTAGTTAATTAATTAATTATAAATATAAAAAAACTAAATATAATTTTTATTTTTTTATAAAATCAAATTCACACAACAATTTTATTTTTTAATAATATATATATATATATATATATATATTAATTAAAAATATATATATTTGTAAATGTAACCTAACCGTACAAATATATACAAACAGTTTTTTTTTCTTTCAAAAACAAAGATAGGCCGCATTAAAATTCTATCCTATATTAACCTGGCGACTCAAACAAAGGAGTAGCTGAGACTTGAGAGAAAATTATAAGGACCCCTCCTCGTCCTTATGACTGTAGATTTGGATTCTCAAGGGTGCGCCATGGCATCTGTAGATAGTACCGCCAACAAGTGTGGAATCCAAATTTAGGAGGAGAAGGGTTTATATGTATACATTGTAAGAGCATGGAGGTAAGCCACGAGCCCATATTTACTCCACGAGCCCAAGCAGATATGTTTTAGACGAGACTCCTAAAAACGAGGCTACTCTTTTGGGCCATTCTTTACATTACGAAGCAACTCTCCTCTTTTGACTCTCTTGAATCGAGGATGGAATGAATATCAAATACTGGGCCACAAACATTTGGACAAAAAGACTTACAGAGAGATTCGTCACCATCCCTGTGCTCAGATTGACTTCTCTATTCCCTGAGAATGGATTTTGCGTATATATGTTCAAATATCAGAAGAAATTACGTATAATGCGCGCGTGTACGAGACCTATGAGCTTTCGGTCCTGGAAAACAAAATTACAGATGCCCTGTCTCACATTCTATCGGTTCAACGTTGTTTACCAAGTGACAGGGGAACCTCATTGCTTTGTCCAATATATATATATTTTATTGCTAATGTGTGGGGGTGTGATTGCAGCATTTTTAACAAATTAGGGTTGTAAGTTTTGTTTTATTTCGGTTGTTACAGCTTAAAAATATCATACTAGTTAAAAAAACAAGATAACATGATGTTTTTATTTTGGTTTAAATTCTAGTTCATTTTGGATTTTTAGTCTAAATACCGGCCGAAACGTTTCGGTTTTGTTCCGCCTGTTCCGTTTTCATCAAATAATATTTTTTAAAATAATATTTTTTTTAAATAATAAATAATTTTACAATATCAATTATATCTCTTAATCCGATTATTAGATTAAAATCAAATTTTATGATTAGTCTCTTGATATATATATATATATATATTATGTTAAAATTTCAGAGCAATTGAAGAATATAATAACCTTGCGAAATTGATGATGACATTCTCATAATATTATACATGTTCATAATTTTGTTAAAAAAATCATTTTATTATATATTTTTATAGATTAGATTATACTATTCTAAATAATTTTATATTTTAGTTATTTTTTTAATTAATATATTTAATTATATATAAGCACATATCAAAAGTATAGCATATGAGACAAAATAAGCACCACACGGGTGGCGATTGACGTGTAACGCACCACCTAGCTCCATGTTTTTCACGCTAAAAATAAGCCCATCACCGGCCTGGACTCATCCATCAGATTAGCTTTTGGTGATTTGCCTTCCACAAACATGCCTTCGTATGCCTTCCCGCAATCCATTAATCGCTATTTTGTTTTTTGTATTAAAAAAGTTTTATAATTTTTTTTATTTCAGGTTAACATTGTTCTTAGCTTTTTAGATATTAAAATTTTAAAAAATATTATTTCAGTGTATTTTAAAAGTAATATTTTTCTAGAAATAAGTTTTTAGATACTAAAAAAAACACGAGCTGTACTATTTATTACAGCCATTATTGTTCATATAAACGTGTTTGTTTAAATAAAAATGATGATAATTAGTCCAACTAAAGCAATCATTTCGTTTTTGAAAAAGAGAAATTATTGACCGTGATCATATGATTTAGGTTTCATGAGATTTTATGCCACTATCCTCTCAATTATCCTATTTGTTTATTTACTTAAAATGATAGCGTTAAAATCGTGCTTTTAACTGTATAATAGAAAATATATACTTCTTTAAAAGAATCTCCATTCAATTAATGGATTTTTATTTTTTTAATCAATAAATGGGGAACATTTTGGCATTGGCTAACAAATATTTTTTCATTATAATTTATAATACAGCATTCGAGATTTTCTTAAATTAACTCGGTTTCGGCATGCCATCTAGAACTGGGCTACAGGTGGGTTCTGCACATCCATATCCACGGGTTCGAGCCCAACTGATGATAGCAGGAGCAGGAATGGGATATATATTCGGAAAAAGTTTGCCGATATTGCTTGCCAAAATCTTAGAGATGATGAACATAAAAGCACCATTTTCTTGTGCTCGGTTGAAAATAGTAATATCATACAAGGCTATGCACGTAGCTTCTTTGATTTGGACAAGGCAGCGTATAAGAGAACAAATTAAACAATAATTCAAAGTGAAGCTGCGTGTAAGATTCGGTTCCTTGGCCATTTCGATGGATTTGAAGCCATGGCTGTCAGCATCCCCTAAAATACATCCACCACAGGAATTTGCCCCCCCACCACTTTTGCGCATGTCGACTCTTGTCGGCTCCCCCTCTCGATCACTCCAACTTTCCATTTTCACCTCTGCATTTATAGCTTTCCTTACAATCCGCCCCTTTGATATTCATAATTATAAAGGTAACATCGAAAATAGAGGTGATCGAATTAGATAGTAAACAAGTTATCATTAGTTTAGTTTGAAGATCTTGACTCTGCATCATACCTTATATATAATTAAGCAGATTTAAATTTCCTTCACTCTTGAAGTGTTCCCCATTAATCACCCGATTAATTAGTTGTAAAACGCTCTAAATAATTTCACTTGAACTATATACTAGTGGTGAGCAAAAAAAAATGAATAACCGATTAAACCGAGAAAACAGAACCGAAAAAAACCCCGATTAAACCAATTAAAAAATTTGAAATTCGAACCTGCACATTTTGTTATCACAAACTTGAATTCGATTTGATGTTGATGGACGTGGATGCATGCTCAAAGGGGTGAGCAAGAGGGAGCCTGAGTAAACGAAGATTGAATCCTGATGAAAGGGTGTGAAGATTTCCAAAAACAACAATTCTCTTGAGAAAATTACATACGAATGCATGTAGCTAGGTTTCAAATAATTAAATTAAACAAAACAAAAAAAGGAGCGTCAAGTTAACTATATAACATTGATTGGCACGGCCTAGCTAACTTAGCTTGATTAATCTGCAAGCAAAGAATATGCATAAATAAGAAGTTGCCAATCTGTGAGAAAGGATCTTTTGACAAATTGAAGGAGAGGATGTTAAAAAGCAATCACATTCTTTATCTTTTTTGATGAACCAAACAGAAACCAACCTTTGTTCATGAGTGGTCTTAAAGAAAACACTAAAAGGAAAACAACAGGGAGGTGACAAGAGATCGAACAAAGAATAAAAAAGACTTCCCCATTACAAGGTCAAAAAGGTGAAACCCACACACTCATGATTCCACCCACGATGAATAAACAAATGCACAATCCACCACTGCTGAATTAGAACTTGACAAGAGAAAATCCCACATAAGATTTGAACCAGCGCTGCATGCCACTTCAAAAATGTGATTAATACTCTCTTGCCCCGCTAGTCTAGTCTAATATTGCAGCATCTTGTGTGTTCATAGAGAAGTCAAAACAAATACATCCCTCTCTCTCGCTTTCCCTCTCTCTCTCTCTCTTTCCATCCTCGTAAAGTGAACTAGCACATAAAGCCACCATATCTAAAACATTTTTTTCCTGCACTAAGAACAGCTGCAGACAAATTAAGGAGGTGAATACGATCCTTAATTTCTCTCTCTTTCTCTGAAGTCATCTGTTGCTTTTCTTTCTCCTTTTTCTGTTTATGAATTACGGGTGTTGCTTCATGGCCACTGGTGCGTAGATATTTGTTTGCTTATTGTATAAGTTTTCTTCGTGCAATTGTGAATTTGCTGGTTCATGGCTTTTAAGGTTATATACCATGGAGAATGTCCCAGTAGTTTTGTTTTGAGAGATCGAAAATTATCTGTCGTTTCTCGTTTTGCTCTTTTGTTTGTCTTTGAGATCTTCAAGAACATGAAGTCCTGAAGGTCCCTTCTATTTGAATTTTCTTTATGGAAAGGTTGTTCTTTGAACCATGCATGTAAGCACTGAACTTTCTCTTTCTACTTTTTTACTCATGTGAGAACATATAAAGGAAAGGGAAAAGGCGTAATTTGTTATTATCGTTTGTTCTTTTTAGGGCTCTTTTCTTTTTTCCTTTTCCTTTTCCTTTTCCTTTATGGAGTATACTAATTTCCTGTTTCATGTAATTCTGCAGACAACAACCCTAGCTATTTTTCTTTTTCTTTTTTGATCTACTGAGTGTTATCTCATCTACTAATTGATCCTGTATCATGTAATTCTGCAGACAAAAACCCTAGCTATTTTTTTCTTTTTTTGATCCACTGATTGTTATCTCATCGACCATCTTTTAATCAGGTTCCAAGATCTCATGGTCCTTATCACTTCGTGTTTGAAAACTCCCTCACTCCTTTTTCTGTCTGACTCTAGGGTTTGCAGGATATTAAACTGGTAAACATCATGGACGAGATGGCATCTAATTCATGTGGAAGGCCTGTGCCAGAGAGAAAAGCAAGGCCTCAAGAGCAAGTGAACTGTCCAAGATGTAACTCAACCAACACCAAATTTTGTTACTATAACAACTACAGTTTCACACAACCAAGATACTTTTGCAAGACTTGCAGAAGGTACTGGACTGAAGGAGGATCTCTTAGAAATGTTCCTGTTGGGGGAGGCTCAAGAAAGAACAAGAGATCTACATCATCGTCAGTGGCAGCATCTTCGTCTAAGCTCCCTGATCTCAACCCACCAAGCCTCTCACAATTCTCTTCACAAAATCCCAAGAGTACTATCCATGAAGGTCAAGACCTTAATCTGGCATTCCCAGTTATGCAGGATAGTCAAGGTATATCTCATTATACTGAAATGGCCAAGACTGAATACAGAAACAACAATCAGCATAACTCTTCTTCTCCCTATACTTCCTCTCCAATTTCAGCCATGGAGCTACTAAGGAGTGGAATTGATTCTAGGGTTTTGAATCCTTTTATCCCAACACCGATGCCGGACTCAAACACACTTTATTCTTCTGGTGGATTCCCTTTGCAAGAAATGAAACCAACTCTGAGTTTTGCTGTTGATGGGCTTGGAAGTAGATATGGAATTCAAGAAAATAGTGGGAGGATTTTATTCCCTTTTGGTGAATTGAAACAGCATTCAAGCACACCGTCTGAAATTGATCAAAACAAGGGACAGGGGACTTCAAGTGGATACTGGAATGGAATGTTTGGTGGAGGATCATCATGGTAAAAGAAAGAAGAAAGAGACAAGGAGACAAAGAAAGTGCTTTATCTTCTGTCTTTGCATTCCTTTTCACATGCACGGTATTAATTAGGTGATCACATGTTGAAAGCTTTTCATGACTAACATATATGTAGGATATATACATATGGTTTCTTTTTTGGTTTGCTTTTATATCCTTCTCTTTACTCTTTGAGCAGTGTAACAATTTTGAAGCTCACTTGGTTTTTGGCTTCAAAAAGTTTTCTTACACGTATAATGTTGTCAAGATAGAAGAAGATTTGAATATGAATCCGGGTTTTCTCCTGGCAGTATGGCTTGTATTCATAAAGGCCTCTATCAGAACTTGCACCTGAAGTATTACTGTATCTCCAGAGTTGGTAGTTGGTACAGTTAAGTTTCCGTTTATGTTTATGCAATGAAAATGAGATTCGGAAGAAGTTTCGGGACAAAAATATTCTGAGGGCTAACTAATCAACTTTCAAGTTGTGAGGTTTAGTTAATTAGTGCTGCTGTGTGATCTTACTGGTATCTGATTGTCTCGAACTATGCCCCCCTCTCATTTGTGTCTCAAAACCAGACTGGTATGTCTGGTCTGACTTTTTTTTCATCCATTGGAATCGAGGAGACTCTTTCAACCATAAAACCCAGCTAGCACAGAAGCGAAGGAAGAAAAACAACCCGGCATGCCCCACTTTTTAGAGCAGTTTTCTTACTGTCTAAATCTCCTTCGTAAGTCCAATCTTCATTAATAAACAAAACATCAAAGCAGATTGTACTTGGAAAACAAATTTACCTGCCCCAACTAAAAGCTTACCTAATATAATTTTTAATCACCCACTCGATCGATTGAGCGGAATCCATGAAATGATCGATCACTACTGCTTTTAATATTCAGAGACTTGGAAAATCTGACAAGCCCACCTTTCTCCCCCGTCTCGAGAGGGCCCCCCAAACATTCCTCTGGGCAAGCGTGCTTAGAAATAATCTCCCTCACCTAGCTAGAGAATCTATCTACCCATCCAAATCTTCTCCGACATTAATTTCTGTTTCTTCCCCATTTCAGGCCTTGGGCTAGGTGCTAGCTAGACTCATGTTTTTCATCCAAATGACTAATTATATTCGGTTCATGTATACGTGACATATGCTTCTCCATTGATGGGAGTGCAATTGCATCAGGATCATAAACAGGATATCCTAAATAACTATGATATCCTAAATAACTATATTTCTTCCTTCATGTTTCTTAACTTACTTTCGGTCTTTGTCTTTGTTTTTTTGCTCTTTGGTAAGCTAATCCACTTTTGCCTTATTCTTTGATCTAAGCACATTCGAAAAGCAAAGCACCTTAATTCTATTGCGTGTTAAGGCATGTTATTTTTACATTTTAAAAGTATTTTTTTTTATATTTTTTTAACCGTTTTATTATATTAATATCAAAAATAATTTTATTTAAAAAAACTAATTGAATACATTCTCAAATAAAATACATTTTAAAACATAATAATTATTACGCTCCAAAAAACAAACCCCTTAACACTCTTAAGAGAAAACTACAAATTTTGCTATATATTTTATTTTATTTTATTTTCTCTATTCTTTATCTGAATTTTTAAAATTTACTTATCTTTATTTACTTTTATTTTTCTAATATGACACCTCCAACGAGTTTTTTCAATTAATTGGTGATCATATAGTACCTTACAACAAAACTTTGTATTCCATTCTAGAAAACACATATCAATTACCATTTTTTATATTATATATAAACTGTGAAACTCTTTGCATATCACATTAGAAAGTGATGACCGTGGGGAGAAAAAAGGTAGATTTAAATTGAAGAAATTAAAAAAGAAGAATTAATATTGATAAAAAAAACCCAAGCAAAATTGAAAGATAATAATATATTGATAAAAACATGAATTATCATCGAGACACCATTTTAAAACTCTTTCACCTTCTGTTCCTTTTATGAATCAAAACCAATAGAAATCGAGATTAAACATGGTGTTGATAGTGGACGGATGTGTTTTAGAGTTCCTCGATTTATCGAGTAGTTAAAGTCATTCATGATTGTCGTGATATAGATGGGTTTTGTTTTAAATTTTGGTTGTTTTATCTTAATTTTGTTAATGAAGATATTTTTAATTTATCCTTTTTCTTTTTTTTCTTCATGAAAATGGAATTAAAACAAAATGTTTGGTATATTGGGGTGGGGGTACAAAACTACGTACATAGAATTGAAGTCAAGCTAAATTATGAATCCGATAAAAGATTAAGTGCTAAACATACATTTTCTTCTTGTTTTCTAATTCTAGCCAACATTTTCCCCCACCAGGCATGAAATATTAAAAGCGAGCAATTCAAATAGAAAACTAATTAGGAAAATTCAATATTGCTGAGAAAAAATTCACCGGATGTAGGTTTTTTTAAGGATAATAATAGGTTGGATGGGAGTGTTACTTGTAAAAGAACCCATCGATATTAAAGTCAGTTTAAGTTTTTTCAACCCCCCGCCTAGAATTAGAAATATATAGCTTACTCGAGAATAAGTTAGCAACTCTATTGCATAGCTTACCATATCAAGCAAGTCCTAATTAGTAATTACAATTGAAGTGTAGATGGTGCTATAACATGTATAGCTTGAAATGGCCTGAAAAATAGGTGGACGATACCAAAAAAAAATGGAGGAGAGGGAAGAAGTGGTGGGTCAACGAAGATTAAGCTCTTTTAGACTTGGTTGCGCCTCAACTTGACCGAAGTCTGTGAGGCTTAGCTAGGCGCTGGCCCAACCAAAGTCTGCAAGGCTTAGATAAGCCTCAACATAAACGATTAATCTTTTATCGGGTTCATTAATGATAACCTAATAGTTTAATTATGTTTAAAAATTAATTTGAAGTCCAATTTAAGGATTTAATTAACTAGAAGAATTTTATTATATTTTAAATTAATCAAACTAATTTTATTAGGGTCTTAATTGATAAGCAATTAAGTTTGAGAGACTAATTTGGGTTTAATTGAGAATATTGATTTTTTGGAGACCAAATGTAGTTTTTCCAAGTCAATTGGTTGAAATTAGAGTCAAAATTGCAGGAGAATTATGGTTCTGGAGCAATTAAAGGCTTATAAATTGGATAAATCCACAACCAATGACTATTTTTATAAAATTTGTTGAACTATTGAGACCCAATTAGTCGAAATCAGGGATGGAATTGAAAGAAATTGTAAGTTAATGGGTGAAATTGCATATTAGACAATATAACTGGTATGATTGGTTCATGTTGATTAACACCACACACGCAGTGACACCTCCTTAACGGCGACAATTTAGGCAATCATGTGTTGTCAAATTTGACAGTTCCATAGTATCAACTTTAAGTCAACAATTAAGATGCTTACAAGTTGAATCAAATACTAAAATCCTACCCTAACAAAGACAAGATTACCTTTTTTTCATCATCTATAAATAGAGATTAATCTCATGCTTAGAATATTAAGAAATTCAAAGCCAAAGTTGAGAAAAAAACCATTTTTTTACCAAATTTTCTTTTCCTTTCTAGCCACCACTTTTCTGCCACCTCCAGCAACGCCACCACCCTCGACAACCATTCAACTTCTTCCCTGCAACACCGATAAACATTCCAGTAACCACAAGCTTCCATCAATGCAAGAAAATCCCTCTCCCTTTATTTAACCAAGTCATTTCCTCTTTTTTTAGTACATCGCCTTTTAGGTTATGGGGTGTTGGAATAAGACTCTGTAGGAGTTCGAGGTCGAAGGCAAAGGTTAAAACCACGAGCCTTGCCTTTTGTTCTATAAAGATTGTATCTTAAGGATTATTTATAAGAAAACTCGTGATATCATAGCCTACTCCTGCCATGCAAGGGTAATAATATATGGCGTCAATCTTCCACCTCATTCTGAAAAATCTATTCCGGGAACTGGAGTTTTAGTTGCACATAAAGTGAAACTAGTGGAGCTAAAGGAGGTGCAGATGGCTATATAGAGATCTGCATAGTTTGAGAATAAGTAGAGAGCTCTGAGGTGCAGTTTCTTTTTGATGGGTGTCATACATTACTTCGGAGTTGAATATCTAGACCCCTAAAATGATGGCCTCGGCAAAGCTGCACCAAAGATTATCACGACCTCCCTTTCTGTAATGTCACGGAACTGCCTCGTGTCTATTGGTTCCTCAGCTACATTGACGTCGAGTTTTGGCATCAACTCGACAACTATCTAGCAGAAAATGGAGGGAAAGCGGTCGCAAGAAGACATGGGCTGTGAAGCTCCGGCATGGGAAAACTATTGGTGCCAGTTTCACTTGGCTCATCACACGGTTCAAGGAAAATATCCAAGAAATTTCGAGGAACCGATCCAGTTTTGTTTTACAGTCGCCCTCAATTTACATAATTAATGTCGCTCATCAACGTTATTAATTATGTAAATTGTGCTATTTTTATTGAAATAGTTGTGAAAGCGCGAAAATGCACTGTGTGATACGCCAAAGATACACAGCATTTCTCAACTGTACAGCGAATACAGTTATTAATTCATTTGAGGAACAACTTGTCAAAAGCAGCCAGCACATAAAAAACATCACATATTCAAATATCCTTCAAGTTCTAACATCTATACAAAGATATGATACTCTTTAAGCAGAACTGGAGAAGGATTGGTGGCGATAAACAAGTAAGCAGCTTTTTAACAATGCCCAGCTCACTCGTCTGCATTTATTCCGAAGATCCGAACCTTGTGCATATTTGGGAACTTGGCAACAACAAGCACTATCACAGCAATAGTGTTGAAAAAGAGCATTGGATGTCGATAGTCTGTTGTGTGGGAGGCTATCAAGTACCTGCCAGAGAAAGCAAATGAAAGTATAATCTCAATTTCAAGCATAGGCAAACAACATCAAAGTAAATTTAAGATTGAAGTACAGTAATGCACAGCTTCATTGTGCCAATCAATGCATGAAATGAAACACAAAAGGGCTAGCAATGCTGTGCATCCTATTACAGATAACATGTGAAGGGGAAACTAAGTACTACATCATTACTTTCCACAAGACAGCTACCGTGCTTGGACAAGGTCAAACAGGTAAATAGTCTCGTTAAATATATATCAGGCAATTTCAACACATTTTTCCATGATTTGGGGAGAACTTGAAGGCTGAAAAGCCACAATGCACTACAGAACTATAGGCACAAAAATCTAGCCTGAAACTAGGCCCGCCAATACAAGCAAATTTTAATTGATCCAAGGGAGCTGCACAAGTCCAGTAATCAAAGGTTTGCAGCTATGCTAACCCATATAAGATGCATGATGCTTTCTTCAAAGCAATTTAACCCAGACAAAACCAAGGCATCTCATTGATGATCACCATGAATTCTTCTAATATTAGATTACTCTTATTAAGTCAATATATCCAGCTTAATTCAAGTTTTACTCCATAGCTATTGACGATACAACATTATAAGTTCAGACTATGACAGACATGCTTTAAAGCACACAACCTACCATGGATGGCAATCAATGCAACTTAAATTGCCAATGAACATAATTGCATTTCACGTGCAGTAAAAAACAGGGCAAAAATATTTGCTGTAATCCATGACAAGAAGACAGCAGGGGCCTAGAAAAGGACAGCTAAGCAACACGGCTCCCACACATAAACGAGAGAAAGCTTTTCAAGCTTCTTGACAATTACTTCCACATATTTACACAATTCAATCATTCTATACATACATTACAAACAATGTGATTGACAAAGAGTATGAAGTCAGGGAGTATTTGCTTAACATGCATATAACTGTGAGCAAGAAGCTTTTTTAGATGAAATACAAAGCATGCCGGAACATGTCTGTACACATGCATACTTCAAAATATATAAAAGGTCTAACAGAAAACTTACAGCACCAGAGGTACAACTGTTAGAAACTTTCTGTTCCGTGTCAGCTGCTTTCCACTATCCATCTGCTCCCACCAGGTCAGCCGATTATAGATCCCCTGGTCTTCTGCAAATGGGGTTCCTTTCTTCCAGTGGAAAAAGTGATAAGTGATCTGGAAAGTGAAACATTATAATCAATCATGGTTCCACAAAAAACATAGCATCTTAGCTGCCACTGGAAATGAAAACAGATAGAGCACTGAAATGAACATAGAACTTGTCATAATGGTTGATGATGATTTATGGAACAGTTGTAGAAAACAGACCAATATTAAGCCATTTGAAATGCAAAGAAAAAGAGTACACCATTTCTTACAGCTACAAAAACTTTCATTCTACTCAGTTAGAAACTCTTCTCATTTTTTCTGTTCAAGCAATACAGGAATTCTCCAACATCAGGTTTTATAAATTCAAATCTGCAGCGAGCAAACCAATACCCATATCAGTTCATAATGTGGTTACATGAAGGTAAGTGAGCACATCACAGGGTGGAAAATTCCATTGCATATCCACAACCTATGAATCTAAAAACATGTCATAATTAACTTGTGTTTCCCACATCTTTTAGTGACCTAAGCCTAGAACAAAACCTGAAAAGGCTAACAGTTCAAAACATGTAACTTCACAGATTTTATGCATTTCCCATTAAAATCCATGTGCACTAACGCTCATTTCTCATTAGCATAGCTGGTAGTTTCTCGAGGCTGCACTTATCAATTTATTTCATATTGCTTGTACTAGGAGTTAGAAGCAATACACAAGGTGGATGCAGGTTTGAGGAAGGATGGTCACTTGCCTGTGGTGAGTTGCACAGCCATTCTACCATCCTAGCAAGGTCACACTCTAATCAACACTTACTGTGTTTACTTGGACATCTTATTTATTTTAGTTTTTAGCTTTCTTCATGATGATAGCTTGTGGTCATTTTTTGAACCAAAATCCTCAAATGAGGATGCTAACTACAACAAAAAAAAAGTTGATACAGAGTTATCTTCACCACGACTTGCAACCTAATCAATGAGGGGAATACTGTACTGGCAGTGGAACTCTTCCGCTCATTGTGAAGAGCAAATCACAGAGACCAAGGTCCCTGCTTGCATCAAACAAAGGAGCCCATTTTATCATTTACAAGCAGAAAAACTAATCCTCACTCTTATCATTCGATGACAAATACAATAATCTCAATTAAGTACTATGCAGCTAAGGAAATTTGACAAATTATCAAACTAAATCAAACATGCATGTAATCAACACTTTATCCAGTAATAATAATAATAATTGGCTATCTTTCTTCAACCACTAGGAATGGAGAAAGAAAAAAATGAAAACCCTAATCAAGAAATTGTAAGCTAATCTAAGCCACATATATGTATATATAAAGGGGGAGAAAACGTACGGCAAAGTGAGAGAGATTGACGATGGTCCAAGCCATGCCAGGAGAGCAAGCAAAGATAGAGAGAACAGTAAGCCAAGAAAAGAATAGTATTAATATGTAAGTAGTCCAAACCCCTGGATACATGAACCATTCCGTGTTCTTGTTCAGATCCGCCGGTGGCACCGCCGTCACATACAGACTCGCCATCTCTACCTGTTCTCTGTCTTTCGTTCGTTTCTTTTCCTGTTGTTTCGTTTCAATCAAGTACTTTGGTTTGGTGATTGAAGAGCTCTCTCTCTCTCTCTCTCTCTCTCTCTCGGTATGGTTGGTTATTGATAATTATGAATAGGATTTGGATTTGTGATGCTTTTATTTATTGTATTTGATAAAAAAGAAAAGAAAATGATTTCAAACAAAGATTAGATTATCAAATAAAAATTTAATACCTTTTTTTAACTTGTTGGGTATTATTTTTTTTCAAAGTAATTTACAAGAATAATATTTTTTATAAAATAAGTTATTTTTAAATATTTGATAGTTTCATGTAAAATAAGCTATTTTTTTTAATATTTAGTTATATCATGAAAAATAAGCTGTAAAATTATTTACTAATATATTTCTCAATTTTATATAAGAAAATAAAAATAAAATTTCATAAATTATTATAAAAAATTGGAAAAAAATAATCAATAAAAATTTATAAATAATTAAAAAAAACAATGAAACTTGAAAAATAAAAACCAAATATGATATATAAAAATATCAAATAAAAAATAATTAGAGAAAAGTAAGTAATAATAAAAACAATAAAGACTAAATTTGATATAAAAATCAAATTAAATCAAATTCTAATAGTTAAAATTGAGAGAGGAAAATCAAAACAATATACATACATACATACATACATACATACATACATATATATATATATATTGCAATAAACATATTAAAGAACAAATTTGACATAACGAACAAATAACAAGATGTTTTTTTTTAATCACTAGAAAATATTTTTTGTTAATTTTTTTTTGAATAAAAACTAAACCAAACTTTTTTTATATAAAAATATTTGCTAGTTGATTAATGTTTCTAATTACATTGAAAAGGTTTTTTTTGTTTTTTTGTTTTTTTTTTTGGGGGGGGGGATGAGATTCTTTGATTGATTTAAATGACTTTAATTAATTTAATAATATAATTTAAAAATTAGCAACAACAAATAAAAATAAATAGCAATGACTCGATACAAAAACTGAATGTTTATCAATATTTTAGAAATATATTTTTACAATGTTTATAAAAGCTTTTAATTATTTTATTTGTTAATAAAGTAAAAACAAATAATGAGAATAGGATTGCATAGATCAATATATAATATAAAAAATATAATTCTCAATCCCCAACAAAAAATATAATGAATGGTGATCTTTTAGTCTTAACTTGAGAAAATTAATGTAGTGTATTGACTCACTTAGTGGGTTCCCTGTAAAATTAGGCTAAGTGATCTTCTAAACAAATTACCTGTTACCTAAAGAGCTAAAACAGCTCGAAATTTTACTGTTCATCTACTATTCACACACTCTTATTTTTACTGTGGACTGGATATATGCTTCTCTGCTTCGTTGCCTTTGTGCATGCTTCTCAAAATTCAATATTTACCGCTTGTGCAGATTTCACGTTGCAATTAAAATATTACAACAAAAATTAAATTAAAACGGATCACTGTATTCACACATTTCCCTTCTCCTCTCCTGTCAATATTCACACCTATATAATAAACAAAAATAAAAGTGTCGGAAACAGAGACAAGGAAGGGAGTGGGTTTAGGTTAGGAGTGAGCCCTTGGGCTTGGTGAAATGACAATATCCCAAGCTAAACTAGAGTAACACCCATATATAAAATACACGTGGCTTAAACAATAGGGGTAAACATGTAAAATAAATCTTTTGTAAAACACTTATGAATTGTATTTATGTATTCAAACATATCCTTCTAATAAACACTATCTTTAAGGGTCTGATTGTTTTTTAAATATTTTTTATTTAAAAATATATTAAAATAATATATTTTTATTACTACTATATATCTAAAGGAGCTCGGACGGGTCTTTGTAGTGAAGACTCAATTGTACTGTGGAGTGGTCATTTTTTATTTGTACTTCGTGGGAGTTCATCTGCTTCTTTGTTTTTTTTTTCTAAATTCCGATTTTTTTTTCTTTTTTAAATCCTGATTTTAGAAAGTTACTCGGTAAAGGTTGCTTTTCGTTTGTTCTGTTTTTTTTTTGGATTTTTTTTTCTTTTTTTAAATTCTAATTTTGAAAAATTACTCTGTAAAAGTTGTTTTCGTTTGTTTTTTTAACTAGGATATTAGGTTGCTTTTCATTTGTTTTGTTTTTTGGATTTTCTTTTTCTTTTTAAATCCTAATTTTGGAAAATTACTCTGTAAAAGTAGTTTTCATTTGTTTTTTAACTAGGATATTAATGACGACTTACGCGTATCACGATTAATCTCCGGATCCATTTTTTGTTTTCACTTCTACATTTTTTCCCCTTTTTTTTTGTTTCCACTTATATATTTTTTTTCCCATGACCGGGGTGTCGGGTTAATTTATGTGCACCATAATTTTTTTCTCGTCAGTTGTTTAAAAGGTATTTTCCCCTTGCATTGTTTTTAATAACCATGGTTTTTAATAGTAATTTTCATTGTTCAACACTTGTTTGAAGATGTGTTTTCTGTTTTTATTTTAAGCTGGGCTTTTTATTTTTTTAAATCGGAGTATCCATTGCGACTCATGTGCACCGACTAATCTCTTAATCCATTTATTATTATTATTATTATTATTATTATTATTATTATTATTATTATTATTATTATTATTTCCCCTATTTTTATTACCACTTATATTAATTTTTTCATGACCGGGATCTCCGGGTTAGTTAGCACGCATCATGATTTTTTACATTCTTGTTTAAAAGATGCTTTCCCCTTGCACTTTTTTATAGCTTGGCATTTTTGTTTGTATGTTAAATAAGCGGGGATCTTTTTTAAAAAATCTATTTTTTATAACCAGGGTGTCAGAGTCGAGTTTGTTTTTTAACCAGGGTATCTGTGGCAACTTACGTGCACCACGAATAATTTTCAAATCCACCTTTTTTTTAACTTTTTTTCCTGTTTTTTTCCACTTATATATATATATATATATATATATTTTTCCATGATCGAGGTGTCCCTGTCAATTCTACGCACCACAATTTTTTCTCATTCTTGTTTGAAAAAGTTATTGTTTTTAAACCGAGCTTTTGTTTGTTTTATAATGGGGTATCCGGACTAGCTTACACATACCAAGATTAATTTCGGACCCACTTTTTCATACATTTTTCCCTGTTTTTCACTTATATATTTTTTGGTCTTTTTAATAATCGGAGTGTCCAAACCAGACTTACGAGCACCACAATTTTTTCCCATATATATATATATATTTTTATCTTTGGATCCACTTTTTTTTTTACATTTTTCCTTTTTTCTCTCATTTATATATTTTTTATAACTGTGGTGTTCGAGCCAACTTACGTGCACCACGGTTGTTTTTCCACGTATACATTTTTCTTATAAGCTGGGGTGTCTATGATGACTTACGCATACCATGAATAATCATCGAGGCCACTTTTTTAACATTTATTTTCTGTTTTTTCTCACTTATAATTTTTTCTTCTACAAGCTCAGGGTGTCTTGGTCGACTTACGGGTACCACGACTATTATTTTATAGAATGGCTAAAAGAGATCACAATTTCAAATAGTAATGAATAATTATTTCAACTGTGGTTTTCACTTTTCATTACTCTTTGAAAAAAAAATTCTTTTTTTATATATTGCTTACATAATTCTTATTTTTGTCCATGTTTATATGTACATGCTCTTAGTTTTTGTTTCCTTTTTTTTATTCCACTATTATTAAGATTTGTTTTTAATATTTAAATTTTAATTTGTGTTGGTCATCATTTTAAAAATAATGTTTGTTATTATTTTTCTTTTTGTATTTTTCAAGTTAAATAATTTCTTTAAATATAATAATATTTAATTTTTGTTAATATTGTTAGGTATTGAATTTTCTAATTATTATAGATAAAACATTCAAAATAATAATAATTATTATTTTTAAGTTTTATTTTCTTTTAAATATATCAGAATAATTATATATTTTGATATTTATTTAATATTAGAGCTTTAATATATATTATCACTTTTTATTGGAAAAAAAACCATTTTTAGCAGATTTTATCAATTATAATTTTATTAATTTAATATTAAAATAACAAAATACAATACGTATAAAATCAATAAGTTTTTAACATAGATAAAAAAGCTCAACACATCGTACTGGCAAATTCTCTCGTTTAATATCTATTTAAGATTGCACTATTCATAGAACTAGTATAAGTCCTAAATATCTTAGAATATTACCATACTAGTTACTTACGCGCATATGTTATGGACAAATTTTAAAAAGTTCTTTTTATTTAGTCTATAATAATCAGAATAGATATTTGTATGGAAGAAAATAATTAAAATTATAAAGAAAAACTATATTTTATCGTGTAAATTATTCCCTTTCATATTAATGTAGTGTATTGTTTGAATAAAACATATTGTTTTTATTAGCAGCATTTTTTTAATAAAAAAAAGATGACAATTAACATAAAGATTCATAAAAGTATATATCTTCAATCTAAAACCAATTTTACTTTAAATCATTTTCTTTTCTATTTTAAAGAAAACGTGCTTTGTAATTAATCAAAAGCATTTTTTTTTTAAATTAAAACTTATTGTGATCTCAACATTAAAAGAATAAAATTATAACAGCATCTCAATAGTTTATATATAATTAAATGAAAAATTAATTAACATTTATATCTACTTTGAATCTTACGTGCGAATATTTGATACTATAAAAACAAATTAAAAATGAAACAAGAAAAGAATAATATCAATTTATCCAATTTAAAAGCTATAAGGAAACAAAAAGACAAAATTGCGAATCATAATTAATTACCGGGCAAGAAACAAATGAAGTCGAAAAAACCCACCAAAATGAAGAAATCACAACCATATCACATGACGGCTTTAGGTTGAAACTTGAAATTATGGAAGCTACTTCAGTACTTAAACTACGTACACTCCTCATGCCAATGAACTTTTCCTTCGCGGCATATATACCAAGATTTTATTTTATTTTCATAGGAAAATAAAAGTAAAACCTCCCGTTTTAATTCTTCATATAAGCAAAGAGAAGACAAGAAAAAAAAAATGCCAATATCGGTGGAAAAAGAAAAGAAAAGGGGAAAAAACCCTAATTAATACTGGGTCAAGGAAAGCAGTTTGGTTTAATTCATGCTTTAATTAAGGTACATCCATGTAGAAATTAAAATTTGGCTCAACAAATCAAAAGTCAACGACGAGAACGAAGTGCATGGTTGGTAGCAAAGCTGAACATAGTCAATGCTCCAAGTAATCAAGAAGGATACACGTATCTCCTGTGAACTCACATATGAACGGTGTCACCGTTGCATCTCTTTTACACTACTGTTATTATGCAGCGCCTTCTTTTGACCATTCAAATGCCAGCGATGTCAACACTCCATCCCTCCTCTTTCAAATCCTAGCCTCGCTATATTCACAACCATATTTGCTACTATAGCAATTGCATATACTCTCTCTCTCTCTCTCTCTGTTCTTCATCAAAGCTAGCTTGATAGTTCATAAGTATTATATATGCAAAGAGAGGAACAAGAAATTCAAAGAATGGATGGTTTTGATCATCGTATTGCGCCATCTTTCTTTATCTGCCCAATATCTCTTCAAATCATGAAAGATCCAGTTACTATATCCACAGGTATGACCTTTGATCGAGAAAGCATACAGAAATGGCTTTTCTCTTATAAAAACATCTCTTGTCCTATCACAAAGCAACCCCTCTCTGATTTCCGTCTCACCCCAAACTCTAATCTTCTTCGCTTGATCCAATCATGGCACTTGCAACACGCATCATCATCAACAACAAATTTTGCGGAGCCTAATCATGATGCCTTGATGAAAGTGCTTCTTGAAGAGATTAAGCAACCCCATTTACAGGTAAAAGCTCTTAGAAAGATCAAGTCATTAATCCAGGAGAATGATGGTGACAATAACAGGATTAGTTGCATTAGAGATGATGCTTTATTTTCCCTCGCAGCATCTCTTGTAGTCCAAACTGAGTTACCAGGGATTCCACAGATTACTGATAATGACACCCCGGTGATCGCTGAAGCGGTGTCTTTGTTATGTCTTTTAAGGCCATCTGATGAGGCATTAAAGATGGTTTCCCAAAATGAAAATGGCCGACTAATCTGTTCGCTCTGCTCAATCATGACACAGTATCTGAGCTATCTACAGATTAGAATTCAAGCTGCTCTTATCCTGAAGTCCATATTCGAAGTGGTAGATGGTGTTTACAAGGAAGGGCTTAAATTTGAGTTCTTTGAGAATATCATTGAGATATTAAAGGACCAAAATTCAAAGCATGGAAGCGTGGCAGTTTTATCTATTTTAATAAGAGTTTTGAAATATGGGAATAATAAAGAGAAAGCTATTAAGGGAGGACTCATTCCGGTCCTGATCGAGTTGCTAGCTGAGGACAATGATCAGGGGCATGTCTGCGAGATGATGTTAGTCGTGCTAGAAAAACTGTGCCAGAAAGCAGAAGGGCGGGCGGCCTTTTTGACACACCCAGCAGGCATGGCAGCTGTGTTATCAAAGATTTTGAAGGTTTCCCATGTTGGAGATGATAAATCAATAAGTTTGCTGTCATGTGTTTTAAGATTTTGCACTAGCAGTGGTGAGGCTGCTCAAGAATTTATGGAGGTGGGTGGAGTGACTAAGATTTGTTCGGTGATACAAAGTGGGTGCCGTTCAAAAACCAAGGAAAAAGCCAGGGAAGTTTTAGGGTTTCATCTCAAAACATGGAACAGGTCTCCTTGTTTCCCCTTTCTTGATGTAGCCAGGCTTGGAATAATAGGTAATCTAAACAGTCAAGTGTGAATTTATCGTGACTAATTTATTCCTTTTCTTTTCCCTAATTCCTGCTACGATAAATGTACTCTTTTGTTTGCAAAACTGTAATGCTCCATCAGCTTGAAATACCTTCTTTAAATTTGATGCTACGGACTTAATTACTAAGGGAAGGGATGAGCAATGGAACCAATATATAATTCATGCCAAACAATTCTTAAGACGAACAAGGTGAATATGAACGAGTCTTCTCTGCGTACGTGTCAGCATTGTATCGTATACTCAACAGCCTATATTACATGCGAAATCAATTGTGAAAACATGTAATTGACAAAGTAAACCGTTGGTTTAATTTTAATTTTTTTGATAAAATATATCAGCTGCTCTCTTTCGGATCTGTAAATGCACGATATATAATAGCAGCTGTGAGACTTTTTCCTGACGGACGTAGCTAATTAGGGCTGAATATACATGGATGATTTGCGGCCCGCAATTCACTGGCATCGATCAGCCACTGAAAGGGTCGTCCTTTGCTGCCATGCATACCGAATAAACAATAGAGCAAAGCAGTATGCTGCCAGGTAAATGCAACCGAATCACTATGCATGCGTCTACAAGATACGTAGAAAGTTTTGCTGTAAAAGCTTATACTCGTTTCAATTTCGATGTCTCTAGATTCTTAATAAAGTGTGTGTATGTCTATTAATCTCATAATTAGAGAGTTTTCCAGAGTAGATGATGATGATGATGATAACAACAATGATGATAATAATTCTTTTAAATATCATCTAGAATTTTTCTTTTAGTATATATATAACTGAGATATAATGCACGACGTAGCACCTGAGCACCAGGAAAGCAGATTCGAAAAAAAACAGTATCAATAAATGTTACTGAGCACTCCTTGAATATGACACAGACACACAGCAGTTGACCAGAGACTCCTTTTTCTATTGTAAAGTGTGGGTGTAACGTTCAGAGTATTTAAAGGACTAATTAATGACTCGGCCGATGAAATTTGTTAAATATATTTTGATCGGGTTGTGTATATATTAAAGGTTATTTAAAATTATTTTTTGTATCATTTTTATATACCAATATTAACAAAAATATATACATTTATATAAATATTATTTGACATGTCAAACATGGTTGCTCTATATTTCTGATTTATAAGTTTGATAATTACAATGCAATCCAGTCGCATATTTTAGTCGCATGCAATAAATTCAAGACAAGCTGCCAATTTAACGCTCATGAAGTTTCGTCGCTAGCCCGCGACTTGGACGCTGCAATTAATAGGGTCAATTCCAGGAAAAAAAGCGCTTTTGACCAATGTGTAACAACGAAACAAGTAGAAATCTGATCCAACTATACAGAATTTGAATTTCAGAACACCAGTTTTAAGACTTTACACCGAGAAGTTTATATGATAAAGTAATTGTGTGTGTGTGTGTAACGATGAATAAATATATTTTGAAATTTTAATTTTTAGCTTAATATTTTTTTAAAAAAATCTAAAGATAAAATGATAATTCAATGATAGATGAATGGAGCTTATATCATACTCAATATATTCAGGCTTGACAAAACATTACATCATGTAACATAAATCTAGCTCATTTCTAAACCCAATATCCTTTATTGTAGTCAAGAGCAAAGCTCAAATGAGTATAAGTCTAGCTTATTATCATAGTCAAATCATATGGATATCACACGCTATCAAACTCAATATTCTTGAATTTAACTACGCACTAAACTCAAGTGAATATAAATCTGACAATATGTTAATCTCAATATCTTTAGATTTCATTATGTTTTATGTTATAACAAACACGAGTCTAAGAAGTTATCAAACTCAATATCATCAAGTTCAAAAACATGTTAAGCATAAACGAGCATGGGTTTGCTAAGTTGTTAAACTCAATATTGAATTTAGATATACATCAAACATGGGGCTAACATGCTTTCAAACCCAACATTATTGGGTTTTACTATACAGTAAGCACAAACAAACATGAATTTAACGAGCTGTCAGCCCAACGTCCTTAAAATTATTTGGGCTCTTAACACAAAGAAACATTGTCATGGTGAGTTGCTAAAAGCTGAGTTGGTCTTGTCGCTGCACCATCCTCAACATAAAATATAAAATAACCTTGTTATTTGTCTTGTCGCTGCACCATCCTCAACATCGGATGGAGATGCCACACCAGAGTCTATCAGAAAAACCGCTAGACCATCTGCCATGGAGATTCTTCCACTCGCAACATTGGTATCTAATGCTAACAGAAACAGCTGCAAAAATCGAAGAAGATGCTGATATGAACTTGCAAGGCTTGCAGATTTCATGCCTCCTACCAGCAAAAAAGGCTAACCGAAGCCAATCGCCATAACAAAGTTGATGTGACGATCAACCGATTGATTCATGTGAGTGTAATTGATATTGTTTTTTAAAGTATTTTTTATTTAAAAATAAATTAAATAATATTTTTTTTTAAAAAAATATTTTTGATATCATCATATTAAAATAATCTACAAATAAAATAATCTACAATGAAAAATATTTTTTTTAAATTTGTTTTAAACCACATTTAAAACACGATGCTAAGAGCATCTGTGCAACAATGCTAAAAGAGAAGGCAAAATTAAAATAATATTAATTTAGCATTTTGCAGCAATATATTTCTCTCCAGCGGAGCGGAGAAGTCATTTGAAAAGCTATTTTTAGTTGTTATTTATAGCAACCGGGAAAAAAAGCCATAATTTAAAAATTATATTTTAAATGAGATTTGATGGTAAACATGCATGGTACGGAGCAACAATTTTAAATGGGTTGTAAATATTGGGTTTTAATGGTTTGTTATGGCTGGTTATATAGTTGTGCTATATTTTTAATGGGAATAAATATTTTTTTAATTCAATTCTAAACTAAAAATAAATTTTACTACACCCGAATAACTCTACAAATTAATTTGATTAATTCAAGATATTTATAGATTTGAATGCGATTAAACGCACTGATCATGAAATTGGTAAAAAGTAATGTGAAGCTCGCTACTACAAATCTTTTTCTAATTCATCGATCTCTGATTTATTTTGGCAGAATTTTTTAATATTTTAAAATTTCAAATTTAAATTGTTGCGTGGTTTTTAATTTTAAATTCATTTTTTAATTTAAATATAATTAAAAAAATTAATAATTATATTGTTGGAGGGTTTTTTAAAAGTAATTATTTAATAATATAACTTCCTCTTATTAATTGTATAATTAATTGCATAATTAAACTATATACAAAATAATCACATTATATTTAAAATAATATAAAAAATTGTTCTTTAAAATGATTTTTACCACCGAAATACACATTAATAAAAATATTATTTTTATATTATTTAAAGTAACATTTTAGAGATTTGATTCTCCAAAATAACACCCCGGAGATGCTATTTTTATCATATTCAAAGCACGTAGCATGCATACACCATAGGTCTGGTATAACCCTGATTGTACTATCCATAAAGTCCTGTTTTTACTGGTAGAAAACTAGTTAGGTACACGTTGCTCTACAGAAAAGCAGATTGGCATCGAAAAATAAAATTAAGCTTTGCGTACAGAACAAATAATATTTTCACCTGTCATGGGTAAACAGTAACTCATGTCCTTGTTCTCGCAGGGTTGGTCATTCATGGACGTATCTCCTGATGGCAAGTTTATTAAAGGAGTTGATAATGTGTTTTAAAATTATTTTTGAAAATAATAATTTTTTTTATTTTTTTTACTTTAAATTATTTATTTTGGTGTGTTTAGATATATGATAATATCAAAAATAATTTTTAAAAAATAAAAAATATCATTTTAATATATTTTTAAACAAAAAATTATTTTTAAAAATAACATCTTAAACAGAGTTAGTTTGATAAACCCATTTCATTGCTTGCTTGGGCAATTGCCCGACAAAAAGCACACCACCAACTTATCTATGCATTCCACGATGCAAATTTTTCGTTATGTATATTAAATCAGCACACCTTTCATGTCTATTCGAATATAATATGTTGACAATTATTGAAAAGACAAATGAAAATATGAAATTGTTATCAAATTCTAGAACCCTATATTGCAGTACACGTCGTGTGAATCCTTGAGTAGGCCGGTCCATTCATCAGGATTGTTCGATTTGAAATTAACTAATGACGAAACACAAAAAGCATGCAAAACAGAGAATGCACAGGTCCTATAAGTTCAATAAAAATTGTCAGACTAGTTGGAACTTGAAAGCGAGATGGAATTCAAATGAGTCAAGACCACAGCACCATGAGAATATCAGTTAATCATCCTCGTCACGGTATGACAAATTATATGATAAAAAGCTGCTCTGAGACAAAGAAAATGCTACCATAGCTTTGACAAGCCACTGAAGGCCGTAGATCGAATTTCATAGGTAAATAATTATAACAAAACAGTCCAGGCCTCGGGAGGGTCGGTAATTCAGTACAGAACCAGCAGCAACTGACTTAGAAAGAAGAAAACAATAGACTCCCATGTGAGTGCACTTACATCAATGAATTCTTATTGGTGAAGACTTACCAATCACATATACACGCATCTTGACATGCATTGAGATGAAATTCACGTCACCTGGCAATCAGTGCACCAGAGGACTCATTGTCTTCAGGTATTTCCTCCAGAGGGCCAGCCCAGCCGAGATTCGTAGCCAAATCTTCCACAGCCACCTTGATTACATCACTCCGAACACCGATATCAGTTGCATATCTGCTCATGCAGTACATTCCAGCTGTTACCGTAGCCACACCAACAGGACTAGGCATTAACAACTTCAAAGGGGTTGAAAGAATTGCAGCCAATGGAGCACCGATAACTGATGAAGCTTGACCACTTCTTCCAACCCCCAGTCTGTCCATTATCAGAAGACCTGTCTTGCAGTACATTGCAAAATCCTCGCAGTTGTTCTGAAATATATCATAATTGCCAAATCCATTTTGAAGAAGATACATTGCTCTGTGGATAACAGTTTCTGATGGATCAGATGCTGCAGTGGTGCATGTGCCTCCACGTACTTTTGCAATAAAAACAGTAGGGGGCACCCCATACTCAAAGCTGTAAATGGATCCTTTTTTGAGGAAGCAGTCCAGGCATGAGAGGACTACGCCGCTATCAGGTTGTCTGAAACCACAGTCTGGAAAGGTTTCACAAGATGATGGAATGCTTGACATTGAATCATAGAAGTCTGAAGATGTATCAGAGCTTGAATTTGCATTCTGCCTGGGAGTAAAGTGGACCACCTTGCTTCCCCCAACAAAGATACCTGCACAATCAAATAAAAAATATAGCTTCGGCTATATGTCTACCTACAGATGAAATGCTACTATCCAACAAGATTAGCAATGACCATTTCAAAGCAAGACCAACTGCGGTTGTAACTCATTAACAGAACAAATGCTACATGTACAAAAGAAGCTAAAGATAAAGATAGCAATTATAATTAAACAAATGGTGAACTTGTGAGTGCTTGTTAGGCAGTAAATGCAATTTACAGTATTTTTCTTTTAATAATTTAATATAACTCAGAATGAAAAAATGCAACTCCAGGTCAATAATTGCTTAAATTTTCCCTAAACTCTCACATGGAATTTTATACCCACCAAAGAACAACATTGAGAGTAGCCCAAGTTAGAGATAGTATAGCTACATTAAGAGCTAAAACCCAAGTTAGAGAAAAGCACAAAACAACTTTACGAGCAAAAACCCAAGTTAGAGAAAAACACAAAACAACTTTACGAGCAAAAACCCAAGTTACAGAAAGGCTCAGGCCTAATATACTTGATACAATTGATTGCTGGTGAATTATACGGTGTGAATGGAAACACTACATCACAATATGTTTTGAACAGTAGAAAAGAAGTACAAATATATTGATTCTAAGACCAAAGTTGCTCAATAATACTAGACAAGAATGGCACGGGTTAACATTCCTTTCTCAATATGAGCTAAAGAAGAGCTAGATATATAGCCCACAGCTCTAAACTGCCCATGACATGCAACTTCCAACAACACTAATAAAGGGATGTAATTGACGAAAATTAAATGGTGCCATATGACACAAATGTTTCTGACACAGCCACCATCCACTGAACTTGTTCATGTCAGTAGCCTTCTAGCCGTAGACATCTTGAAAGGCCAATTGACTCTTATCATAAAACAAGAAGTCTAAATGTATATAAGTAGCTTCTCTAAATTTCCCACAAGGTTAATCATAACAAGGACATGAAGACACCATGCAAAATTCTAAAAACACAATTTAATCCTGATAGTAGCCATTCAGCTTCCAATTCCTTATGGCGACAAAGAGAAACCAGAACCATCAGAATACAGACCAAGATTCAGTGCTGGCTAAGGGTTAAGTAACACTATAAAGAGCACAATTGAACATTTTCTTGAGATCAAAAGCAAGAATACGGTCCATTTTATACAAAACTACCGTCCATTACCCATCTTCATGATGATTCTACTTTCATCAATCACTGCCCTAAATTTATACCAAGATAATCTACAGAGTCCTTCTTCCTTAACTATCATCATGATGATTCTTCATGATGATTCTTCAATCACTGCCCTAAAACACAAATGTGAACTAAAGAAAGGTGATTAAACAACCACCAAACAATCTAAATCCAAGCAAAAAGATGATATGATAGTCAAATGACAACCCAAATGTTAAGACAATGCTGTTGGTAGTTTTACCCTTCATCCAGAGAAAATGTTACAGTTTTAGGTTACATATTCCACAGCTGATAAACATGATGAAGGAATCCACATGCATAACCTTGCAAGAAAAGAAATTTCAAGTTTCACCCACCTCTCAAATGATCATTATAAATATCCGAATACAAATTATACTGGGAACTTTCAGACATCATTAGGAGACCCAATCCAGCCTAATTAATATTCACAGTCCAGACGTAAAATGAAAAGATTATAGATAAAAAAGAAAGGAACTTATTAGACAAGGCAAATAAAGTCAAACGATAGTGTTATTTAAAATAAACAAGAAAAAAAGAGTAACGTTCTCAAATCAAATTGATTAACAAATCTTCATCAGTAGGAAC